>JAENPR010001952.1:0-90647 GCA_018135685.1 Themeda triandra
TTATACATACTTTTTGGAATGAAGTATCTGCATATACCAAGTTTCATACGTAAGTATCTCATATACTTTTTTTAATATAGTATTTATGCATACTTTTTGGAATGAAGTGTCTGCATATACTTTTTAGAATCAAGTATTTATATATAGTATTTGGAATAGAGTATGGATACATACACTAAGATTAAGATAATACAATACTTAAACTACACGATCAGAGTACATATATATATAGAGAGAGAATAATCCAGCAAAACAATACGCATGTTGAAAAAAGACTATTTAAATCAAAGAAGGTATGAAGTGATACTCTGTTCCGTTAAAGAAGTATCCAACGATACACTAATCTTAAAAGGTATGCAGAGATACTAATATACTACGTATTCTGGTGGAACATAACATGAAAAAAAGAAACTAACAGGTTTGTCTAGGTTCTCTTGTAGATTAGCTCACAAATTCGTGAGCTCTGTCTCCTTCCCGTCGCCGTAAGAGTAGTTCTTGCATGGCATGGATTTGGATGATCGATCAAATGGCTGCCGTCGTCTCCAGCCATGGATCAGAGAAGCATCAAAGCTGTGGAAGACACAGACAACACCTCTGTGATGAACGGGAATAGGACAAGAGGTGGAGTAGCCGCCGCCGTGCGCCATCACCATGGATTCACCACCAGCGTCCAGAAGTCGACACCTACCCGAGAGGGCGTCCCAGGTGTTGGCCGTCGGCCGCCGCCGCCCGATGCACAGGTTGACGAAGGGGATGAATCCTACAGGGCCACGCACCGCCGGGCACCGGCCATGGATGGAGTGGCGCACGCCGCACGCAGATCCACGACAAGGTCGCTCTCCGTGGGTCGGGGAGGTGCTGGCCGCACGCCGCCGGTCAGGGAAGGGCTGCGTGCCACCGGTCGGGGATGAGCCAAGTGCTGCCGATTCGGGAGGGAGCTGCCGTTGCCAGATGTGGAGGCTCGCCGCTCGGTGGAGAGAAGAGGAACGCATGCAGTACAACCTGCAGTCACGTTGCTTCTGCTCCATGCAGCGGCGTAGACCGGCGGCGGAGCCCTGCCTTCCTGCCGTGCGGTAGGGACGACGATGACGAACTAGATGAGAAGAAGCCTAACCCGGTAGATATGAGATACGAATGAATTTAAATTTTTGTGGATCGTATCCTAACCAACTCATCTAGCGAGTCCAGCGGAGGGATAATACATAATGATTAAAAATTATTTACTCCGTGTATAACGGAATACACGTGCCTACCTACTTATCGGGTTTACTTTGTTTGACCCGCTAATGTCTCTACGGGAGTACTACAGAAGAGGAGGGAGTAACTACTCCTAGGGAGTAGGAAATATTTACCCTATATATATATATATATATATAGGTATTCTATATATTCCCCTGGGGACTGATTAATAATCAGTACCCGAGCGCAAAATCACCGAGCCCAACCTGGTCCCGAGCGAGCCAACCACGGGCGTGCGCCGCACCGGTTCGGCGGTCCCCCCCCCCCCCCCTCAGTCTCACCTCCCCGTGTTTCCCCCGGCTCCCACCTCCTCATTATCGCATTGTGTTTTTTTTTTTTTTTTTTTTACCTGTTCTATAATTTTGAGATCGTGGGAGGACTGAGAGTCGCCGGTTTCGCCAAGCTCGCCGGCTCCTCCGTCGGATTTGCCCAGCTCGCCGCCCCCTGCGCCGCACGAGCGCAGCTCGCCGCCGCCTCCGCTACAAGCCCAGCTCGCCACTCTCCCCCTCGCCTTCGCATCCTCCGACGCCTCCACACGTTTCTCGTCGCCGGGGTAAGGGCGGCTCGGCATCCTCGCCTGGAGTACGGGAGGCCTCCGCCAGAAGCCCAGCTCGCCGCACCTGGGGTGGCTGTCCTACCCGTCACCTTGCCTCGCCTCCCCCGCGGGTCCAACCGGCACTGCCATCCTCCCCTCACCCCATCAGGTCGCAGCGGCCTCGATGTTCCCGAGGGTCATTGCCCACCGCTCCTGCAACAATGGGTCAATGGTGGCAGATCCAGGTGCGCCCTCCTCCAGTCCCCCTTCCCCACCTCTTTTGCAGCATCTTCTCCTTCCCCATCCCTTATTCAATTTGATGATTCAAGTGCAGGATGCATTCCCTTGCTTCGCTTGGTCTGATGCGAGTGTTGGATTGTTAGTCCAGTCGTTGAAGAACAACCATGGCCAGGAGCTCCTCTTCACTAGAAGCAAGGTTGAGTCCAGATCGGCGACGAGAGCCTCTATCCCTAGCAGATCCGGCCTCCCCCACCCGAAGCTCGAGCAAAGCCGCAGGATCGACCTATAGTCGCGCCCGTGGTTCTCATCTCCGATCCACGGTATCTCCTCATTCTCTCTCCGTTGGTGATGGCCGCAGCCATGGATGCATCCTCAGTGGCGTGCATCAGCAGGAAATCCCATAGGTGAAGCTGGATTCATGGATTATGGTTTTCCAGTCAACCGCCATCCGCACAGACAGGACAGGATCTTCGCATTTTCATCTGCACATAGCTCAGTCCATCAAATCCTAAGGTTCGTGACTCCTGTAGGCTCCTTTCTTGATTAATTGTTTGTCCGCATTTATTTAATTTTATTTGTCTCATTAGCCATCTGGATTTTGGAAGCTGTTGGTGACTGTAGATTGAAATATTGTTTATTGTTGCAGGTCTATTGGCCACATTAGCCAGAGCGTAGGTTTGTAGGTGATAATATCAACTTTAGGTGCCTGCTGTTTTTTAAACCAAATTAGTGGATGTCAGATCCTTTGTTTACTAAATTCCTATGTCTGTACTGCAAAATATTGTAACTATTGAATGCACTAAATCGTTACACATTAAGTCTTTAGTTCTGCTCAGACATTTGAAGCAGTCACGTGTTTGTCCATTCTTCGGACATTATTAGTATCCCGTAGTTGTTTGTTTTTTAATTTTCTTGGTAAATAATTACTGTCATTATGTATTTTCTACTCACCCTATGGCCAGATTGTAATTTTTGTTTTATTATTCTAGCAGATCTGTTGGTCGCTTGAGCATCCATCAAAAATCACAAGCAGAACTAAAGACGTGTCCGTCAGGTGTCATTGTAATCTTGTGGATAGGCAATGAGATGGACCAGTGTTTGATAATCTTCATGGAGCGGCAGGTAATTGTTGCCCTTTCCTCTTTTTGATATAGAACTGCTTACTAGTTAAATTGGCCCTATGCCTGAACTACTAATGATTCGTCGATAAGGAATACAGAGTAGGTCATTTAAAAATTTTGTATCTTATTGTTCTTTGATTTACAAAGGTAGTCTAATCTGAATAGTGGCATCAGAATTATGGATTCAAATTATTGTAATCATCCTATTGGACTCCTCATGTGAGTGGCATCAGAATACCATGACCCTGAATTTGGTAGCTCCCTGTCTTCATTATGGTAATTTTGATCATAATGAGGCGCATTAGTCATAATAAACATATTTACCGGATCTCACCAATGAATTAGGCTGAAAGTAGGAAAAGGGGAGCAAACACCATATCCATGTACTAGAATAGAAAGAAAGACTCGTATTCAGCCATTAGCCACGTGGATTTGAGCAAACGCCATATCCATGTACCGGAATAGAAAGAAAGACTTATACACCAAGCCTTCGTTCATATTATCTTGGGACAATACCTGAGTATCAAAATTATTTTGCATTTATAAAGGTTTTTGTTCTAAATTTCTTATGTTTTGTGAATTTGTTTTCTCATGTGATGTTCCAGTGAAAGTCACAGCTGCTCTCTATTTGCCAAATTTCATCAATTTAGAGAATCTGGCAATAAACTATACAAAAATCAGTGTTTCCTTCTCTCATTGAATTGTACACATATATAAGTTATGGCTGCTTTGGCTTCCAAATCATTAGCAGTAGTTATAGCTGTTTTTGCTAATTTTAGTTAGCCTTCCACTTCCACCTGCAGGAGATGCCGACTTCATCTGCACTCCATCAGCAGCAGTGGAGTGCAGCTAGGACGAAAAGGTATGATGGAGAATGCTCTACATTTGCTTGGACGAAACATCCCAACACAGTAAATAGGAAAATGAAAACACAAACGAGGAAAATGAAAACATATACGCTGGTAAGAATTGTTGGAACTTCCTGTTACTTCCCTTTTACTACAATTGAATTATCTTCTGAAACTTGATTGAACATTTAAACTTGCGAAGAGTGTTATGTAAGATTTGTAATGTAGAATTTGTTTCCTAGGATTTACTCTTAAGTACAAGCATGGTTAAAATTTCAGAAAATTTAGAAATAAAGATACTCAATATACTTCTCATGCTGTTGTTCCTGGATTGGAGAGTTGAGGCCTGCTGAAATTAAGCTCAGTTTCAAATGAAATGCTTTCCTTTCTATGAATGTTGTGCGATAATCAATCTGTCTGGAAACCAAAGTTCATTCCAAATCCATTTGTGATGCTTGAAATACATTGCAATCACTCTGCATTCCTACAATTTTTGGCGGCAGTGGTCACGTGGGAACTTGAAAGTATGTTTGATCTGCTTATTGTTGTGCCACGTGAGGTGTTTGCAGAATTGCAGGAAACCGGATCCACTGAATCTTATATCATGTGATGTGGCCCTGGTAGCATAGTAGTAGTTTATTTTCTAATTATTTTCAGCAGCTCCATTGACCCCATATCATAATTTTACTTGTTTGTTATATTTATTCCCACTCTTTTTTAAAAAAAGAAAAAAGTGGCAAGGCCTTGGCTTTTTAAGAAAGCAGATATTCAGGGATACCAGTTCTATGTAAGCATAACAAAGATAAAAGCGCCTAATACATTCACTAGTGATAAGAAGCTAGATTTCGTATTTGTCCATGTTTATGTGCTCCTGTTAATTTTTTCTTACTTTGTTGACCTCATTGACTCTGCCTTCCTTGGCTGCAGCAAGCTTTGATATATTTTCTGTTCTGAATGTGCTATGTTCAATTTAGTATGTGCGAAATCAAATTACATAAATATTGATGGTATTGTTTGTCAGACGGTATGATACGGTGATAGATAGTGTGCTATCGCTCATTTTCCTGTTGTTTTCCCACTATTGAATTAATACTGAATGTTCACATATCCGCATGCCTTAAAGAAATCCGTGGCGCATGCCAATTCCTACTTTTCATCCCTGACATGTTTGAGAGAATTTTGAGTTTGAGTTGGTAGATAATCAAATTTGTAGGGAAGTAGCTTGTTTATTGGAGCAGTCATAGAATTCCTTGTTTAGATTGTTTAGATGAGCCTGCCATTAGTTCTTGTGTTATGTGGTAAAAAAGAAGCTCATCATAGTAGCCATGAATATAAACTGATGAGGTTTTGCCCATCACTAGTACCTTGGCTGTGTGATTGCAGTAGTAGCTCATCTAAGGCAAGTATGTTTGATAAAATATTAGAAAACAAAGCAAGGCCATGAGAATAACCTTGCCTGGCACCTCGACACTAGCAAATCACTTTTTAAACATTGAGAACTTGTTATTTTTTATCGATTCATGAAAAAAGGTGTGATTTGAGGTGCTCTCGTTGTTGGACCATATTAGTTTGGTCCTAACATGTTATTTGAAATTTAGTCTCCTTCAAGCCATTAGTGGTTCTTACCTGAGTTTTGGCACCGCTAATCCTCTATTTAATACTTATGACAATTTTTTAGCTGCGATTCGATAACCTCAATAGGATTGAAGCATATTTGGATTAGAATTAGATAGAGGATAGGCAAGCTGGCACATGAAGGGATGTGGTATAATCTAGGGATAGCTTGGCAAATGCACCCTCCAGAATCTTTTATATCATAATTAAAGCTAACAATGTTTTTTCTCGTTAATTACCTTGTGTGCAGGTCAGCGATCCTTTGAGCTAAAGGATGTGATTTGTGATTGTTGATTAGTGGTCATCGGTAATCTGCTAAATAGGCAACAGTATATTCAAATGATTTTTGCAGGTGGTGTGGTGCACCCTTCCAGAGCCCAGTTCAACGTTAGCTCGGGCTGGAACATGGAATTCCAAGATGCGCATGTTGTGCTGCCAAAACATTACAATAATATTGGTTCATTTGATTGAGTGTCAAAGCGATCCTTTCAGGTAGAGCTATCTTGTGTTAGCTATTTGTTTTTTACGGAAAAGATTAGAGATTGATGAAGTTGTACCTTTCCATATTCTGAAAATTAATTATACTATAGTCCTCCCAATTGTTCCATTGTTCTGCGGTTTCAATGATTTGGAAATGTTATTGGTGCACGAACTACTCCCTTCAATGCTGAATGTAGCTAAACTTTCATGGTCATACAACAAAGATATAAGGTTTTATGTTCGCTATTTTTTATGATCCAAATAAAATATGTATGTGGTCAGCGGAAAAAAATTACTAGATACAAAAGATAACTTAGAAAAAGCCGGCTCCTCTATACACTCAAGCATGAGACGCAAAAAAACAAAATCAGAAAAAGCTGGCTCCTCGTGCAGACAGTGGAATTCCGAATTTTTGAACAAATAGGAATACAAAGGCCGATAGAGAACAAGAGAAAAAATCGGGGAAAAAAAATCCTGGATTGGCCGGCCAAAAAAAAAGGAAAAAATTCGGCCAAAAAAAAATTGGCGACAACACCTCACCACGTGACGTAGAAAGGAAAACGGAACCGGAGGTCCTCTTCGGCTCGGGAAACGCGCGGGGGGCTCGGATGGATGGGCTGCGGGAGCGCTGGTGGGGCTCAGGGGGTCGGGTACTGATTAATAATCAGTCCCCTGGGTAGTAATTAGTTCAGTCCTATATATAGGTATATATATATATATATATATATATATATATATATATATATATATATATATATATATATATATATATATATATATATATATATATATATATATATGCCGGTGATTCGTTATTCTACACCAACCTGTTATACTGAATCAATCTGGTACTCGAGTATCAGTATTATTTAGTATTTCGTGATACTGACGCATACTACTGACTGACACTGGACGCGGTTCAGTATTATTCATTGTTTCGGGGTCAGTTTTAGCTACTGGGTGTTTTACCGAACAAATTTCCGTAATTTACTCATATGTCAGTATTTTAAATATCTTGACGTTTGATATTGACCATCGTCTTATTATCTTGATTATACTGACCACGAGCCAAGTATTACTTAAGTATTCTGACCAAGTCTTACCAAGATTTCGTCTTTTGGTGTAGAAAACTATTCTACAGGTGTAGAAAGACTGGGCCAGTATATAGAGAGAGAGAGAGGGGACAGCGCTATTAGTAACGCTACGCTGTAAATAATACGAAGCGCGCTCCGCCACGGTGCAGGCGCGGCGTACGCCGGCGCAGTCGTCCACAACAATAATTCTATTACTATTCATCAAGCTGGCCGCATGCATCTGACAGTCGGCGCATCAGCTCACACGGCTGGTCCCCTGCCTCCACAACCATAAAAGGAACGCGAATTTACTTCTATAAACGGTCCGCAACAATAAAAGGAGAGCATGCAACCGCAAAGAAAGGGAATTAATGCCCAGCTTGGACCGCAAAAGGACAGGAGCTTGCATGCAACCGCTGAAAAAGGACAAAAGAAAGCTGGCACTTTCCTGACATTTTGCAGTAATTATTGTTGACACGTTGCATTGACATCTTATTACTAATTATACTTATTACTAATGAGATTCACAAATACAGTGGTAGTACTACGAGCACAAATTTTTATCGCGTTGATGCCATGAGTAGTAATAGTTTATTACATTACGGGAAACCGGATCTTTGCCGACTGCCTCGGCATTTGGCCGACTGCCAAGGCCAGGGCAGTCGGCAAAGAGGCGATTTACCGCCTCCCTCGGCAAAGAGGTGATCACATGTGGAGAGGTCTGGGTTTTGAACATCCGACGTCGCCACTTGCTCCAAACTTTTTTTCAAATTTTTATCATAGCGTCCACATGCGATAACACGACACCTCGACGAGTTTCGTGATTTTCCGACTTCGTTTGGATTTTATATAATTAAAAAACACCTCCAACAGGGAAAGTCATTCCGTGGACAAGGACTTTAAAATTTTGGGTGAGCTTCTGCACACTACCTCAAAATACACTCTTCAACATGAATATCATTTTTTGAATGGCTACGTTCCGATATTTCATGCACCCAGCTCAAACTTGACTTATAGGAAAATGCAAGGAAACAAAATAAATCAACGGAATATAGCAAAGTATTATTAAAAAACCCCAAATTGTGACATGTGATTGCAAATTTTTTATTTAGGCCACACAAAAATTTTGGAGCCAAAATGCTAAAAATTAAGAAAATTCTTTGCCGATTGCTCTTTGTGGCAATCGGCAAAAAGGAACCTTTACTTGGTACAAGCGGTCGCGGGGCCTTTGCCGACTGCCATGGTAGGCAGTCGGCAAAGAAGAAATGGTGGTGGCCCACTTTGGCCAACCGAGCTCCGTCCTTTGCCGACTGCTACGGCAGTCGGCAAAGACGTCTGCCACGTTGTTGATGTCTATTAAGTGCAACTGAAATAAGAAGGGTTTCGCAAGCGCACAGAATATATCGTCGTAGCATTTTAACCGGGAGTAATCCAGGTATCGTTATTTATAATTTTACCACTGGGAAGGGAATGCACTGGATAATGAGTGATGAGCAATGCACATGCGATAATGGAGAGCTTAACCTTGTACGTATCGATCATCTCATACGGGGTAAGTGTCACATAAAATATAGGAATGAATGATAAATGACATAAGATAAAGGAGAGCATTTAGCCACATAAAATAATAGTAATAAGCCATCTCAACTTAGCACTCTAAGCTTATAACACTAGCATGGACTAGGACGATCTAGGGTGTAATCCTATGTTAATCTAACTACAAAGTCAAAGCATACAATGATTAGTGCAAGAACATCTAGCAATCATGGCGGGAAAAGGTTACATCTATGCATAGTGATATTACCGAGAAGACTAGAGACATAGCAATGACTTCAATGTAATAGTTTGTTCTACTAAGACCTACCAACGGGGATGGAATACAAAGGACTCAACTAACCTGTCACTTCCGTGATCTACCACACGACCCGGCCAATAGGTGTAATCGCTTGAGATAAATACGGTCTAGGCACCACGCCTACACAATATTTACCACTCACCCATCGATCTAATGAGCAAGCGCTATACGATCCTATGCATAAACATAATTCTAGTCCAACTATGCTAAACATATAATCAAAGTAAACTAAGAACAATATAATTGAGAACATAATCAAATAGAGCAAAGTCAAGTCTCGATATAATAGAATAGAATAAAGTACTACTCATAGTATCACGAACAATGATGAATATTACAAGAATGTAGAGGGGAATTACCAAGAACTCGACAGATCCGGACTCCAAGCTAGGCTTGATTCCCTCTAGATCTATTCCTATGTAGCTATGCTACTAAACTATGGAGCTCTAATTGAGATGGTGGCTCAAGCTTCCGAATTCGATGAGAGAATGAACTCTTGAATGAATTAGGGTTTCACCTAGGGGCCGGGGCTCGAATATATAGCCCCTAGGATGAACCCACGCCCTCGGATCAAACCGACCTAAATGGACGATAATTATTCATCCTCAAAGGCGGTGGAGGCAAGATCCGCGAGACTCCTCCTGATTGGTGGAGATGGGGAGTCGGCCGACTCCCCCGAGTCGCCGATTTGGCCACCCTGTCAGTGGGACCCGGTCTTCGGGGGTCGCTTCGGAGTCTTCTAGATTATACAATTTTACCCGTTCGGTCTTTATCTCTATGTAATCATGACATGTGGGCCTCCTTTGGTTCTCTTTTCGATAACCCCCGCAGAAATAGACAATCACCAAAACTCGTGGAATTACATCGGTGTAACCCCTATATCTAACAGGTGAACTCATATTAGGCCTTTTCTCTTGCGCGTTGACGGTATAAAATTGATACTTAACGATCGTCAACAAACTCCCCCAAGCTTAGCTTTTGCTCGTCCCCGAGCAAAGATAGACTCAGTGATGGATCGAGAGTTGCTACAATGCTTTCACTCCTCACAAGTACACATGCGTTCAAACAAGAACTCTCCTCCGGATTAGAGTGAACTATCCTGACTCAAAACTCACTCATATTACCTTTCACCATGGGGCTTGTAACCGTCACTTGGGTCTTGAGTAGTTGAAAGATAGAACGGTCAAGTCAAGCGCCATGTTTCTCGCTCTTTGATCAACTATTATCCCAGAGTTTTTGCAAAGTTTGAAATAAAACTCAGAGTTCCTTGTATGAACCTTTCAGGTCTCTCATTTGTGGTATTTCTAGATCCTTTCTAAGGCATGAGTAGTGTATGCCTTCTCTCTTCTCTCAGAATATGTGGTATTTATGGAACTAAGGCATAGTGAAAAGTGCCTTCTCTCTCTCACCCTACTTTCTAATAGGCTTATGTGGAGCTCATAGGTGGGGAGACACTCAAACTCACTTGCATATATTGCACAGTTAAGACATGGATCCAATAGGAACTAAAATAATAATAAAGTCATATGTGCATGTGAATGAGGAAGTGGAATGAATGAGATGATAAGATAAAAGGATGATGATAGTATGATGGTGACAAGAAAATGATTATGAGGGGTACTCAACCTGTTGAACATCTACTTCTACACTCGCTCCTTTGGGGATAACATGACTCCCTTTATTCGGAAACCTTGAAAACTTCTTGAATGGAAGGACTTGGCTACTCTTTCTTTTTCTTTCTTTCTTCTTTTTTCTCTCTCTCTTTTTTTAATAGAATAACCAATCCTCTGAAAATGAAACTTTAGCACGGGGAGTGTATAACTTGAAATAATAATGACTGGAGCTTTTTATGTAGGCAATGAAATGGTCAATGATTATTTTCTAGATGTTCACTCCCGAATAGGAGTAGAACCTTTTCTGGATGAAGTGGAATGAATGGCGTATGTATATGTGGATGGATGAATGGATGGATGCGTACTCCCTGGGTAGGAGCAGCATAGGTGCGTATCTCCGGGGTAGAGACAAGCACAATATGTGATGGATATGGATCTATATGTGGGTGGTACTTTGAGAAAGTAGTAGCACGTAATGGATGTAACATTTATAAAATGGGTGCATGCTTCGAGATTTAAGTAGCATAGATCAATGGATGGAGAGCACATAGTATTGACTTTAACTGCATGACTAATTCCTTATGGGTCCACAGCATAACCACACTCAATGCCTATAAAGTCTACACTCAAACCTACAATATGATCTATATAAACAGATGGGTTTTCCTAATCTAGTAAGCATGAATATATGGCTATGGTAGGAATTTGAACTCTCATCATAAAGGAACTCATCATGCAGGAATTTAATATTTTCAAAGATAAACTCTCCAGAACTCTAGTATCTCTAGGAACAAGATGGACAATGACTCAAAACCTTCCCATATCATACCCGTCAACTACCTAGACTTAGATTAAGTGTTCACTACCCACAAGTTTCGTGTTGAGCAAATCTCAAATCTAAACGGTTGTGTCCAAAACTCGGGAGAGTGCAAGGTTGAAAACTAGGTACTTGAAAGGAATTACGCAGAGCAACTATTCATCATCTCCATGTAGAGTTTATTCTAGGGATCACTTTTAAGTTAGATTGCAAGAGCTCTCCAAAAGTAGAAAAGATAAATAAGGAAATCTTTCTGGGTTTCTATGGTTATGCATCTTTTTTAGTTGTTTTAACAAAGCACACTTTAATAAAGCATAAATAGATAAGTTGGAAACACTTAGCTTGGTACACGGGGGATGCTCTCCCCCAAGCTGGATGTTGACATAGTTTGCTGATGTTGCTGACAGGCACTGAAGACGTTCTAGTCTTCTAGGAGTGTCGTAGATAGTTGCTGTTGGAGACAGCATTCAAGTGTCACGAACAACACTCCGACGGGGGGTGGATGTCCTTCGCACTGTTAGCTCTTCATGATCCTTTATGTTGTGAAGCTCAAATAGACAACAAAGCTTGTGGAACGATTAAGCGTTAGTGATAAAAACCTCTAGGCCTTGGTTGTCTAGAACTTTTCTAACTTAAAACTCATTCTAACGGGATCACAAGAAATATATATTATATATATATATATTTTTATTGTTTAAGGAATTGCGAGACGGGGGAAATAAATATCTTGAGGAATTATTTTTGTGCCACCACGGTGAATGATTATCCACATGGGGCTTAATGATTTTCGGATGCAAATGCAAAACATCTTTATTTTCTTTTCTAATGCAAAGATGAAAGAGTAAAGATGCAACTAAGATGCAAATAGGAAAATAAATATGCTAAGGTAAAAATATAATGCTGAAAAAGTAATGCTGGTAAATACCAAGTTACCTCTTGGCGCGGCGTTCGGTGGTTTTAAGTCCTCCGAACGGGACTTGTCATGTTCGCTCATTTTTCAAGTGGCGCATTGGCTGGCGCCTCGGATGATGTCGCCTCGTGTGTAGGAATTGATTCTGATTTTGCTTTTACCTTCCACACCTTCTTTGTTGGAGAAGATGACCTTGAGGAGGAAGCTTCTTGGATCACTCGGTTTTTTTCTGGTAGCACCTCTTCGGGTTATTCTACAATGTTCTTCTCTTCTGGGTATCGATCTTCATATCTAGACACTTCTCCCTCATAGTCAGCCCATCCATCTATAGTGATGTTCTTCTTGTTACGCGGCCGGGTACGCTGCCTTCTCCTTGCTCTGTTCTTCTTGGGCTCCTCGGTGGTTTATAATTATTATTGAAGTAGCGGCGTACCTTCTCGGTGGGAAAGTGGAAATGGATCTCTCTGTTCCAATATAGATGATAGCTCGGTGGTGTTCGGGAATGGTCTTCCTAGGATGATTGGAGGATCGTAGTCATCTCCCATGTCAATGACTAGGAAGTGCGTAGGGACATAATGGTCATCTATCTGGATGAGGACATCCTTCACTTCTCCTTCGACGAAGCGGAATGTCGATCCGCCATCCACCGCATTTGTGCATAGGTAGGCTCCAAAGGCATAGTGCCATATAGGTACTCATAGATTACCTTGGCCATAATGTTGACGCTCGATCCGGTGTCACTGGAATGCCTTTATTGAAAGAGCTTCGTTGATGGAGCATTGAATGGTTGGGACACGGGTCATCCTTCTTGATCGACGTGGGGACTGAGTAAGTGGTCATGCTCCTTATGGTGCGGTGACCATCCTTACCGTCTCCGTCTTCTTGGTCTTTCTATTCTTGTTCTTGCTCTTCTTAGCCGTATTCCTCTTCTTCTCACCGTTCGCGATGAGGGTGTCTTGGGAACCGTAGCACTCGTTCTTGAAGAAGAAGGTTTCTCTCTTGCCCTTGATGTTGAAGATGATCTTGGCAGTGTTGGCGTACATGATGGCTCCAGCAGTGTTCAAGAATGGTCGTCCCAGAATGATAGGGGACCTTTCATTACTGCCTGTATCCAGTACCACGAAGTCTGCTGGAACATACGAATTGCCTACTCGTACACATATATTTTCAAGTACTCCCAAAGGGACACGAAGTGACTGATCTGCAAGTTGTAAGTACATGGTTGTGTATGCTAAGGGGCATCTGAATAGCTTCTCATATATCACTCTTGGCATAATGTTGATGCTTGAACCGAAGTCACAGATTGCTTCATTGAAGTTGGTACTTCCAATGGAAATCAGAATGACTGGTCTCCCTGGATCGCCCTTCTTGATTGGCAGAGTTGAATCAATCCATGACCCCTTCGATGGATTACTCCGGCTATCTTCTACATTGAATATGTCAACAAGATTTGCAGTTTTGAGCTCTTCGGGTTGTCCCGCGGTTTACCTTGACCGTGGAAGGAGCAAGGTTAACAAGCTATTGTACACGTGACTCAAGTATCTTGTTGAAGCGGCGACTCTTGATGGCATTGGAAAAACCATCCATTCTGTTGCTGAGTGTCTCTAGGACCTTGTCATTTGATGCCGCTTCTTGGACAGATTGTCCATCATCTTGCCTTGATTCAAAGACTAACTCTCTCAAAGGCGGCCGGCTGTAATTATTGTAGGAGGAGTTGTTACCTTGATAGTTGCTCGAATAATTGCACGAGTAGTTAGGCCTCGCTTGTTGATTCCAACCTTGATTCGCTGAGGATGGTAGTAATTGTTGTTGTTGTTGTTGTTGAGGTAGTTCACGTCCTCCTTCGGCTACGGGCGGTTAGCACTGTGTGCCCGATCTCTCACACTCTTCACATGTCATGCGAGCATCATGTATATGCATGACTTCTTTCTTCTCACGGGGCTCTCTCATCGAGCCTCTTCATTAGCAAATCCATTTTGCGAGAACGACATGTCTACCTCCTTCACCGGTGCATTCCTCCACCTCTTGCGGGTCGAGTTCTTTCTTCACTCCGGCCTTGGTTGGATGCCATCTTCTCCACAAGAGCGTGGCTTGAGGAATAGTGAGTGATAAGAATGCACCTCCCAGCGGCATCCATCGTCTCACGTGTCTTGTTGCTAAGCCCATGGTAGAATGTCCGCATAAGCAGCCAATTCTCCATGCCATGATGAGGACACTCGAGGATGTAATCTTGAAAGCGCTCCCAAGCTTCGGGACAGTCTCATCTTGATGTTGCCGAAAGCTTGATATCTTCCCACGAAGAGCATTTGTCTTGCCCATGGGAAGAACTTCGCCAAGAAATTGGTGGAACATAGTGCCCACGTAGTATTCTTCTCCTTATTGGCGTAGAACCACGCTTCGCTCTCCCCAAGAGTGAGAATGGGAAAAGGCGAAGTAGTATAGCATCTCTCGGGGGACATCCTTGATAGTGAATGTGCTACAAATCTCCGGGAAGTGTTGGAGATGAGCACTAGCATCTTCATGGGCCTTCCCCACGTAACCGGCTTGCTTGCACCATGTTGATCGGCGCGGGCTCGAGCTCAAAAGCTCCTTCGATGTCCGCAATGGTCCAAGACGAATGTTGTCCGTAGTTGGAGCCGAGAACTCGCGGAGTGACTTGTTCGCCATGGCTTCAAACGCCGGTGTCAAGTCTCGCATGAAAGGTTGACTTTCGCTTCGACAAACTTCAAGTTGAGTTGATGATGATGATTGATTGGTCTTCCTCAACTTCGCTCGGCTTTCCGAATAAAGCTTACGGATCGTCAATATAATTATCGGAAGAATTGTCTTTTTCATACATTACCCGCATAAGATATAAAATAGACGAAAGACAAGGGTAAGGTTGTATGAGTAGAGAATGGTGACAGTGCTCAATCTCATTATGTAGTGCAATGCTGCTCATTATCCATTGGCTTTCAACCTTCCCCCTAAGAACGGCGCAAAAAATGCTTGTTGATGTCTATTAAGTGCAACTGAAATAAGAAGGGTTCATAGCGTTTACGAATATATCATCGTAGCATTTTAACCGGGAGTAATCCAGGTATCATTATTTATAATTTTACCACCGGGAAGGGAATGCACTGGATAATGAGTGATGAGCAATGCACATGCGATAATGGAGAGCTTAACCTTGTCTCGTATCGATCATCTCATACGGGGTAAGTGTCACATAAAATATAGGAATGAATGATAAATGACATAAGATAAAGGAGAGCATTTAGCCACATAAAATAATAGTAATAAGCCATCTCAACTTAGCACTCTAAGCTTATAACACTAGCATGGACTAGGACGATCTAGGGTGTAATCCTATGTTAATCTAACTACAAAGTCAAAGCATACAATGATTAGTGCAAGAACATCTAGCAATCATGGCGGGAAAAGGTTACATCTATGCATAGTGATATTACCAGAGAAGACTAGAGACATAGCAATGACTTCAATGTAATAGTTTGTTCTACTAAGACCTACCAACGGGGGATGGAATACAAAGGACTCAACGGAACTGTCACTTCCGTGATCTACCACACGACCCGGCCAATAGGGTGTAATCGCAGATAAATACGGTCTAGGCACCACGCCTACACAATATTTACCACTCACCCATCGATCTAATGAGCAAGCGCTATACGATCCTATGCATAAACATAATTCTAGTCCAACTATGCTAAACATATAATCAAAGTAAACTAAGAACAATATAATTGAGAACATAATCAAATAGAGCAAAGTCAAGTCGATATAATAGAATAGAATAAAGTACTACTCATAGTATCACGAACAATGATGAATATTACAAGAATGTAGAGGGGAATTACCAAGAACTCGACAGATCCGGACTCCAAGCTAGGCTTGATTCCCTCTAGATCTATTCCTATGTAGCTATGCTACTAAACTATGGAGCTCTAATTGAGATGGTGGCTCGGCTTCTCGAATTCGATGAGAGAATGAACTCTTGAATGAATAAGGGTTTCACCCGGGGGCCGGGGCTCTACGATATATAGCCCCTAGGATGAACCATAGCCCTCGGATCAAACCGACCTAAATGGACGATAATTATTCATCCTCAAAGGCGGTGGAGGCAAGATCCGCGAGACTCCTCCTGATTGGTGGAGATGGGGAGTCGACCGACTCCCCCCCTGAGTCGGCCAACTGGCCACCCTGCCAGGTGGGACCCAGCCTTCAGGGGTCGCCTTCCGGAGTCTTCTAGATTATACAATTTTACCCGTTCGGTCTTTATCTCTATGTAATCATGACATGTGGGCCTCCTTTGGTTCTCTTTCTGATAACCCCTGCAGAAATAGACAATCACCAAAACTCGTGGAATTCTGTCAGTGTAACCCCTATATCTAACAGGTGAACTCATATTAGTCCTTTCTCTTGCCGCGTTGACGGTATAAAATTGATACTTAATGATCGTCAACACACGTTAATGGGCTGGCGCACCGGCCCATTTCCACCGGCGCCCAAACACCAAACCCTATCTCTCCCAATCCCAGCGCCATTGCCCCGATCCCAGCGCCCACCCCGCCGCTCCTCCCGCCTCTCACCGACGCCGCCACCTCCGCCGCCCGACGAGCGCGCCGCGCACCGCCTTTCTCCCACGCGCGCCGCCGCTCTCCGGCCCCGCTCCGCCGTCTCCGCCGCCCGGCCCCGCTCCGCCGCTGACGCCGCCCGGCCATGCTCCGCCCGCTGACGCCGCCCGGCCCGCTCCGCCGCCGCTCCCGGCCCCGCTCCGCCGCCTCCGACGCTCCCTGGTCCCGCCCGCATCGCCCCGCCGCCGCGGCGCCCTCCCGCCCACCGCCGGCGCTCCTTCCTCCCGTAGCAAGGGCGAGGGGGCGAGGGCGCGCCCACCGACGCACGGCGGGGAGGTGGGCCGCGGCGCAGCGAGGGCCGCGCCCGACCGCGGCCAACCTTGGCCCTAGCCCCCCGCTCCACTTGCCGTTGCCTCCCGGCCGGCCACTGAACCTCCACTGCCGGGCAATAGGAAAGGAGGAGGAAGAAGAAGAGAAGAAGAAGAAGGAGGAGGAAGAAGAGAAGAGAAGAAGGAGGAGGAAGAAGAGAAGAGGAGGAGGAAGGGGAAGAAGAAGAAGAGAAGGAGGAGGAAGGGGAAGAAGAAGAAGAGAAGGAGGAGGAAGGGGAAGAAGAAGAAGAGAAGAAGGTGGAAGGAGAAGGGATGATCGTCGACACCGTACGTTGACGACGTTCGTCCATGCCGTGCACCTCGTCCATCGCCGGAGAAGAAGGTAAAGGTCCATGTTGTTGGCCTTCGTGCCATATGTGTTGTTGACGGCCTTCGTGCCTAGATTGTGCATGTGTGGCCTTCGTGCCCTTTATGTGTTGTTTATGGCCTTCGTGCCGAGTATGTGGATGTGTGGCCTTCGTGCCGTATATGTATTATCGGCCATCGAGCCGTCTTCTTTCTTGCAGGTTTTGTGAACCTCCCCGTGCAGGGGAGGTTCTGTCGAAATTTTGTACTGATATTGTTTTTTCTTTCTTTCATTTGCAGTGTTCCTGGAGTAGCTGGGCAACGCCGGTCGTCTTCGTCGGGGCTGCCCCGCCTCTCCACTGCCCCGCTAGCCTGTCTCCACCGCCACCCTAGGTATAAATATTCACCTCTCTTCCTTATAGTTGTTGGTCGTAGATGACGTAACCGAGTTAGGCGTCTCTCGTCCGAAAGGGATACGCGGTCATTGGTATGCTGATTAGTGCATATCTGCGACGGTATCTCTTTCGGATTGTCCATGTTTCTTGGACAGCCTGCGGATGCGTAGATGGGTTAGCCTCCATGTTCCGCTCCCGTCCGGGAGGCCGGAGGGGCGACACCTCCCGTTGTTCTGCGGATACACACTCTCCCCGCACCGGGACGTGTATCGGGAGAACAGCGGGGAGGTGCCGCCAAATTCCGTCTCGGGCGTGAGCGGAGCATGGAAGCTAACCTCATCTACGCATCCGCGTGGGATTAGGACCTATCCTTCACCTATTAGATGGTAGGAACGCCTTGTACATGAAAATGTTGGTTTCATTACCCACTCACTTTGGCGAATGACGAGAAGATGGTCTGGCCGTGAGTGGATGTACAAGGGTGGACCAAAAAGAGGAGAGTCGAATGGGTTCATGGTACCAATGAATTCTGAGTAAAGCATTTGGCCCGATTTGCTAAAAGGGTCGATCGGGCGTGGTGCCCATGCAATGACTGCAAGAACCAAAAAAGAAAAGTATTCAAGGATGTCTACAAAGATCTTCTGAAGCATGGATATGTGGCAAATTACGAGAGGTGGATCTTCCATGGTGAACCGAAAGCTACCATTAGAGAGGAGGAGGTTAGAGCACGCCTCGATGAGTTTGAGGGGGATGCCGGCGTGGCCGACATGGTGGTAGACTTTAACGAGGGCCGTGGCAATGAAGGTTTGGTGGAGGAGGACCCGGAGGAGACCGCAAAGGCGTTCTATGAAATGATGTCTTCGGCACAGAAGCCCCTTCATGAGAAGACAACAAAGTCCCAGCTGGATGCCATTGGACGTCTTCTAGGGTTGAAGTCGCAGATTGAGCACGAGCCGAGACGGATTCAATCTCCTGTTGGCGGTGGTGGGCTCCTTGCTTCCGGATGACCACACGCTGCCAAAGAGCATGTACGAGTCGGTGAAGCTCCTGCGTGCACTTAAGATGCCGTATGAGTCGATCCATGCTTGTCGTAATGGGTGTGTCCTATTTAGGGGAAAAGAACTAGAGGTAGCAACGCACTGTACAAAGTGCAAAGCCTCTAGGTATGTGGAGGTGGACAAGGGTGATGGCAAGAAGGAACAGTCTAAGATCCCCGAGATGGTCGTACGGTACCTCCCACTCATTCCAAGGCTCCAACGGATGTTCATGGACATGAGTAGTTGGTGAAGCGAGATGATATGGCACAAGTTTGGCAAAAGATACGGTGACAAGATGGCACACCCCGGATCCGAGGCATGGCGATACTTCGATGTCCAAGTATCGATAAAGCTAAGGAAGCTCGGAATGTACGTGTAGCGATAGCAAATGGATGGGTTCCAGTAGTATGGAACACATGCGGCCCCGTACACTTGTTGGCCCATGTTCGTGATACCCCTCAACCTCCCCCTCGGCGTCATGTTTGAACCCAAGAACGTGCTATTGTCGCTGATAATACCTGGACACCCGGGCAACAATATGGGTGTGTTCATGCAACCACTGTGGGATGAATTGGAGCATGCTTGGGAAAAGGGGGTAAGGACGTACGACCGAGCTAAAAAGAAGAACTTCACAATGCATGTGTGGTATCTCTATTCAATGCATGACTTCCTGGCGTACGGCACATTCTCCGGGTGGTGTGTTCATGGGAAGTTCCCTTGCCCAGTATGCAAGGATTCTGTGTTGTTCACATGGCTGAAAAAGGGTGGCAAGTACTCTTCGTTTGACAAACATCGCCAATTCTTGCCAGAGAACCATGCATTGAGACTTGACACCCAACACTTCATGAAAGGCCTTGAAGTCACCAACCCTATTCCTCAGATTATGAGCGGTGAACGAGGTCCTCGCCGAGTTACGGGCTCTCAAAATGGACAAAGACAAAAAGGCTTCATTGGATATGGTCAGCAACACATGTGGACCCATATATCGGGCTTGACTAGGCTCCCCTACTACAAGTACCTCCTTCTTCCACACAACATCGATGTGATGCACACAGAAAAGAACATCGCCGAGGCACTTTGGGGAACACTCATGGACATAAAATAGAAGTCAAAGGACAATGTTAAGGCTAGACTGGACGTCGAGGCGCTCTGCGACAGACCCAAGCTAGTGATGAAGCCCCCTGCTCCAGGCAAGACTTGGAGAAGGGGCCCGGCGGATTACATCCCGAAAAGGCCCGACGGGAAGGAAGTGATGCGGTGGATGGAGACGATATTGTTCACGATGGGTATGCGGCGAATCGAGCGGGGAGTGAACCCTAAGACCGGAAAAAAATTAGGGATGAAGAGTCATGACTTCCACATATGGATTGAGAGACTCCTTCTGTGATGACACGTGGATACCTCCCCGACGGTGTGGCGCGTTCGGCGGAGTTGAGCTATTTCTTCCGCCGGCTTTGTGCCAGGAGTTATCTCTTGAAGTGATTCGTGACATGGAGGACAAAGCACCTCCGCTGATCCGCAAGTTGGAGATGATCTTTCCACCCGGCTTCTTCTTGCCGATGCAGCATCGATCCCGCACCTACCACGTGAGGCATGGTGGGGGTCCATGCGGGCCCGTTGGTGCTATCCAATCGAGAGGTGTCTAAAGATTCTTCGGAAAAAGTGTAGAAATAAAGCCAGAATTGAGGCTTCCATGGCGGAGGCAGCAAGAGTGGAGGAGGTGTCGAACTTCACAAAGGCGTACTATACCGAGAACCTTCACTACATGCATCCACTCCCTCGTTACAACGAGGACGAGAACTTATCGACCCTGAGCCTTTTCAGAGGGCAACTCGGAAGGGGCAGCGCAGGTAACCCAAAGACGTTGCAATATTCTGAGTGGCATGCCATCATGCTCTACTTATTCACGAGCCTTGATGAAGTGGTTCCTTATCGAGTGTAAGTTCTCAAAGCACTTGTTACATACGTTGTCAATATCCTCCACCTATCGGTCCGACCCCTTCATGTCTTGTTTTTAGGGAGTTCATTCGCAAATTCTCGGAAAAGGAATACGCCTCCTACCTCGTTACAAGAGGAAGAAGCTTTCCTTAAAACCGCGGGCCCGATTTTATTGGGTGGATGCATACAAAGATAACATCCAACTTACCTCGTTCCATCTTTGAGTTGCTCCTAGGAGCGATTAATGTAACTATCTAAGTGGCCTCACCTTGCAGGCACGCACAGATGGGGAAATGCCTGCTGAATTGAAACAGGTTGCTAGTGGCTTCAGTACTAGGGTCACTGAATTCATAGTATTTGATGTTAATGGGTATCGCTTTCGCACAAGAAGCTACGAGGAGAAAAGGCCCGGCCTGAAGACCACGTGCACATGGGTCCGAACGACCGGCAACGATAAGCTCGAGTACTATGGCATAGTCCAAGAAGTATACCAGCTCGACTTCCCGGGCCCCAAAGCTCAAGCTTGTCTTTGTTCAAATGCCCCGGTTCGATCCTCATGTGACGAGAAGAGCCGATGACATCGGAATAGTCGAAATTCGACGGGATTCTGTCTATAAAGGAGATGATGTCTATATTGCTGCTTTCGGTGGCAAAAACACAAGTTTATTATCTCCCATGGGCGTGCCAAAAAGACAAGAGGCTTGCGGGTTGGTATATTGCGCAATTGGTATCGCCACGCGGCAAAACGCCTGCCCCAAACGATGATGACTACGACTTCGACCCAAAGGCAGACAGCGGAGAGTTCTATCAACCTGAGGGGCTAGATAGGCGTTTGGAGATAGACATTCTTTCGCTGATGGCCATGGACGGAGACAACGACATCGATGAGGACGACGACGAGGGAGAAGTGGTGCAAGATGCAAAAGACCTAATGATGCTTGAGCGATGGAGGGCTCTTCGCGAACAAGGTGTTGAGGACGATGGAGGTAGTGAGGAGACAACAGGGAGAGACGAGGACGGTTTTGACAATATTGATAGTGATGACGACGCGGTGATGCGACAATGGTGAAGACAATGGTGAAGACAATGGTGATGACAATGCGATAGTGACGATGAGTACTTCGGTTTCTAGTTCATGTAATACAATATTATTCTTATTATTATTACTTTGCATTTATGTTTCATTAATTTTGCATCTCTTCACAATTACTTATCGATTATTTGAGCTAATTGGTTTAATGTTTGTCATTGCGGGTGTAGGACAAAATGCCGGGCGGGAGCGAGGAACCGGTCGAAGAGACCGATGAGAAATGTCAAGTCGCGGTACGGTCGAGGAGACCGGAGGCCGTGCGCGGGAGAGGTCGACGAGCGGGAGGTCGACGAGCACGTGACGGTGGGCCGACACGGGCGGGGGTAGACCTCCCGCTACCGGCACGCCCTGTTTGACGACGAGGTTGGCGACCGGGACACTGGGCGGGGAGGACGAGGCGGGGAGGACGGGGCGGGGAGGACGGGGCGGGGAGGGCGCGAGCCGAGGAAGCCCTACAAGCGCGGGATCACGCGCCTCCCGCGTGACAAGCCCACGTTAGCCTTCCGTCCGGTGCTTCGACCCGAGGGAGATAGGTAAGTAACCATTCATGTTTTCGAGTTTCTTTTTCATATTCCATGTTGAAAATTGAACTTCGGACTAACATTTCTTCTTGTTGGCTTGTGCGGCGGCGGAAGCGTGTGGATAAAGGCTTGCAAAGTCGTCATCCTAATAGCATGCGGGGCCTCATCATTAAGAAGAACTTCCCGGCCTTATCCGGGTAGACGGTGTGCAAAAGGTGCCCCAAAGACTGGCCGGACTACTCCAAGGTGGTTCGGAGCTTGATGGAGGAGTTTGTAACCTGGCCGAGAAGATCAAGAGGGAGTTACGGGTGAGTCTTCATCCCTCCGCTTTGCCAATACTACGCATTCAACAAATGTCCTTCAAATATTGAACTGATACGTGATATCTGATTATTGCAGGAATGGTTCACGTGCGAGCCGGGGCACGAGGCGGAGGCATCGGTCCACCAGGACAAGGTCTGCGCCTCCGTGCTGAAGAACATGTTCTACGAGGCGCACATCCAGTGTATGATCGTCTACTATGCCGAAGTCCGCCATGAGAAGCTTGACAAGAAGGACGCCAGACAGATGATGCATGCAGTCACCCGAAACTGACATGCCGTATGAGCACTACCTGCTCGTAAGTAGGAAATAATAATTCCGATTCCATTTTGATTCATCTTGTTACTTACCTAAATGCACGTTGTAATGCAGTTTCCTCGATTGGTGCAAATCGCACGTGGACTTGCTGGGAGGCGATTGTGGCCGGGTGGAGAACGCCGCACGTACGAGGAGCGTAGGAAGAAATCCGGATATGCCAAGTCGACTTCGGGGCCGTCACACCACCGGGGAGCCGGCCTCGGTGGGTTCATGGACGCATGGGTACCATTCGCATTAATTTGTTTGTTTATTCATTTACCGAGTCATTCATTCTCATTACGTGTAATCATCCTTGTTTGTGTTTTTCTCGCAGAGCGATTCACATGATGGCCAGGTCATCAACGAGTTCACGGGCTTCCGGGCCGGCTCACCGGGCGGGCGACAGATCCGGAGAACGTCTACGACCCGGCGCGGGGACCGAGGCGATCACCAACTCGAACATCACCGAAAACCTGGTCCAAGTACACCCGGGCGGTTCGAGCGCGCCATGGTGACACCTCGACCCTTCGGCCGCGCCCCTGGATACGGACACGCTCATGAGGACGGGAGGAGGGAAGCGGACGGCCGCTACCTCATTGCCCTGGCGTCATCGACCCGCCGGCGTCCCCTCCCTTCGTGAGGTTCGTAAGGCCACCCCTGCAGGTTCCTTCTCTGCCGTCCCCATACAACCTCGACGGGCAAGCTCCACACAGATGATGGCGTCGGTTCAGGTAACTATTCGTCGTTCATTGATTTCACATATGTTGCCGAAGCCTTATATGCATTGTCTAAGCATCGCTTGTGGATTGTTGCAGGCCAGCTGGAAGAGATACAGAGGCAACGTGAGGCCGACGGGGGTGGCCGCGAGAGAGAGAGAGGCGGCCATGCGAGCGGCCCATCGCGGGCAGCGGGCGGTGGGAGGCCCATCGGCAAGTGATTGCAACTTTGCGGCACGGTCCCCCAAAGAATTGTCCGAGTTCACCAAGTCGTTTTCCGGCTACTTGCGAGCATGGAGATCCCGAACTACGAGACCACCGCCGCAAGTGAGCATCCCTCAACCGCCGCCGGTTGTTCTCCCTGCACTCCCTCCACTCGGCAGCTACCGTACGGACCCCGGTGAGTTTCTAGCGGCCTCTCCATTGATTTCTCTTGTGCGGCCATCCCTTAGGTACTAATGAGGTCGCTTCTTCTGCGCCAGTGCGGTCGGCGGGTTCGAACCCGACTCCGCGGAGATGGACATTCTCCACACCACCCAAGTCCGAGTCCGGGCGTTTCACCACGGCCTCGATGCGTGGGGGTATGGCGCGACACAGCCGGACCGAGCGGGTGGGCTACGTGGTCGACAGTGGAGCTCACACCACCCACGGCTCGGGTGGAGACGGCCGGTGCGAGGCGAGTGAGTGAGTGGCTCCGTGACTTCATGTTAGGTTGGCGGTTGGTGCATGGATGCCACTTTGCTATTTTGTGTGGATTCGTTTGAGGACTAGATGGATGATCGACGTGGTTATGGATTATGTGTGGATTTATGAGATATATATGTGGATTTCGTGATATAAATGTGGATTTGTGCGATATCTATGTGCATTTCGTTGTATATACATATATGTGCTTTGGAGAGTGCGATCGTGAGGCAATGCAGCACAAAACCACAAAAAAAAGCGGGTTTACTTTGCCGAGCGGGGCCTGTCGGCAAAGCTTCGGGTTTCATCTTTGCAAATTTTCCAGCTTTGCCATTTTTGCCGAGCAAGGGCAATCGGCAAAGCCCTTTTGCCGACCGCCTTCTTTATGCCGGATATGGCCGTCAAAATGGCAAAAAAAAAAAATCTTTGCCGATTTGCCACTTGTTGGCAGGCGGCAAAAGGCCTTTGCCTTGCCAACTCGGCGTCGGCAAAGGAAACGCCTGGACGTCCGATTGACGGTCGGCGCGTTTCCTTTCCGCCGCCCGCATGGCGGTCGGCAAAGGCCTTTGCCGCTCGCCGACACGTGGCGATCGACAAAGAAGGCCTTTGCCGCCCAGCCTTTGCCTTTGCTCTTTGCCGACCGGGCACGTGGGAGGCGGCAAAGAGGTTTGCCGACTGCTTTAGGCGTTTGCTTCCGCTTCGAGCGGTCGGCAAAGATACCGTTTCCAGTAGTGTTACTAATGCGATTCAAAATACTACCAAAGGTATTATCAAATTAAAAAAGTAAAAAGTTGTCACTACCTTGCATGTCGGTTGCACAGCAGCTTTTGATTATTTTTTCCCCTTGTGCCCGTATAAGACTCCAAAAGGGAATGATTTCAAATGTTTTTTTCTACGGAAAACCGTAAATCTAACTGGTAATTATTATACAATGGGAATGATTATGTAAAATCGTAAACCCAATTGGTAATAATTTTACCAACTAGTAATATCAGTTCGCACTATCAAAACAATAAAACTTTTAGTAACTATTTAAAATCATCATTCGTTAGTTAAAAAATGGCAATTATTGCCCAACATGCAACGGCAGCAGCTTGCATGCACCGCTGAAAAAGGTTAAAGAAAGCTAGCAATTTCTTGATTGTTTGCACAGCTGATCACACGACCGTAAAGGTTTTTGTTTAGATGTGGAATTTTTGCATGTACCTAATTAACATTTAGCCGTAAAAAGTTGGGCCATAAATGTGCTTTGACCGACTAACATGCTGGCAGAGAAATCAAATCGATCTACCTTTCCTGCATGAGAGCTACTACCTTTCCTTTTTTTTTTTCTTTAAGTTCAAATTTGAAACCATTTGAGGAGGATTAGAAGTAAACCATTTTAATTACAAGGTAAATACTACTACTAATTGATTTGTTAGACACATGCAAGTGTTATGAGAGAAGGAAAATTATTGTTACAATATTTACAAGGTAACTTATCAAACGTGTATGGTAATATAAAAGCACTACTGAACAGAATGACGTGATTATAGGGATACATAAGCTGCGCTACTTCCATGACCATACCGCAAAAATAGAAACAAATTGTTGTTGTTACGGTTGCATGTCAGGCATACCCCTTTGGAAATAAACTTTGCGGTCAACAGAAACCTTTACCGCCGGACTTCACGCTCCCACCGAATGTCTGGTTGGTCAGCGCATTAACTCTTCTGTTTGCTTTTGCGGTTACTCTATTTCCTTTCCGATGATTTGTTTATTTCTGACTTTAGGCAAAATGATGCGGCCTTAAATCGGGACAACTAGTGGTCGACCAGCGTTAGTGTGCTGCAGCAGCTTTCTATAGCTGTAGACGAGCTGGCCAATACTCCCAATCAGAATCTAAGACAATATGTTTCTTTGTTTATGCTAACACTAAGTGAATAGTAATAAATATTTATAATTTGTCCCTAAATGATCTGAAGTAGTAGTAAGTATTTTATCTCCTTTGCAATAGTACATAGTTCATCGAAATAGTAATAATATTTATTACTCGTAATAGTAAAACTAAAAATATTATGCTTTCTCCTTTACAGCTTTGTGCAACATAAAAGCTCTCACACAAATCAAGGAATGCACGAGGGCATTCACAACATGCGGCAAGCTAGCACATTCAAATGATCAAGTACAAAATATGGGAAAAAATGAAAACATTCAGTTCCTTCTTGTTCATATCCATCACTTCGTATAAAAACTCAATCAAATTAATGTACAAAAATCCATTGAATCCAACAGATCAACACTGGCATTCCTGAGCGTGAGTTAACACTCCTAATACTCCGTGGATCCCTGCATCTGTGTGCGGCGTGTGTCTGCTTCTCCAGGATTCATCGCCAGACTGCAGCAAGAGCCGATCTCCCGAGCTAGCAGGTCCGGCCTCTCATGGCTTCGACTGACTTGCATCATCAAAAAGACTAGTCGTAAGAATGAAAAGGAATAGCACTCAGTAATTTCAACGAATTAAAATGGGATGTTAAGAAAGGGGAAAAATCAAACAGATTAATCAACACTTCGTGCACGGCCAGGTAGCACACCGACGAACCTGCCAGAGGTTGCCGTTGGTTGCCGTGCAGGGCGATGCTGCCTGGATCCGCCTCCTCCGGATCCTCCACAGGAGGATGCTCCGCCCAGGACTGGGAACGGCGCCTCCGCCGTGCTCTTGGATGTCGACGGAGTTGTTGCAGGGCAGGGGCGCCGCCACCGTGATGAAGGAGCAGCCAGCTTCGTCGGTGGGGATGGAGGCTAAGCCTCCATGGACGCCGTCGGGACGGCCCTTCACACCGGATGGACAGCGCTAGCCCGTGAGATGGGTGCCTGTCGCCGCCGGGAGAGGAAAGGCCTCCATGGCCGCCGTCGGGACGGGAACGGACACCACGGCATCTGCCGGGATGGGGGCGCCGCCGTCCGTATCAAATCGATGCGCGCGCCAGGCCACCGTGGATCGAGAGTGGCGCGCTCGGGGAGGGGAAGGGCCACCATGGCAACCATCGGAGTCGGGGTGGTCGCCGGCGCATCCATCGGGGCGAGGAAAGAGAGGTGCCGCCGCTTCCTTCTCCCGTGTGTGAGTTCTGGAGAGTGGAGAGAGAAAGAGAGGTGAGAAATGAGTGGGCAAATTCGATTTGGCCTTTCTTATATGCTGAGCATCTCCAACAGTTCCTTATATGAGTTGCCATCCTTTAAAATTTAGTAAAACAAGGAAAAATCCATCTCCAACAGTTACTCAAATTGACTTGCCAAAGTTGTGAGCTTGCCAAATTGCTCGTCCGCGCGCGTATTTTTACGCACGCGAAGCCGCCTTGCCATCGCTCCTCCGCGCCAAGATTTCCTCCTCCCGCGCGGTAGATGAAGGTTCCCGTCGTTCCCGCGTCATCCGCGCGCCTCCGGTCAATATATTTTACGATCTTCCATAGATCGGCGCCAAGAACTGTCGCGAGGCCGTCGTCGCCCGTCATCGCGAGGCCGTCATCGCGCAGAGTCGCGAGGCCATCTTCGCCCAGAGTCACGAGGCCATCTTCGCCCGGAGTCACGAGGCCATCTTCGCCCGGAATCGCGAGGCCGTCATCGCCTAGTGTCGCGAGGCCGTCGTCGCCCCAAGTCCAATCCGTCGCCGCATCGAAACTCAGGTCCAATTGGCTCCTGCTCGTTCTCTAGTTCTGTACGTGGAGTATCAAGCGTCTAATGAAACCATCGGCTTTGATTCCTGTCTCCACAGAGCTAGCAGCAGGTCCAGGCGATCTTGCGTCTTTCCTTCTTCGTTTCCTGCTTATTCATCGAGTCCAGGTATGGCAGAAACAACAGCAGCGCTGCAGCAATGAGTGCCTCCCAACAAGCTAATGCTCAGCTCCCAGCACTGAAGAGAATTGGACTCCTAGCACTTGTTCGTCTAGCACCTGCTGCTGTGCGTACTCGTCAGGTGATCTCCAGGTGCATGCTCGTAAATCAACAATGAAGGGACAAATTAGTTGATTTTGGTTGTTGGTTGTGGGCCTTCTTTTTAGGTTTTATCAAGTCTAATTGGCAAACTGTTGGAGATACAGAAAAATTTCATTATAGTATGTTTTAGAATGCCAAATCACAAGATTTGACAAGTGAGTTTTACCAAACTGTTGGAGATGCTCTAATCAAATATTTTTATGGTTAAAAAGAGCCTTTGTTGTTATGGTTCAACCACAACCAGAAAAGTCTTAACTTACTGTTACTGGTGGCCTATGTACATTTGCGGGTTTCATTAACCGAGATCGTCGGAGAGAGGTGGCGCTCCGCCGGGGTGTTTCATAATATTTACGGCGCTGTCTTACCAATAGAGATTATATATATATATATATATATATATATATATATATATATATATATATATATATATATATATATATATATATATATATATATATATATATATATATATATATATATAAGTGTGAATTTTCTTACACCCATGTTTTCTATCCCCCCAGGAGGGTAGCTGTACCCTGCCACAGATCTTCAACACGTGTGAGTACGAATGGTTGGATGATGATGGCTCAATCAGGTAAAGGCAGTACTATCTATAGCGTGTCTGGTGTTTTTTTGGTAAGTAGTAGGACCACCTCGTGCATGCAGTGCAACTATACGACTCTCTCCTCTCTCACATTTCTCTCACCTCTCTCCCAAAGCCCTAAAGAATGGACCACACACTAAAAGGATGGACCTCATACTACAGGTTGGAGTTGCTTTGCACATTGTGGCACCGTGTGGCTCTCTCCATGTGGGTGGCCAGGTCCGTCTGTCAGTGATAGAGCATGCCATCGGATGTAGCGCATGCCAGCGGTGGGGGTCCAATGCTTGGCAAAAGGACGCCAACTTTTTTGAAGCGTGCTGCACTGAGCTGCTAGTTTAGCGCTACTACTCACGTCACTTCCACGGGCCAATAAAAACACTGCATGCATGCATGCAAATGCTTTTAAGTGGGTTAAAATCAACCTACTCTAATTGTACGTACTAGTACTCTAATTGTACGTGCTAGTGCTCCTGTTCCCAATCGCAGGCCAAAACACAAGCAGCAACTGATCGATGTGGTGTCAGGCGATAAGCCTCGACCCGTTTAAATCTTAACGTCTATTTAACCATATGAAATAACGATGCATGAAAATATTGAGAACTGGATTTGGAGGATTTACTCTCACAAATTAATGATGCAATATCCTGCTGTATCTTCAAAAGCTCCAAGCTAGTTTGCAAGCATGCAGTGCTTTTATTGGATTGGCGTGAGGGGAAAGATAGAAATATGATAGGCAGGCATTGGCTGCTGCCATATGTTCGAGCTAGCAATGCAACTGAAAGCGACCGTAGAGCATAGCTGGAATTAATGTGCAGGTGAGGTGAAAATTTACGTGGCCAAAACAAATAGTGTATTTTTGTTTCACAAGTAATGTTTACATCTGACGGGAAAAAGGTGTCGTATTTTTGTTTCCAACTGTCCAAGATTGGGACGAGCCGGACTCAGCATCCGGTGTCGTACATCCAGCATCCAGGAACAGCAGGCGCTCCTCCCCAGTTGCGTTGCAGCTCTGCCCGTGACTCAGCGCTAGTGAGTGGATGTGAGAGATAGGAGAGTGCTTGCACTAGTGAGTGGATCTGAGAGAAACAGACAGGAGAGAAAGAGTGCTCTGAAGTCTGATCCCACTAAAAAGCGGCCGTGTAAATGTTGCCACTCACGTTTGTAAAGCCAACATGAAAATGTTTTTTTTTTCACTTTAAGTGGCAATAAAATTATTTTTTCAAAGTAGAAAAACATCCGCATCAAAATACACATATCGTAAGAATTGTTTGGTCCTTTTTGGTAGAAAGGAGAGACCATTTTTCAAGTTCGTATTATATATTTTATATTTTTTTGTTGAATGGAGAAAACTTTGGTCGGTGGCAGTTCCAGCCTTCACGTCCTAAACCATCTTACTTGAAGCGAAGAAAGAAGATTAGAACCGGAGCATTAGCTTGAGGCCCGGTGGCAGTTTGCACTTTTGCTAAACCTTACGAAACTTGCTACACGTGATATCTTCACCCGGTAACATGGGGTCTACATGGTACAATTTTTTAAGCTTCAAAACATATAGTCGTGTCTTGATTTGAACCATTTGCTACTAAAAAACTTACCATAAATAAAATGATGGAAAACTAATTAAAAAGTACCTAGTATGCTTGCATGACGGTACTTTGTACTATTGTGTAGCGAGAGTGACATGAAAGGTGAGAGAAATGTGAATGCGTTGTGTTGGCCTTCACGAAGTTCTGTGAGAAAATGCAGCCCTCGCCCGGAGCTGCTGCATCAACATTTTTGGACCAAAATAGATGACGACGGGGCCCACAAATTGCAGATAAACTCAGGCTCGGCAAAATTGTTTCCTTCTATTTTCTATGTAAAAATTTAATTTTTGTGGTAGTTTTGCATGCGTGATTCCTTGGATGTTATAGACCTTGAAACACATGATTTTTTTCCTGTCCTCTTTCAGTTTGAACTGGGCAGCAAGCTTGAGTTAGTGCTTTATTAGTTTATTGACTGCTGAAAGTCACGTGAGGGGAAGAGATGGTAGAAATACGAGAGGAGGCGTTGGCTGCTGCTATATGTCAAAGCTAGCAAATGTAAATAAACTAAAATTAGTTTTGTAGTTTAGGAACTAATATCGCCTACAGCTTTTGTCTCCAAGAGACGTGACATGAAGTAGGAGGAAAAATGGAGAGGAGAGAAGTTAAATAAACTCACGAAGTTCTATCAGCATGTTCCTGTGTGGTGGCGCTAGAGCATTGGTCACAGAATTTGAAAGAAAAAGTTACGATGTGTCACGGGTGGGTTTCCTTCATCGTCTTTGGGAGTACAGTACTACTGCTGCTCTACCGTGCATGTGCTCAGCGTGGTGGTCCTGCACTCAGCATGGTCCTGCGCTCCTGCCGCGTTTAGCAAGTCTGCTCCCCCACCGCCGATGTGCTCAGCCGCTGCATGCTCAGTTTTAGCGGGTGGATAGAAAACACCCGTGGGGGATAAAAAACATGGGTGCAAGCAGAATATTTTTGATATATATATATATATATATATATATATATATATATATATATATATATATATATATATATATATATATATATATATATATATATATTGACTGCACTAATTACCACCCAGGGGACTAATTATTAATCAGTACCCGACCCTCCCACACCCGCACGACGTTCCGCACCGAGAACCCGGCCCACCGTACGTCCACCCGGTTTCGTCCGTACGCCTCCTTTGACCATTTCTTTTTCGTTTTTTTTCCACGGGAGCGTTTAGCAAGTTTCGTACGTACACATCCCGTTTAGCAAGTTTTTCGTACGTACACAAGTTTCGTTTTTTTTTTCCACGGGAGCAAGTTTTGCAAGCTGTCGTATATGTTTTTTCTTTCCATTTTATTCACACCGACACTCTTTTCGTCTATTTTTTCTTCATACAAACAAGTTTTCATTTTTCTTGTTCTTGCTTTCATTTTTTGCGCAAACCGTTTTGCAATTGTTTTTAATTTTTTCACACGAACAAGATTACACTCTAGTAACATATTATTGTAAATAAACCGTAATAATCCACTATGCAAATCACAACAACATTATTTGATCATTTGCCTTCCAGGATACACCTATTTGATCTACTGATTTTTCTGCCCACCCCAGATTTTACTTGCAAACTGTAATAATTGCTAACCGAAATCGTAAATACTAATTTAACTAGATTATAAAAAACATACATTACATCGTCAATTCTTCAGACAAATAAATTTATTCAGACATTATTAAAACCACAATATCTCCTCCAGACTATTGGACAAAACGGAGATGGCAGGTTGGTCATGAGCCACGTAAGGTGCTAATCACAGCTTTCTAAAGTGACCTTGCTGATCATAGCTTTCTGAAGTGACATTGCTGATCACAAATTTCTAAAACGAGACTCCTTTGAGGCAGAATTAAAGAAATTTATTGTAAGGTTGGTTCTCTTGATGGAAAGTTAGGCAATGGAGCAGCTCAACCTTCATATCTGTTAAGAAATCTTGCAAAAATAGTATCAGTGATATAAATCATGAACCTTCCATAATGAATCAATAGTAGCATACCCTTGCACATCGAATTAATAGTAGACTTGTAAAATAGAAACAGCTGAAGACAATCGTGAATGCAAGCCCAAAAAAATTCAGTATCAATAGAAACTAGAGGCAAAATAATTAAGATTGGAATGCTACTAAACTAAAAACAATGAAATATTAGGCCAGCGACTACATACACCAGATAACCCAAAATACATTTGCTCCTATTAGCTTTTGGAGTCCTCTAACTGAACACCTGAGGGCCATTATTTTAAGAGTCCTCTAACATGATAATATGGCTATAATGCCAATAAGCCATAATAGTCTGATCAAAAATATTTTTATTAGAGAGTACAAATCGGAATCTAACCACAAACACAGTTTCCCCAATATTATGTCATTGTCCATGTGAGATGTGTGTATTGTGCAAATAAATAGGATCTTTTTTCATCTTTCTAGAATAATGAGTGCTGGGATCATCGTCTTAACCAGTGAGTTTTCTGAACCTTGCTAGTTTTCAGATTGCTTCACCAATGGATCAGAAAAGTGAAGTACTTAACATGAATTAGTGGCTGTTAAGAAAGAAAAGAAAGGCAGCTTGGTCTTCCACTTTTTTCTTAGTGCAAATTAGCGTTATCCAGCACATCAAATCATCAAAAAATGATGCATTTGCGCCAGGTTGACTAAGCAGAACATGATCAGAAAACTGGCGAATTATCTCAAACATAAACCATGACAAATTATCATGATTTAATCTGCCATTGAAAAGTCAAAGATATATCTTCAATCAGCAGAAAAAGATAAAGAATTCATTTGATCTTGATCCTTGCGTGGTGAAAAAGATGCAACATTGGTTGGATCTGCACATATTTGTCTTTTTACTGCCTGAAGGCATTGCGGAATGTAACAAAATTTTCACTAAAAGGAGGATAATCATTTTATTGAGCAATAGAGTTAAACCAAGAAAGAAATGTGACCTATTGATAGGGTACATAAACCATGACAAATTCACAAGTTCAGTTTCCCTTGGTAATGGATTGAGCTCCAAAATGTTATAATGCCATGTTACCATAGAAGCAACACCAAAAGGTGACAGCGAATGTTTCAATCAATTTGAATAAATGTGGTTTGAAATGACATTTCCCCTAGTTATTATCTGGTATCAATTGTTATTCAATTTGGTAACTGAAGTTGAGCCCCACGAAAACCATTGCATGATTCAGTTGGCTCCACGAAAGGTGACAGACTTGATTCCAGAAACATCTTTAATATCAAAAGCAATTCATGATGCTGCGGAGCTTTTGCTCCACAGTTTCTCTTAAAAAAACAAATCAGGATGCCGGTACAATAAAATTCTCATTTACATGAAACCATATAATATGATAAAAAAACAATGTCATATCAACATACAAATTCGTCATACCTCCAAATTTGACAACTGGCAGGAACATATAGAGTAATGCAACCCTATGGCCACTCCAGGGTAACAAATCACCATTCCTCATGTGGAAGACAATTCTGAAATTAGAGTGGAAGAATTAATTAATTTTCATACTAAAATATTTCTATTTTGTTGATTGGTGATAAAAGTGCAACCAAGAAATATACAGATGTATCAAGAAAATTAATCATGTGGTACGCAAACGAAATATGATGCACACATGTGAAGAATCAAAATAACATGATTGGGAATCAAATGAATGTCAAATACACAGGGTCAGAGGCACTTGTTATTTTCAGACAAACCCAAAGGAAAACCATTGATGCAAAGGATAAACAGAAAACTGCTGAAGAGTGTGTATCCCCCAACCTTGCAGCCAAACTATCGCAGCATCACGTACTGGCATATCATGCCTACGCTTTGAAAACAGCCATACCACCTAAGCCTTCGAACCACTTGACCATAATAGCTAACCACCACTGCAATTGCTTTGCAATGCCATTAATCACGACAATCTTGCGCATAGTATATCAGAGATTAGTTCGTAATAACAATCATTTTATCACTTCTGAAATGGAAATAAGCCCCCAAACATTTTTTACATGAACCACTTAGATACTTGGCATCAACACTTCCCTTTGTTGAGTGAGCAACAGGTGACAGTGGTCTCTAGACTCTAATCGAGCAAACAAACTACTAAACAATCATAAAACAGGGCTAAATTAACCAGCCAGAAATGGCAACTGAATTAATTAGAGCGCTAAAGGATAGAATAGTAGATGAGCAAAAGGACCGAATTGATTAGAGTGCTAAAGGATAGAATAGTAGATGAGCAAAAGGACCGAATTGATTAGAGTGCTAAAGGATAGAATAGCGAGATGAGCAAAAGGAAGCTGCAGAGCAATCCCTTAATGGCCTGGCTAAAACTCCTCTTCCTTTCATATCATTGAGTGAGCAAGCAATGATTCCATTTAAAAAGTTGTGAAAATATGATTCATTTTCACAAAAAAAAAAAAAAAAAAAAAAAAAAAAAACAAAGCTCATTCACAAACTGCACCATCAGGAACATATTGCGAGCCACTGGTGACAGCCTGATGATTCTGAAACGAAAAATTCATCAAATCATAAAATGCCATCCAATGGCAGCTAACATCTTTGTCAAATTCAAAGAACAAGCTAACCTTGCATCTGCTGCAGCTTGGCCCACTTGAAGCTGACCATGTATTCAAGGAGAATCCTCAAGTTAATGTCCTCGTTCCACACAACGTACCACTATGATTCTCCAACCTCTGGCCGGCCCATCAGCACACATGGCACAGCACGACCTGACCTTGGCACTCCCATCTTTGTTGGCAAGCATGACACTGAAACAAAGATAATTTGAAAAGGATCATTAACATTTTAAGAGGAGCTGCTTAAGGTAAGCTGCTGCTACCCACTGTCAGCCAGCTGGTTTCCTCAGTTTTCACTGAAGGTACTCCTACCTCACAATATATATTTTGATATACAAATCCAAAAATGTTCATATTAGCAACAAATTTCACTTTAATACGAAGCAACCAATAAGTGTATAGGTAAGAAATGTAAGAGCTCTGGAATTTATTTTATTGGAAAGGGCAGAGAAACAAGAAATTGGTTCAGACTTTGACAAGATAAGCTGATTGCTGACTGCTGCTAAGCTACTGGAAACCGGAATACATGGCAAAAGGAATATGAACTTTTCTCTAGTTTGATATTGTAAGCTAAACTGCAAGGAGCCCAAGGAATCATCATATTGCACAATAATAAATTGCAGTACCAGATCAATTAATCAATTTATTCAACTATGTTTCTAGAAGGAACACAAGGAATCATCATACTTTGAACAAATCAAAGAAAACTACTATAATGTTATTTCCCAAACCTCAATACTCATCACAATTCACTGGAATGCAAATGTTTCCATATTCCAGTGGAAACGGTGAAAACTGAACTGATACACTACTTGATGTCCAAGCAATAGGTTTCTTTTACTAATCCCAAATGACAAAGTTTCATCACCAACCTATCACAAAACCCTTAAGATCTCATCCTGAAAGACTTTTATACATTTGCAGGACAATGTTGGTGGATAAGAGGAAAAACAAACCAGCAGAAAATTGGTAGCCCCCAAATATACCCAGCTTTAATTCAGGGATGGTGTTAACAGCTTTAACTCAGGGATGGTGTTAACTGAGCTACCGAAGATAATTCAAAAATAAACTACTACACTACCAGGGCCGCATCACACAAATCCGTAATATTAAAGATGGATGGAGAAGTCAGGAAACAGATCTCAGTTTGGGTGCTCGCATAGTAAAATTCTCTGTAAACTGAATCGATCCAAGTGCTTTGCTTACCAGATAAAGAAGTAGCGAGGCGGCTATGTAGTTCTACTAGCAGAAAAATAATCTAGGCAAGCACTGTGTGTACTACTTCAAAAGCCACCCATTCTGTGTTGGACCAAGCACTTGTGACTTGTCTATATATCAGAATAGCCTTCTAGGGAGCATGCACTAGAAGACTTTGCAGCGAGGGCAAACCAAGTAATACTATTCCTAGTATTACTATTAGTTCCAGTTGTTATTGTTCAGCCATTGTTTGCATGAATGTGCAAGAAACTTCTAGATGGACCAAATAAGCAGTGGTGAATTCGTAATGTAAATAGAAAAATCCAATGCATGTGTGCTATCACTTGTGAAAGACTTTCTCTCCAATTTGTCAATAAAATCAGCATAGCCCAGTCCTAGGCCCACTCATGAGGAACAAGAGTCCTAATGAATTTATTTATGGTATAGTCTTTGACCAACCCCAACATATTCATAGTTGTTCTATTAAGTGTTCATGAAGTGCAATATTTGCCAACTGGGCAATCACATTGACTAAGGTCGTCCTAATGATACCTGTGTGGGGGCTGAACACGCCAAGGCCAGCATAGTCCTTCTTGCCCGCACAACCAGCTCTCCAGCTGCCCATCACCTGGACATCTCAGCATCGGCACGTGTTAATGGCAACCTGATGAGGTGAGAAGAGTACAGGGTTATGGGGTGGCAAGATAATATTAGTAAATTGGTAGAGATTTGGCAACTAGGAATGCAGCACTAGATGGCCACTATAAGGATAGCTACTCCACACAAATAATCATGAATATAACCATATCAATCTGCATAATAGGATGAACTGAAATACCAGTATAGGGAGGCAGGTTACAGTTACGGGAATTTAAGATGGTTAAGTAAAATAAATGACCTGTACAGTAGGTCCTAGGATGCATCCCCTTTGTCTTCTGATTCTTCAAAGTTGTGGGATCATCTGTAGCGCTTACAAAAATTTATCAGCATATCTGGACCACAAGAAAATGGGGATTAGCATGCATGCAGGAACCTCAGTAAAATTAACAGAAACACAAAATCAAATTATACAGTAGGAAGCACCAACAACTAGCATGCAAGTGAGAAATTAGGAGTAGGAATTGATCAACCCAGAAAATCAAACATGAAAGGTTATGTTTCTTGCCATTAAGCCATCTGAAACTAAAAGTACTGACAACAGAACATGTTGTGAGAAACAGACTAAATACTGCAATATCAAGGCCCTGCATCCCTAAATTTTCTTCTCATACAAGAAGTATCTTTTGGAGAGTAAAAAAATATTGTAGAAGCAAAATTATATCTATATATAACATTTGCAAGCATTAACACAGGTAGCTATGGCACAAGGAATCAAGTTAATAAAAATAGAGTGATCCAATCCAAGAATCCCTACTGATGGACTACAAAACAATATACATTACGAGGAGAAAGCGAAGTCTAGGAATTAGTATATCCCCTGCTCTCCACTAGAATTTTAGATCACCACAAAAGCAAACACAATTTTGCACTATTTAGATCACACCAACAACAGCAATTAACCTTCAGTCTTGGCAAGATGCTGCCACTGGAGCAAGCATTAAAAAAAGCAAGGGGTGGGTGAACACATTGATGGAACCCTTGTGATAGGTGGTGCCATTAGTCACGGCAATCTAGCTCATAGTGCATCAGAGATTATAGTTCTTAATAACAATCATTTTATCACTTCTGAAAAAGAAATAAGCCCTAAACATTTTTTTTTACATGAACCGTTTAGATGCTTGGCATCAACACTTCCTCGTGCCGATCGAGCAACAGGTGACATCGATCTCAAATCGAGCAAACAAACTACTAAACAATCATAAAACAGAGCTAAATTGACCAGCCAGAGATGACATAAATGAACTGATCAGAGTGCTGAAGGATAGAATAGCAGATGAGAAAAAGGAAGCTGGAGAGCAATCCCTTACTGACCTGGCTAATATTCCACTTCCTTCCACATCATTAAGTAAGCAGCTATAGGACACCCATCCATCTTTGGCTGCATAGGAAAAAATTATCAAACAAATTCAGATCAACGAACTACTGTTCTGAATTATCAAACCATGTTAGATTGTTAGCAAGGCATGCCATCTGTTCTCTAAAATTTATAGAGCATTTTATCCGTTTCACAAATATGAACTGCAAAATGATTGAAATGACTGCTATTTTAGTATTTTTTCAAACAATGTTAGCATGAAAATTGTTCATCAGTGCTAAGCAAACAAAGTACGATGCACGCATGGGCTGAATCAAACAACCGGATTGGCAATGCACATGCCTTGCTTATACCATTTTTTTTTGGCAAATAAAGCAAGAACCAACTAGTGATCGTTCTAGAAGATGGGAAAATGCTATTTTTATAAGCCTAACAAAGCAACGATTCCATTTTCAGATGAGATTACAAATCTAACATTTAGACATTCTGCAAAGCATAAATCATCAAATAACATTTAGACCTGCTAATAAAGTTGAACTACAGAGATTCAATGACCAGCAGCAAAATAGAACGAGCATTGGTAGCCGAGACAAACTCACCTTGCTGCAACTGAAGAGGAGCTCCTGGCCGCTGCCTGCGTCCATAATCGAACACTCCCAGGGAACACATCCTACACTCAAATCATTAAATCGAATCAAGAAGGGGAAGGGGGAGGAGTAGGACTGTAGGGGATGTGCAAACGCCGAGCTATAGGGAAGGGGATCTGGAGGAGGGGCACCTGGATCTGCCAGCAGTGTTAAAGGAGCACACGCAGGAGCAGCGGGGACGGTGGGCTGACGGCGGCAGAGGAGGATATGTGACATCGCCGTCGCCAGGAGAGAAGGAGACGGACCGGGTGGCGTGGCTCTTTCCACGACGGACGGAGGACACCTCGAGGGGCCGCAACGGGAACCCGCGTGGGCGGGTGAGCGCGCTGGGCGCACAGATCGCGCTGGCGGATGTCCCCTGGGCGCGACGGCAGATGACAGCGCGGACCGGGCGGCGATGCTGCCTCCACGGCAGCAGAGGCCTGCGTGGCGAACTCGCGGCGACGAGTGCTGGTCGGCGGAAGATAGCACGGACCAGCGGCGTTTCCACGCACGTCGAGGTCGCGGCCCTGGGCCTGGACGACGAGCGGGGTTCGGTGTGAGAGAGGGGCGGCGCCGGCGGGTGCGTGGAGGGGCCTCGCCGGGGGTTGGGGAGCGGTGCCGGAGAGGATGGAGGCGGCACCGGTGAGCACGGGTTGGCGGCGGCGGGATTTCTCGCAGGGAGCTTCGATGGAAAAGGAACCGCACAAAACGGGTGAGCTCCGGGGCGGAAAAGCAGCTCCAGTTCGTGAGAAAACCGCCGGGAGGTGGATGGGGAGGTGGAGACCGGCGAGGGTCCATGGTCGGCAACCGCTGGGATCGTGGGGAGGGGGGCGCGGTGGGGCGGCGGAGATTTGGAGAGTGTATCGGTGATTCCGACACGGAGGTTGGGGGCGCGCTGGGGGAGGGAGTGTCGGGACGGGCGGTCGAGCTCGCTGGGTCCGCGGGGGGAGGGGGGGGGATCGGGACGAGCGGGTCGGGCTCGCTGGGTTTGTGCTCGGGGACTGATTATTATTCAGTCCCCAGGGGAATATATAGAATACCTCTATATATATATATATATATATATATATATATATATATATATATATATATATATATATATTAAAGTATATATCCAAGCCAAACAGAGCGCAAGCACCAATAATATATCCTTCTTGTGTTGGACCACCATATATCTTGTTTTGTCTGCATATTTTTTATCTCAAAACTTGTCTTACGCTCTTGTTCTTCATTTACCTCTACTCTAGTCATCTGTTGCGCACTTAGCTTCTGATTATTCAAGAGAGCCATTTGCGATTTGGATCAGCAGCCAGAACAATGGGAGATGCACTTAGACTAAGTTGAGGAAAATATGCATTCGGCCATCCAACATATGCCACCATGCTTTCCAACTAGGATCGGAGTAGCTAGTACTAGAGCAGTCAGCAGAGACTACTTGAAGTAGCCGAGCAACGCGTGCAGCAAAGGCGATGCCGGCCGCGTGGGGTGGGCCTCAGCAAAACCGCGACATGTCGATCGACCACGGAGTCTGGTGCGATATTTTTTTTTTTAAACCGTGCTTTTAGCACATTTTTCATTAAGAGAAGTTAGAGTTTGACAATTATTCGAGACCCCAACGGCGAGCTGCCATGGAAGACTCGGCCACACTTACACGGGGCACCAGCCTAGAATGGTGGTGCTGAAGGTTGTTACTTTTAAGGAAACCTGCCACCACCCCAGGCCCGCCTCGTCGTTGATGGCTCTCGGATCTCAAGCACCGTCTTGTGGGTGTTGTCGAAGGTCCTCCTGCTACATTCTTTCCACAGCATCCAAGAGACGAGGAGGACGGTGGAGTCGAAACCTTTCCCGATTGGCCGTGGACCCGCTCTCGCCGGAGCTACCAATCGCAAAGACCGGCGCCCGCGCACGGGACTAGGTCGGCTCGCCCTGCTCGCAGCAGCGTGCGATGCCAAACCTCAGCCCGTGAGTAGGTGGTCTGTAGTCTCAGGGAGCTGGTCGCAGAAGACGTAGGTGTCGTGCTGTTGTAGGCCGTGTCGTTTGTGACGTTCCGCCGTCCAGAGCCAGCCGTGCAGGGCAAGCCGAGAAGAAGAACTTGGCCTTAGGCGGCGCGAGGCCTTCCACATTCTCCTCAGTAGCCTCCGCCATCCGTGTTCTTCCCACGAAGAAGGCCTGATAGGCCGAGGCGCTGGAGTATACGCCGCCCTGGCCCAACGCAGCACCATTTGGTCGCACGAACGGATCCAGTTGGACAAAGTCGGTGAAGTTCCAAACAGGCGCGAACTGCGTGACGTAGGCCACTGTTTGTGCGCCCCGTGCGCCCTGCGGGCCCACGTCTGTTGTGCAGCGCTCCTTCACCGTGCGCTTGCGGCGGCACACGTAGGGCCGCACGGCAGCCAGCAGCGTCTGTCCTTAAGAGGGTTGTCTCGCCGTTGCCTACCACAAAGTGCACGGAGGCTGAGAACATCTGCTGTACTATCCTCTCTGACCTGTGAGGCAAGGTTGTCCAGGCCGAGTCGGATTTGGCAATGCAGCCACTCCCAGCATAGGCAGAGCGCAAAACCATGTACTCGGAGGTCCGGGAGGCCGAGTCCCCCAAAGTCTTTGGACGCGCACGCCCGCGGCCAGGCAACTTTGAGTCTGGTGCGATATGGATACGGTAGATGTAAAAAAAATATACATACATACATACATACTTGCTTAGTTTGCTAAAAATGAACATGTATTAACCTATCTGCACGCAGTGCAAGTGACAAACATACATACTTAGTTTGCTAAAAATTGAACATATGTATTTTTGTTGCATTGTTGAACATTTGTGAATTTTGTGAAGACACTTTCGACAGGAAAATTTTGTGAACAAAATGGATTCCAGAAAGCACGAAGTTTCGTGGAAACTCATCTCCACCGGCCAATGCAATGCAACTCGTTTCAGCAAAACATTATGGCCGGTGGGACGATGGGCCGATGCAAGTTCACCACCGCATCCTATATATCTTACCAAATATGTCCATATGTAGTGTCACTGAAGAAGTTACTGCAACTGATTGACCAAAATGCATGATGAAGCTAGCTCAAGCTGGTTACTGGACTATACTCAAGAGTACAGAGCCATGCTCATCAAGTCCAAGAACGTAATTAGCGCACCATAACTAGCTAGTTAATCACACAGAACATGCAGCATGCATGCTGGACACACAGATAGTATGAGTATCAGATACCACAATAATCCAGTACGCACAGATAATTGAGAAAGGTAACAACCGAAAAGAGTCGATATGTAGGTATACAGAGTACGTACGTGGCAGTGTGGCACTGCTAAGCGAATTAACAGTTATTAACAGTACTACTAATACCAGAGATGTGGATGCATTCCACACATACAGTGTCTGCATGGATGTCACGATCGCTAGCTAGCTCGGTTTCCTTACCGTACCGTCGTCGTCCCTGCTCGGCTACTCCTCCCCTCCACGGAGGACGAGTCCCAGGAAGCAGAGGAGGTCGGCGACCCCAATGATGGAGATGATCGCGGTGCCGACGGTCCTGAAGAAGAGGCCTACTCCCCCGGCCGGGTCGGCGGCGCTGAACAGGCGGATCGCGCCAGCCAACATGCAGTGGCTGGCGAAGGTGGCCACGAGCGCCGCGTAGGCGAAGATAAGGCGGAGCCGGCGGTGCTGGCGGCGTCGAAGCATCAGCGCCACCACAGCAGCGGCCGCCTGGGGCGCGGCGCACCAGAGCATCCCGTTCATGAGGGCGTCTGCCACGGTCTCCTCGGCGTCCGCATCTCCATGTGGCCCGGCAGCAGCCGCGACGACGCCTGCATCAGCCGCAACAAGAATATATAAAAACAGGAAAAGAAGCTAGACGCGTGTGATCGATCGATCGATTTGAGGATTTGCATGCATTCTTGGACTAGGACTAGTACGTCATGGACTCGTGGTTAAGTCGACTATATATATACCGGGTGGCTGAAGATGGTGGTGATGAGCTTGTAGTAGGCGATGCCCATGGCCACAGACAAGGGGAAGACGCCAGCGTGGAGGAGCGTCCACAGAATGACATCTCTGACGCCGGGGAGCTGAGACAAAGAGACGCGCGCGCCTGCTTCTTGTTCTTCTCCTTCTCGTCCTCCACGGACAGCGGAAGAACTGCTGCCGTCTTCACCTTCTTATTATCAGCCATGGGTCGTCCAATTGGTAGCTACCTGGAGTAGGACTAGAAGAGATGAATCAACATAGCTTTAATTTTCTCTAGTGCCGCAAAATTAAAAGACGGCATGGTATGTATAAAAGATCCGTCTCTTCAAAAAAAATGTATAAAAGATCCGATCTCCATCATCCAAGTAAATAAGAAGCGAATGAAAAACAGCTTTAGTTTCTGTCTAAGGAAAGACCAATATGCAGTCTAATGTTCAAACAAGCTTTAAATTTCAGTAGTCTTGTTATTTAATATATATATTATATATGTTCCAAATTAAATTCAAACTTCAATCGACATGCTTGCAGTAGATATATATCAGTACGTAGACAAATTAAAATACAGTATGTTTCAACAAACTTGAACAGACGATGACAAGAAGATAACAAGACGGAGAGAGGGGATGGAAGTGCGAGGGGGCTCACCGATCGCGAGTCCCTAACCTCTTTCTGCAGGTCCTGCTGAGCTAGCTGAGAGAGGCGGCGATGGATGGGATGGAGCTAGCTGAGAGCTTTCCAGCTACAACAGACACAGCACGCACAGAGAGCTAGCTGAGAGCTTTCCAGCTCATGCTCATTGCCGGGACTACTTGAAGGAGCCGAGCAACGCGCGCAGCAAAGGCGATGCCGCAGCGTGGGGTGGGGGCCATCAGCCACAACGTGTCGGCTGTCGAGCGAACCCATGACCGGTAGTCGTCTATATTCAGAGAGAGAGAGAGAGAGCGAGAGAGCGAGAGAGAGAGAGAGATGAGGGGGGCAGGTACACGACGATGCATGTGATCCCATGGCCATCTCAACGTACAATTTCATCACTTGTGACTGCTTGTCCACTCATGCACAATTTCACGAAACTATGGAGATGAGCGTTCTGCCGATGCCGATGCCGGTCCTTGGGGCGCCCCTAGCACTCACACAGTCACACGTATCTAAGAATGAGAACACTACTTCATGTGTATTTCATTAAGCAAATGTTTGTTTTATCTACTACTAGTACTAGTATTTTGCATAACCTTGCTTGTGTCCATGCATGCAGGTCCTTGCCTGGTGGCGAGCGTGCCATTGCAGATGCAGAGGCATGCAGCTCATGTACCTCTTCTCTAATCATCTGTGTTGCACTTCTGATTTTTCTAGGCACGGCGATTAATGGATTGGACGGAGCTTTGCAACTAGCTAGGAGTAGCCAGTACTACAGCAGAGCATAGCATAGAGAGTGAAAGAGAGTTCTTACTCGCTCATGGACTACTTACTTGAAGCAGCCGAGCAACGCGTGCAGCAAAGGCGATGCCTGCCGCGTGGGGTGTGGGCCTCAACAAACCATGACGTGTCGATATAGACCGCAGAGAGGAGCAGGCTAGGCAGGTGCGATATATACGGCGGTAGATGTAAAAAAAAAAAGTGAATAATAATGTTACCGGCCATGCATGTGATCCCATGGCCAACAATTTCATCACTTGTGACTTGTCCAATCTCATGCAAACTTTCTATCCGATGATCCCATCATGGGCGGCCGGTTCCTTCGATCTCTATATATGCATGAACCAATCAAGCTGAAGAAATATCAATTCCACACACACATACGGAGAAGTAGTACGCAATATACTGTTTACTACTCCAGGCTTTTCTGAGAGATCATTGAAATTCTTGATGCATTTCATGGACTTTCACATCAGCGCATATTTTTTATGTTTGCAGAAGTGTACGTATGTAGCACGCTAAAACACAATTTAGAGTTTTGAGATGGAAAATTGTGAAAAATAAATACTAAATTATTCTGCTCTATCCGTTCCAAAACATTGTTTCTAGAGCGCAATGGTGACATCAACAGGAACGTCATTGCTTGGTTGCTTGGGAGCCTGCCTACAGACATAAAAAAGGTGGACATGGAATTATTGATATCCCCACACAAAACAAAGCCCTCCTTCTGAAATTTCTAGATAAATTCTACAACCATGGAGACATACCCATGGTCCAGTTCACCTGGGAGAAACTGTACCATAACCACAATATTCCTCCACATGCTAGGAGTGTCATTGGTTGTTTTTGGTGGAAGGACATCATTCAACTACATGTAGAATTTAGGAGCATATCACATTGTAATCTTAGTTGTGGAAACTCTATCCTTCTTTGGTCTAATACTTGGTGGGACAGTCCTCTGAAAGAACTCTTCCCTCACTTGTACTCCTTCTCCAAAAGAAAAAATTGCTCCATTAGATTCTTCCTAGAGAATGAGCTGAATAGATCCTAGGTGGGCCGGCGGCATGGTGGCCCGTGTTGAGTAGCAGTCCATCTTCTTTGTTTTTTGCCTCGTTTTTTTTCTTAGTCGTGGCCCATTTTTAGAGTAGCAGCAAAAGCGGCCTTTTTATACAGTAGCAATGGCCTTGTCTTTTCTTTTTCTCTTTGGCAACGGCTTTTTTCAGCAGTTGCTTCTGTAATTTCTCTTTGTACAGTTCTTTTTTGCCTTTACTCGTCTAATATAAAACAGCGGCAAAGTTTTTGCCGCTCCTTTCAAAAAAAATGAGCTGAATAGAAAATTCTTCCTACCTCTCTCAGTGAAAGCATCAGAAGAATTAGAGGAACCACAGATCCTGCTATAGTTTCATGACTGGGACTTGTCTATCCCTCACAGGTGGGTTTATTATAATTGGAATGCTACAAAATTCACATCAAAGAAGGCCTATAAGATCCTACGGGGTACCCAGAAAGCTTCTCCTCTTTCTGCTTGGATGTGGGCTACTGGTACATTAGGCAAACCCAAGTTCTTCTTTTGGCTACTATTGAAAGATAGACTGAACACTAGGAATCTGCTAAGAAGAAAAAACACAGGCATCTCAATGACTACTCTTGTCCAATTTGCAACCTGAATTGTGAGAAAACATGTATGCATCTATTCTTTGAATGCCCCTTCAGCCAAGCCTATTGGAAACCGAATTGGCATCCTATGGAATCTAAATTAAACAATTGGAGCCTTTAGTGCAGAGCTTTAAAAGAGTCTTCAAAAGAGAATTTGCCTGGGTTATTCTCGAGCAAAAGCAAGATACAGCCCGCTCATGACTCAATGGATAGAAGTCAATGTGTAATTTATTTAATTTTCTTTGTTACCTTTTTGTTTCATGAACCAACTTTGTAAACTTTGTCCTGTTCCTTTAATTTCAATAAAAGCACAGTAGGGGGAGCCCCCTCCTGTGTGATCACTGCCTGCTGGTGCATTTGGTGCTTGATAAACGGGTTAATATTTGATGGCAAAGCATCCTCTTTGAACAGTTGGGAGATTTTGTTTAAGCATTGCGGACACATGGTTTTTCCGTAACCATGGTGGAGCAGTTTTTGGTGATAAGTGATTGTCAACATACCAGCACATTGGCGTGTGTGGGTGTGTTGGCACGCGGATCGTGTCAAATAGCGGCGGTGTGGTGAAAATAAAGCAGGCGTGCCGTGCTGGCGGACCGGTGTGGTGAAGGGCGGACGTGAGGCTTAGATCAAGGGACCAGGAGGCCGGGGCGCAGCCGTGGTGCCCGACACTTGGGACATCGACAAGTGCAACTATACACGGCGGGAGACGCGTATGGACTACGCTACTCGCGACGGTTTAGTGGTTTCACCTCAAAACTATCGGCGACAGTTTGGTATCGGCGACAGTTTGGTGACTTCTGAGTCCACCACCACATGCCACCAATTCCCCGCTGCAATCCCTCCCCTCCCGAGGCCACGCCACCATTGCCCTAAGCCATGCTAGGCCAACCTTACTCGGGTCAAGGAACTTTATTGAAACGGAGTGGAAGGAGGGCGTTTTTAGGCTTGCGATTTTATCAACAAATATATTGAACTTCTTCTTAATAAAACATGTGCCTAGGTACGTTCTTAAGAAATCAGCATATTTCGAGGATGAATTATGAACGTAACCGATCACATGCAAGATCCAGATCGCATGCTCCAAAATAAAGACTTCTCACTGGTGGACGACCATTGTTAGCACCAACCTACAGGTGTAGAGTCCCGTCATTATTTTTTTTATCATCGCGCATGAATTCAACATTGATAAAATCAATCAGTGCATTACCCTATACATCTCTGGCTGTCTGTCTCTAGATTATTTCCACATCAGAAACAGGTTATGGTGCGTGCGCTTGCATCTCGGTGTTGGCAATCGCCAGAGGAAGCTATGGCTGCTTGTGATGGAGTACGGCGGTTAGCCCTGCTCAACAGCATGTCTCCGGTGTTTTCGTCCTGATCACTCTGTTGTCCGATATCGATTGTTTCTGGTGGTTCAGTGTACGTGGTGTGAACAGTAACTCCTTTATGCCGTCATGCACACTAGCTACGTACTTTCCATCAAAGAGCGGCGTGCACGATCGATGCAGTGAAAAAATTGGCAGCCAGCTAGCTGCTGTGTGCACGCGGGCCGTTTCTATTTCCGGTACAGATAAGGTTTTCCCAGCGCCCACCACTCTGAATTAATGTTTCATCGATCCAGCTAGTTAGCTATATGACAGCACTAGCTACGTACAGATATGTTTGTTACCCATGATACTCACCATTTAGATTCACACATATATTAGTGACACATCTAGACAGTCATTAAAGACATAAAAAACGGGCTACTTATATATTATTACGCCTCTGATGTAAAAACATCACTGACCCGTAAAAACATGTGACTCATGACCCCTTCATCAGTGACATGATTAGCCAAAACGCATCACTGTTGAGCCGCCATCAGAGAGGAGAGATGACATGCATGGCCAGCGCCTCGCCAAAATGCATCTCCCGTGCAAAGAAAACCACACTGAAGACATATTGCACACACGTACGTACACAATCTACTAATCACTACTCTTGTGTACATTTATTGAGGCATCATAATACATAATCAGAAAAATGCACGTGTACGTACCAGTATGTTGCAGTACTACAATATCAATATAGTATAAGACAGATTCGGAAAAAAAAAATATAGTATATGACAGTCAGCACTCACCACAATCCAGTACACCTACTGATCGATCGATGATGAGATGAAAAGAGTCGATAGCTATAGAGTGCTAAGGTGATGTACCGAATTATTAACCGAAATAAAAACCGATGGCTGCACACGTGTAAATGCAGGGTGCATGGATGATGTCACGGTAGATAGCTAGCTCGACTTCCTTACCGTGTTACTCCTCCCCTCCACCAAGTTTGAGGCTTCGGAAGCCGACGATGTCGACGATCCCGGAGATTAAGAGGGCGGCGGTGGTAACGCCGCTGCTGAAGCTGAGTCCTCCGTCAGCGGCGACGAACATGATGTGCAGCCCAGCCCACATGCAGTGGCCGGCGGCGGTGGCCACCAGCGCCGCGTAGGCAAGGATGAGTCGGTGGCGTCGAAGCAAGGCCCAGCGCCCCCGCGGCCGCCTGGGACACTGCGCACAACAGAATCCCGGCCGCGAGGGCGACAGCCACAACGACCTCGGCGACCGGCACGTGCACATCCTCCTCGCGGCCGGTGGGGCGCGGCGGCGGCAGCAACGGCGGCTACACGCACGAAAGTACAGGCGTAAGGCGTGCGTGTGATGGATCAGTTTGTATGCAACAGCCACGGACCGATTTGTAATTTGCATATCCACGCGCGCGCTTACGTACCATGATGAGGGCGTAGGCGATGGAGAACGCGACGATGCCGGCGTTGAGGAGGGCCCAGATCAGGACATGTCGGACACCCAGGAACGGAGGATCCGCGGCCGGCACCTGCTCCTTCTCCTCCTCCTGCACGGGCACGGCGGGCAGTGGAAGGGGAGCAACCTTCTCATCAGCCATGGGTCCTGCTGATGAGCAGATCAATCAACGTAGTATAAATTAGCAAGGCAGGCATGTTTAGTTCGTTTATTCTTGTCTTAATTCTGTCGCAAAATTAAAGATAAAAAGAGGGCGCCACAAGGGATCGAGGGGGCTCAACTGATGACTGACCTTAGCTTCTTCGATCTGCAGGTGCTGCTGAGCGCAGTGGGGATCGACGACGATGAAGGATTAATTGGATGGAGCTTGAGAGTTGAGGCAGGAGCTTTCCAACTAGTAGTTCTACAACAGAGCACAGAGAGCCTAGCCTCACAGACCTCACCTCGCTCTGATGCTATTCCTCAGCTCATGGACTACTTCCAAGGGCGAACTCCTTTATGCCGCGTGGGGTGGGCAGCAGGCTCCTCCAACAACCGCGACTACGTGTCGAGCGCGGGTAATTCCTTTATGTCGTGCAGTGATTTCTCGATTATATTGAGAGACAGAGGATGCAGGGTGTGCGTGTGGTACCGTCCTAGAATCTCTTGAACACACTTTATTCCATCGAAGACGATGGGGAACGAATGCTGAAGGCAGGAGCACCTTGCAGTGAATAAATGGCACCTATCGAGCTGTGTGCACCGTTCGTTCCATTCCCATTCCGGCACAGTGAGCTTTTCCCGACCGGCGGTCACCTAGCTAGCACCCACCACAGTCTGAATGAATGTTTCAGAGATTCAGGTAGCTACTGCGTACATTGCACATTACTACTATCCTACTAATAAAGTATAGCACACGATCACTCGCTGCACCACAAAGCAACAAACAAAGACGACGTCCACCAGAGATACTCCGATCCTCACGTACTACCTAGGTTGGATCATCTTTGGAATTTTATCAAGACCACCAGGCCTCAGCTAGCTAACTCTTCTGCATGCTTTGTCCATCAAAAAAGGGTGATCCAATGATCCATTGCATTGCATCCCCGTGCAGAATATTTCTCATACGTCGTATGTATTACTGTACGGCTTTTGAGAGAGACCATTTTAAAAAATGCCTTGATGCATTTCATCCAAGTTCACATTTCACAACAACGCATATGTATGTGATTATTTGTTTCTGAAAGTCTACGTATCACGTATGGTAAAACTTAAGACTTTCGAGACGGAACATTTTTTGTGAAAAAAGAAATATCAAAAACTAGAAATAAATCACGGAGAGAAAGAAGCTTCGTGGAAATTCATCCACCGGCTAAAAAACGCCAGTTTCGGTAAAACATATATATACATTGGGATGATGGGCCAAAGTGCATTATATAGGAAATATTCGCTGCTTGAAGTATATAAACATGTGCACCATTCAGAGAGAAAGAAATGTCTGTGACCAGATGTCAAAAAGCGAATTTTACTATGCATGTGGATCCCATGGGCATCACAACAATTTCCTCACTTGTGGCTCCAATCTCTTGCATGCTTTCAATCCGACGATGGCACTAGATACGGTATACATACGTACGAGCAGGAATATCAAACGAAAGCTCAGCTCATATACCAACACAAATTAAGTCATAGTCAGCGTGTATGTAGCTCTTGCCTGTTGGCTACTAGCTGGCTTGCATCAGGGAACGATTGTTTGTTCCTGCATGTGCCTGCATGTAGCTCTTGCCTGTTGGGGCACACGCGTGCTCTCTCTCCCGTCTGAGAAGCATGGTTTCAATCAGACTCTGAACGGGGCTCCGTTTTCACCTAACTCTTGTGCATGCTTTTCCGTAAAAAAAAATGGTGATCCACACTACTACAGAAATGATTAAAGGCGACAACGCCTAGGAGGCCTTCGTGGCCAACTCTTTTTTTAGCTCGTCACGGTAAATCGATTGATTAACGGAGGTGGATATTTTTATTTACTGTGGCGGACACTTTTGCCCGCCACGGTGATATAAGGCGCGCCACGGTTAAGGCCAATGCCCAACCGGCCCGGGCGAGGCCCATTCCGGCGGCCACCTATATAAGAGGGAAGTTAGGGTTTTGGTACATCATCCCCACTTCACCCCCCCCCCGACTCACTTAGTGCCTTGACACACCTTCCCTCACCTCGACGCTCCCTTCCCCTGGTCGCGACCCACCCCGACCCTCTCCCCAGCGCACCCCTCCTCTCCTCTCTCTCCTCGGTGCTCCCCTCCCTTTCCCTAGCAGCGGCGGTGTGACACGCGCGGCGACGCCGGGTGACGCACACCATCGCGTGGCGCCGCAACGCTAGGTGCGGCGGTGCTCGGGGCGAGGTGTAGCGGCACTCGGCGTCCGGCGTGGGGCGCAGGGCCATGTCATAGAGGAGGGCCAGATCGATGGCATGGAGGTAACACCTATCCGTATTCATCTCTCCTCGCTCCCTTTCGCTCTCTCTCACTCACTCTGTTTCTCAAATTTGGCAGTGTCGGAGGAGGCCGGGTGCGAGCGGATATGGCGAGGAGGAGGCTGGATGAGCCTGGATCTGGCAACGGCGGCGGCCAACATCCATGCTGGGCGTCGGCGGTCTAGGGCATGGTGAAGGCCGGGCGTGAGTGGATTCGGCGAGGAGGAAGGTGGATGCGCCTGGATCTAGCGACGACGACGGTCAACATCCACGGCGGGTGTCGGCAATCGAGTCATCTGGGATGCGAACGGGCTCACCGGCGGGCTCGGGAATGTACTCTCCGATGGGCACATGGAATTTTTGTTATCCTTCTTTCGATTAACCCCGACGGACGTTGTAACGCGCCCGCTGTGAATAATGGATTTTGTGGTGGGCACCGGCGCCCGCCAACCGTGACCTCTCCACCATGGCGAAGGCGATTGCTCGCCATGGGAAACCAAATTTGTCCGCCACAGTAAAGGTTTATGTAGTAGTGCCAGATCCACTCGATCATGCACGCATGACCCACACGATGACGTCCATTTCCGTCCATAAACCAAAACACCTCAAGAAATATGTTGCACGCACACCTAATTCTAGTTGTAGTACTAGGAGAGATCTACAAACTAAACTGAAGTTGTAGTACTCAAGACATCTACAAATTAACTCTGCATTTCCTCTATTCTTTTCAGATAATAAGCCGCTCTTGCTTTCTTAGATACATAGTTTTTGTTAAATATTTAGATACTACTTTTATGTCTAGGTGCATTGCAAAAGGTACCTAGAAAAACTAAAATGACATAGAAATTTAAAAGGGAGTAATTGACTATAATTTCAGCTGAAATCATTTAGTGTTGGTAAATTTTTATTCATGTTTTCTTATTTGGAAATTCCTTTTTTTCCATTTTTCAAAGTAGCGGATGGAGAAACGAGCTAGACGAAAGTTGTACTATTCGAAGAGATATGAATTTTTGTTATTTGTGACATTTTCATTTGAAATAATTTAATGTCTAGAAATTCTATTCTAAGATTAACGATTTTCAGATTAATATTTGTTTGCATTTTCAAATTACCACGGATGGTGAAACAACTAATCAAAGTTGTAGTACTCACAATAGAGCTAAAACTTTCTAGTTCATACTTTTTCATTTGAATTTGTTTAGGGTCTTAAATACGTGTTACAATATTTATCAAAGTGAAGACAAATGGATTGTTTTAGCCACTTAGTCTGAGGTCATATTCAGCAATCACCACAATCTAGACAGATGGATCGACGACGGATTGGATCCTTTGAGGAATTGAGGGCTCTCCTTATCAACAACTAGCTAGGTCTACAACAGAGCACGTACGTACAGAGAGACCTCACCTCCCTAGTTGGCTAGCTGCTATCTGATGATCATGGAAGGACCGACTACTTGAATGAACAAGTAGCCGAGCACACCGCGCAACACGTACAGCAAAAAAGGCGATCGATGCCGTGTGGTGTGTGGCCGGCCCCCAACAATCGCGACGTGTCGACCGTGAGCTCCTGAGCTGCCGAGTCTGAGAGAACGCTGTGCAAGTGCAGTGAATCCCGGGCTGCTCTCCGTATCCGTATCTGGTATGGCTCCAAAACTTGTAAACGGCTATGTCGACCCCAATTCCATTTTGGCGATCGTTCACTCGTTTCGTTTACAGCGAACGAGCCGACCGCTCTCTTTTCCCTTTTGCTCAACGAACGTTCCTGCTCTTTCCTTTTCTGACCGATCACGTGAAACATCGTCATCTCCGCCTAAAAAAAATCCCCTCCTCCACCTTTTCATTTTCCTCGCACCGAACGACGCCCTGCGAGGCTGCGACGGCGAGTTCTGATCCAGCATGCTCCCCTAGGCGGCCGCCGCCGGCACATCGGCTCCGCTGCGGCGCGGACGCCGAGGCTTCACCGGCATCACCGGCACCAACCCTAGGCGGACGCCGGGGCGGGGGCTCCCATTTCGTCCAACCCTAGGCGGACGCCGGGGGCTTCACCTGCTCCGGTGCCGAGCGCAGCTACTCGCGCCGTCGTCGGCCCTCTTCTTCGCCGTCTTCGGGATTTCGGCGGAGCCCCCACCACGCCCCCTCACGCCGCACGCCGCAGATCCGGCCAGCGCCCCGGCCCCGATCGATCCCCTTCCCCCGTCGGCGCGGCGTAGGTGAGGCGACGATCCGCCCCTCCGATCCTTCTTCCTCTCCCCGCCTCCTTCCCGGCTTCCCCACCCGCGCGATCTGATCCCACATCCGACTGCAGAGCCGCCGACAGCCGCATCCACGACCACGGGGCGTCCGGCGTCGCGGAGCAGCCGGAGGAGCCGTTCTCGCTGCCCCCTACCCTCCCCAGCACCCCGTACCTCCCGGTAAGCGAGCGAGCGATCCGCCTTTTTGGCAGCGGGCTCGTCGTGTTCCGCGGCGTCTTCTGCTTTGGTAGTTTCTTCCCCAACCGCAACCCCACTCCGTGCGGCGAGTGAGCGAGAGGGAGCCGCGTCCGTTTCCGTCGTCTCGTCCCCAGCGGTCCTTTTCTGTTCTTAATGATTCAGTTTATCATAGGAAAAGCATTCTGTAGCACTGCAATTTCTGTGTTTCTCCTAAACCTTTTCTGTCTGTGAACTGTGATTGTCAGTGTAGTCCACTGCTTTGCTTTGCATTCGATCTCGATGCAAGGTTCACCTATACACAGCCTTCAACTGTTGCTATCTAGATGCTCGAACGGACAATTTAGCCTGAGCGGATTCATTCAACTCTTTTGGCTGCTACTCGCGGCCTCATCCTGGCTAGTAGTGCCACCAGCTGGAGTTTGATTGATCCACCATTAGATTATTATTATTATTATTATTATTATTGTGTTCAAGCTATGCCAAGTTTGGAAGCCAGTTGGATGGAGATAGATGATTTTGGAGGGAACCTCTGTGATCTGTCACTCATGAATATGCTGAGATTTCTATTCCTGCTTGCGGAGTTATGCACAAATGGAGGCTAGTGGTCGCACAAGAGGCTTTGTTTCCTTACTACTAGTACACTTAGAAAACTACACTTACTACAGCTTGCATTGAAGACTTAGTGTTTATCTGAATAGCATGCTTGGCAGTTAGCTGATTTCTGCTCAGGACATTGTGGAACTTGATTAGTTGCATTGGAGACTTGGTGTTTATCTGAATAGCATGCGTGGTGGTTAGCTGATTCCTACTCAGAACATCGTGGAACCTGATTAGTGGTTTCGTAGTGGAATGATGGGTTTCCTTTTTTAGAAGATACTGATAGATCACATTCCATTTTTGTATTGTAGTTCACCGGCAAATTTATCTGTTGCTAATAAAAACAATGATTCTGCAGCATTGCAATTAAAAGGTTTCTCCTAAACCTTTTTTTGGTCATTCCTTGTGCTCTTCTGAAGTGAAATTTGAACTCTGAAATGTCAGACAGCAAGTTGAGTTTGGTAAATTAGCCAATTGTTTTGTTATCAAAAGATATCAGAGTTAGGGATGCTGGTCCAATGTTGTAATTATTCTGCTAACTGAATCATCCTTTTTTTGTGGGCTGTCCTTTGTTTTCAATCACCCTTGTTTTGTTCTGAAAAGATATAACTAGTAGAAACGTTTCAATCTGTTTTTCTGAAATTTTGGTTTTCCTCTATAGGGCTCATGTATCAAATGTTATAAACTGATGTCTGGTGTACACTTATCTGTTCTGGTGATTGTTCATAACTGGGCGCACAGTCATTGTTGTTTTGATGAAAATGTGCATAGCCATTGTTGGAAACTGGAAATAGTCTTGCGAGTTCATGACGTCAATACAGGGGGCAAATGTGATGGATACTGTTTGCTGGTCATGGTTAATGCTAGATGCTGCATATGTTAGTGCTTATGTAGATATGAAGTTTGATCTGGTTAGCTCCAGGAAAAAAATAACTATGGGCTATTTGCTTTCCTTCATCTTTAGTTCCAGACTTCCAGTACCAGGTCACATAATCACCACTATTGCTTATGTTGCTTCACTTGCAAAATACTCCTCGCTTCTCTCTGGGATGCATTTACTGTTGTAATGGTTTATCTAAAATAATTGCGCTTGAGATCTTATTTGGATGCATGTGTTTTCCTATCAATCCACATATGTTTGAGTGGATTAGTATGAATCTATAAACTAAGTATGGTTGCTAGCTGTTGTGTTATATACTAAGTATGGTTTCTAGCTAATGTGTTACATACTAAGTATGGTTGCTAGCAAATCATTGTGAATCATTTGGCAAGCATGGAATTAGAGCGATACATTATTTTTTATTGCTATATCCTAGACCTTTTCTATTTTACTCTTATACTGCTGAATTTATCTGAAAATAAAATATCATCTGCTGCCCTTTTAGAGAAAGAGTGACAAAATATATTATGTTTTACAGATGGCTGATGATAGAAAAAGTTCTACTGATCCTAAAAAGTCCAAATTAAGTGATGAACTGAAGTCTTCTCGAGAATGAGGTAATAATAATGCTTTTTTTTTTATCTTTTTTTTTCGTTTTGTTTTGTTTGGTTGAAGTAGCAGCCTGATCAGCTGATCTCATAACTATATTCTTATATTCTTATATTTTAGGAATCTAATTCTAATTCTACTGGAAGTGGTGCTGGTACTAATGAAAGTGGGAGTGGTAGTGATGGACATGACAGTTATGGCAGTGACTGTGTCGAAGATGCCAATTGCGATGTTTCTGTGAGTAACTTGTATGGTTAAGTTTAGTTGGTAATTAGTTTGTCTGAGTACGATGGATATTGCAGTATGATATTGACAAGGTCCTGCCAGTGCTAGTTGGATCATGTTGGATAAGTTTGAATATTGAAGTTAGTATCCTAAGTTCATATGAATAAGTTTTTATCCTAAGTCAATATATATAAAGATTGTATGCTTCAGTTATTATGCTTAAGTTAGTATGGATAAGTTTGAATATATAAGTCCTAACTTAATATGAATAAGTTAAAGTAGATAAAATTGTATACAAAAGTTAGTTTCTTAAGTTAATGTGGATAAGTTATTATCCTAGTATGCTTAAGTTAGTACGGATAAGTTTGTATATAAGTCAGTATCCTAAGTTAATTTTAATAAGTTAAGTGGATAAGTTTGTATGGATAAGTTATTATACCTAAATTAGTATGGATAAGTTAGTATATATAAGTTAGTATCTGTCATGGGCATAAAGAGGGGCGCCGTAGGGCGCAAGTGTCCTAGTTGGGCCTTAAGCCCATTAGTGTTAATTAGTGTCTCTCTTAGTTATTTGTCTATAGGAATAGTACCATATTGTCTAGGCACAAGAGGTGTTAGTCCTATGTACCTTTTATATTCAGCCCATGGGGCACAATGGAAATCAAGCAATGGAATATGAAGAAACAATCTAATATCCCCCTCAAGCTCTTGGCATAGCATAAGGCCAATCTCTTAAGCTCTTGGCATAGCATAAGGCCTAGTTATCCTAAGCTCTTGGCAAAGCATAAGGCCTAATTATCCCTAAATATCCCCCCAAACTATCCTGTTACATTGCATCTGGTATCAGATAGCCTACGATCCTCATCCTGCCAATTCCCTCCGTTTCCCAAAAAAAAAAGAAAAAAAAAGCCGATCCATACCCTAGTTCCATCCTCGATCTAGAGTCGCCACGCCGCCTCTCCACCCACCGCCGCCCGATCTAGCAGCCGTCGCGCCCCCACCACCCGCATCGTCCTCCTGCGCGGCTCGTCATCGGCACCTCCGCGCCGCCCGTGCATACTATGCGCCCGCGAGGCCTCTGCGCCGCTACCCCACCATCACGGCGGGTCCCCCTCCTCGGCTTCGCTCCGTCGCGAGCAGTCGTCTTCCCCGGCCGTCCCGCGTCATCCGCGTCGCCGTGTCCTCTCCGCTGTCCGCGGTCTACGTGCTCCGCGCCTTCCGCGTCCCCGCTCCGACGCCATGGGTGCCGACCTCAAGGCTTCCATCGAGGCCATCACCAAGGCCGTCGCCGCCACGCAGGCCATGGTCGAGGCCAACGCCAAGGCCATCGCCACCCTCACCAACGCCCGCGCCTCTCCACCGGGCACCGAGCACCACCAAGACCGGCCGCCCAACCACTGGCGGTCCGATTTTCCGCGCTATGATGGCAAGACCGACCCACTCATGTTCATCAATCGATGTGAGTACTTCTTCCTTCACCAGCACATTATGGAAGAAGAGAAGGTCTGGATGGCCGGCCGCCATCTAGAGGAGAGCGCTAAGGTGTGGTACATCCAAGTCCAAGAGGACGAGGGTACGCCACAATGGCGCCGATTCTCGGAGCTGCTCCAACATCGTTTTGAGCCGCCCCTCCGTCCTCTCGACGAGGTCGTGCCTTGCAACAGCACGAGTTCTACGGTTGACTCTCAGGATCCTCTTGACGCCGTGCTTCCACCTGAAGGCATCCTGATAGTGCCGCCACAGTCCGGGGCCCCTACAGCTCTTACCATAGCGCTCGGGGCCTCTCCAGCGGACGCCCTACCGCCTGTGGATCAAAGCAACAAGTTGTTGCAGCCTCTGCAACTGCAACCAGATCCACTACAGCCCACAAACAGGCCGGTGTTACCTGTTTTCATCATCAACAGGACCAAGGCACAGGAAGGTCGAGGCTACTATTCCACGATGGATTGGATGGCGCCTCCCTCTACCGATCCTGTCTATGCACGACACTGTGTAGGCAAGTTTCTGGGATTCAATTTCAGGATCCAAGACAAGGCAGGAAGGGCATTCAGGTGGTCTGGTATGTTGCTCCAGTACGACACAGAAGACGGTGCCATCAAACTATCCAGCTCGAGGGCGAGCTGGGTCTCCGAGGGCGGGGGAGATGTCATGGGCATAAAGAGGGGCGCCGTAGGGCGCAAGTGTCCTAGTTGGGCCTTAAGCCCATTAGTGTTAATTAGTGTCTCTCTTAGTTATTTGTCTATAGGAATAGTACCATATTGTCTAGGCACAAGAGGTGTTAGTCCTATGTACCCTTTATATTCAGCCCATGGGGCACAATGGAAAGCAAGCAATGAATTATAAAGAAACAATCTAATATCCCCCTCAAGCTCTTGGCATAGCATAAGGCCAATCTCTTAAGCTCTTGGCATAGCATAAGGCCTAGTTATCCTAAGCTCTTGGCAAAGCATAAGGCCTAGTTATCCCTAAATATCCCCCCAAACTATCCTGTTACATTGCAGTATCCCTAAAGTTAGTATGCTTAAGTTAGTATGGATAAGTTTGTATATATAAATCTCCATCATAAGTTAATATGAATAAATTAAGTGGATAAGATTGTATGGATAAGTTATTATGCCTAAAGTTAGTATAGATAAGTTAGTATATATAAGTTAGTATCCTAAAGTTATTATGCCTAAGTTAGTGTAGATATGTTAGTAACCTAAGTTAATATAAATAAGTTAGTAATTTGGATAAATTAGTAAATTATTAGATTATATGAATAAGTTTTAATCCTAAGCTAGTATGGATAAGTGATGAACTGAAGTCTTCGATAATGAGGTAATAATTATGTTTTTTTTATTGGTTTTTATCTGATTTCGTAACTATATTCTTATATTTTAGGAATCTAATTCTAGTGTCATGATTTCTTAATAAGTGATGGACATGACATCGATGAGAGTAATGGTCATGATAGTGATGGGAGTGACTGTGGTGAAGATGGCAATTGCGATGTCTCTGTGAGTAACCTAAGTCTATAACTTGTATGGTTAAGTTTAGTTGATAATTAGTTTGTTTGAGTAGGGTGGAGAACTTAGTATGACCTGGACAAAGCCCTGTCAGTTCTAGTTGCATCATGTTAATGAACTAATGGCATTTCAAGTTTTTGATTTTTCGAAAAGCGTATGCTTTGGATGATACTTGCCTTTTCTCTATATTTGATGATTTTGCTGTCCAGCCAAGGTGATAGTTTTTTTCTAGTGTCATGTCTTTTGATTTAAGTTAAAAAGGTGATACCTAAATACAAAGTATAAATGAGGCCATTTCTTTTTAAAGATAGCTTGTATGGATAATTTCTTTTTCTGATTTGTAACTTAATATAAGTTAGTATTGATAAATTAGTCTGGATTACTTAGTATGGATAAGTTAGTGTTTCTAATTTAGTATATATAAGTTAGTATCTTAAGTTAATATCAATAAGATAGTATGGATAAGTTTGATAGCTCGTATGGATAATTTTTCTCTATATGATTTGTAACTTAACATAGTTAGTATTGATAAATTAGTCTGGATGCATAAGTTATTATGCCTAAGTTAGTATAGATAAGTTAGTGTGTCTAAGTTAGTATATATTAGTATCTTAAGTTAATATCAATATATATTCACAAACTATGTTCATCAGCTTCCCCATATCCACAATGTATATTCTTCTCTTTCAATATTGCTATTACAAATGTTTCTTATCTACTGATTGTGAAAGCTTTAAATTCATTATTACTCTTACTTCTTCCAGGATAATATTTGGTATCTCAGAGTAAAGTATGTTGTGTTCATCCTTATACAAAGAGGAAACAAACGTATGTTATCGAAATAAAAGACCTCCTTAATGACCAAAATCTGGTAAGATGAAACCCTACATTGCTTTGTTTATTTCAACTGAGTATATCTTAAAAAAGCATGGAATAAAATTACATCTTGATTGAATTATTGCTACTACATCTTTCGACTATGAAAATGAATGTTGTGTCCTGTTTCTCTATTTTTTCCCACATGATCTTTATAACACCTCATTGTCCTTGTCTTTCAACATCCTGTAGCAATAATTCATTTATATTTTGAATCATTATGGTTATAGTTACTTACCCACATGTTGTTTTTGTTATAACACCTCATTGTCCTTTGTCTTTCCCACATGTTGTTTTGGTTATAAGAATAATAATAAATCCGAATTAAACTTAATGTTATACCCGTGCCTGTTGTGCTAACTTTCCAATCTCTCGGACAGCTCCTCTTATTATGTTATATGCTCTTACATTGAGTGCATCTCTTGAGAGTGGTATTATTTGGTTCTGCTTTTTCTTTGCTTTAGCTATTGCTACTTTTTCTTTCTTTTCAGCTATGGCTCTTTTCCTTTTCTTGCTTCCCCGATCTTTTGGTATGGGTGGGTCCTTCAATGTTACAGTACTTGTGTCCTCAACAATTGTTGTTGAATTTTGAGCTCCGTTAGAAACATGTGCTTCTGTTAGTTTACTACTGATAATATCTTTTAGTTTCTGGGATTCAGCCGTGAATAGATCAACGGCTCTCTTGTCCCCCGAAATGCTTGAACAGTAGTTTGACACCTCAGCCATCAATAGTCATTTCCTTGTTTCAATGTCAATTCCCGGCCAACCCTGTAATGATGTTTCTTGGTCCGCTTCCTTTGTCCATCTATATTTTATAAAGCTATTGGGTATCTTTTCCAAGTTCATCCTTTTCGCAATCTTTAACACGTGACAACTTGGTATACAATCCCGATTCAGTTTTCTACATGAACATCTGAACTGTTGCTTATCCTCTGTTACCTCGACTTCAAACTCCTCCTTTCCAAATTCATATTTATATTGGGTTTTCCTTCTTAGCTGGAATGTTTTGTTTGGCACAATCTCTGTAACTGAATAAGCTGTTGCGTATCTGAATTCATTTTGAATCTTCTCAAATATATCAGTTGTGTATATTGTTGCTGCATTTTCTTCAACCTCATTTAGCGACCATTTGCTGGGCCGTTTTATTTCCGATGTATATCTGCAGCGGTCTAGTGCTGATAAATTCTGTTGTTGAATTTGTTCATAAGCATCAAAAAAGTTGACGATGGTGTCTTTATGAGACACATACCCTTTAAAAAAGCTTGATGTTCTTGTAAATAAATTCTGATTATGTGCATGTTTTGTAGGTCTTCCAATTCAAGTCACATATATGTCCAATTATCAGCCTATAGAGATCTTCCCAATTATCATAGTTGTTGAATCTATGTTATCTTTGGAAGTTTAAATTATATTGTGAGATTTGTTCTATATTACAGGATGTAAAAGTTACTTTTATTTGCTCCCCACCCCTTTTTATTCCCTATTCCCATGTCCCGAATGATTTTAGGTTTGTTAAAAGAGAAAACAATGCATTATATTGTGAGATTTTGTTCTATATTATAGGATGTAAAAGTTACTTTTATTTGCCCCCCACCCCTTTTATCCCTATTTCCATGTTTCGAATGATTTTAGGTTTGTTAAAAGAGAAAAAATTAAAACCTAAAGAAAATGTAAATTTTGTCAAAAAAGGATCATTAAGTTAGAAATTTTAAGTTTGGTTTTTAACTTAGAACTCCTAATTTTGGCGTTTAACTTATCACAGTGTAAATTATGCCTCTAACTTATAACTCCTAAGTTTGGTCTTTTCGTGGCTTACGTCCGATTTAAAAAGAAATCGCGTCAAAAGATAAAGAAAATGTAGCCACGAACGAAAAAAAGAAAAAGAGAAAGGGAACAGAAACTTCCGCCTGTATGCCAGTTAACCAAAAATAGTAAAAGGTGGGGTGTGATACTTGCCTAAAATGGAAAGGTTGCTCCTGTCGGATCGTTCGCTGGATGGGCTTCCAGTGAACGTTCGCCAAATAGTCGGCCCCTATGTCGACCCTTTCTCAGCTAAATTGTTTTGCAATAATAATCCATTTGCGACCCGTGTGCCACATGCATATATATCATCTCTGTGCAGAAACCAACCAACTCACATGTTTAAAGACTTCGGCGTGAAAATGCACGAGCATAATGCAGAGAATGAACGGCACCAAGCGAAGCTGTGTGAACCGTCCGTTCCATTTCCATTCGGGCACAGTCAACTTTTTCCCAGCGGCCAGCTAGCACCCACCACTCTGAATGAATGTTTCATCAAACGATTCAGGTTTGCTACCACGTACATTACACATTACTACTTACTGTGTAAGCCATTCTGGATCTCTTTGAAGTTTTATGGATCATTGTCAGCACTACTAACTACACACGTACTGCTACAGAAGTTTTTACCAATGACATTCACAATGTTAGATTCACATATTAATGACGCGTCTAGATACTCATTAGAGACGCGAATGTTAAGAGCGACAGAAATCCCACACACAGCAGAATCTTAAGAGCACCAACCCATGAACAGCCTCTCGCTCATATATTGCATGCTAATCAACACTCATAAATCTCTAAATCATATGAATCACAGTCGTGAACAAGGATAAACAAGAAGACCGTTTGTGAGACAGAAAGTAACCTTGTTCATGCATATTCTGCATAGTCATCTTCTAAATTACTAATACTATGCATGCTCCAAGCAATCTCAAAGGTTCTCCATCTGGATATCGCTCATGAGTGGCACGTACTCCCCAAGGTACCCTCCAAGGTGCTCATACAATGCAGTCTTGTCAATCTTCTGGTTGTGGAAGGCCTTGCTGGCGTAGTAGAAGACGCTCTGCACGAGCAGTCCCAGCAGGTGGACGCAGACAAGCACGCACACTAGCACGGCGCCGACAAGTATCGGCCCGGGCAAGGCCAGGCCGAAGCTCCCTCCTCGTCGCGGCCCTTAACGACAGCGGCACTGAACAGCCACGATGTGGCCCCGCAGATCACCAAGTAGTCGGCGACAAGCGAGGCAGCGGTGCTGGTGTGGCCCTGGAGCAGCTGCTTGCTCTTGGCCATGGCGGCGAGCCCGCAGAGCGGCTCGAGCACGGAGACGACGCTGGCGAGGTGCCACAGCGCGGTGATGTAGACGTGGATCCCGAAGAAGACAGCGACGTCGACGTTGAGGAAGAGAATCAAGGAGAGAGGGAGCCGTGCGGAGTCGTCGGACGACGCTCCTTCGCCGGTGGAGATGAAGAAGACGAGGAAGAGCAGGAAGACGGTGATCGCGAAGGCGAGGTGGTAGGCGAGCATGAGGAGGGAGACCCAGAGGAAGGTGCGGAGGAGGCGGCGCAGGATGGCGGGCAGCGCGGCGAGCGAGGAGGACATGGACGCAGGCTTGTAGTTGGCGTAGAGCGAGGCGACGGTGAAGACGGCGGCGGCGGTGGAGAGCAGGGAGAAGGTGAAGAGGAGGATGAGGTAGATGAACTGGTAGGCGAAGAGCCTTAGCCACTGCGGGAGGTCCGAGTGGCTGACGCCCTGGATGCGGAGCAGGATGGGGTGGGTGAAGAGGGAGTGCGCGAGAACGGCGGCGGAGAGCGGGAAGATGAAGAAGACGGTGAGCAGGGTGAAGGTGCGCGGAGCCGCGCGCGGGATCGACGCCGAGACGCGGACCAGCTCCCCCGCGCCCATCGCCGCGAGGTCGTCGGTCGACGCCAGCTCCATCGCCGGCTGGTGGTGGTCGCGCTCGCGCCGGTGGAATCCGGGAAAGGGAAGGGGGGCTGCAGCGCACCGCACAGCTAAAGTTGGTGGAATGGCCGTGGAGGACTAGGACAGGCTGCTAGCGGTGATATATAGCCACTCGATCTCTCAGGATTCACTCGTCGTTAGCCTTGTGGCCGGCCCGGTGAGAAGTGGACTGGTGTTTTTGCGTGTGTGACTTCGACGCGAAGCGTCGTCGGTGACAATACATGCACGCATTTGGTAAGATAGGATGTGGTGGTCAAGTTTAGCCCATCCCATTGTACTATGTGTTCTACCAAAACAGGCTGGTTGGTAACGGCATGAAGCTTCGTGTGTTTTCCTTCCTCTATTTCGCGAGTGCTGTACGTCTGATGGAGTTTTCCTCGAATTAAAAATACTACATATACTCCGGCCGGCTAAACAAGAAAATCTGTACAAGAGCAGGACCCGGATCCTTTTTGTATATCCAAGCCAAACAGAGCATACCACCATCAATCAATCTTGTAGCCGTGTCCATAGGCCGATCAGTACGTACGTCGACCATCTTGTTGTCTGCATATTTTCTTTCTCAAAACTTATCTGATATTGTTTTTATTTGCCACTTCATGTACCTTCTCTCTAATCATCTGTTACACTTCTGATTATTCCAGACTGCACTCGGACAAGTCAGCAAGTGTCCGATTAGTTGGCATTGGCGCAACTTAGAGCAAGTATAATAAGCTGATTTAGCCGGCTGGGAGGAATCCACATCAGCACAAATAGGAGCCACATCGGAGAGAGATTACAGAGCGAACGTTTTGCATCTCGCAGGCTGGAGCACAAGATACGAGAAGAAAATTTACTTCCCAGCCGTCTCCCAGCCCGCATAGCAGTGTCAAGCCGCCGCTAATGTCTTCGTGTGCAGTTGTAAATAATAAATGTATCTCCCTCTACAGCCAGCTTTTGCAATTACTAGTGTTTCTCTTTGAAGGCTAAATGTGATGTGGCAGTGTTATACAGCCAGCTGTCAGCGTCGTTATTAGCCTTGCTCTTAGCTATTTTCGATTTGGATCAACAGCCAGAACAATAATATACGAGTTGTTGCACTTCGATCAGGTTGAGCAAAATATGCACTCGGCCATCATCCCAATTCCCAGCCGCGTAAACATAAACATATATGGATTGGATGGAGCTTGCCGAGGGCTTTCCAACTAAACTAGCCCCTGGGAGTAGCTAGCTAGTGCTACAGCCTGACTGAAGAAGCCGTGTGGTGTGGCCCCCAACAATCGTGACGTGTCGACCGTGAGGCGGCCGAGATCGAGTCTGAGAGCGCAGTGCATTGCAGTGCAAGTGCAGCGCAGTGAATCCCGGCCTGCCCGCTGCTCTCTCCCGTATCCGTTATCTGGTAAGGCTCCAAAACTCATAAACGGCTATGTCGACTCTTTCTCAGCTAAACACTTTTGCAATAATAATCCATTTGCAGAGACCAACCAACTCACATGTTTAAGAGACTGCACGCGGCGAATGAAAATACACACTTGAAAATGCGCGAGCATGGTGCAGTGAATGAATGACACCTGCTATCGAGCTGTGTGCACCGTCCGTTCCATTTCCATTCCGGCCGGCACAGTGAGCTTTTTTTTTTAATCAAGCACAGTGAGCTTTTCCCAGTGGCCAGCTAACACCAACCACACTCTGAATGAATGTTTCGGCGATTCAGGTAGCTTAGCAACTAGGTACATTGCACGTCACGTACACGATCACTACTCACTACCTAGCTAGCTCTAGTAGATCTTTGGAATTTTGTCAAGCATCCAGCTGGTCTCAGCTAACTCTTCTGCGTGCTTTGTCCATAAAAAAAGGGTGATCCAATGATCCATTACAAGACCCACGCCACATTCATCTCTGAAGAAACCAACCAATTAACTTGCACTTATTAAAGTGCTTGTTCCATTTCATCCAAGTTCAATTGACAGCAACGCATATAAATTAATATATTAGTTGCTGAAAGTGTCTGTACGTATATATGTTCAACGCACACAACACTTGAGGCAGAACATTTTCCTTTGTGAAAAACGAATATCAAATTCTAGACCGCACGAAGCTTCATGGAAATTAACTCATCCGCACGTCATCAGCCACCAGAGTTACCATCCTCTCCCACGCTCATATCTGTCCTAGGTGGAATGTATTAGTCCACTTGTTTTCAGAGGATGAGTTCGCCTCACATATCGTGGGAATATTATCAAGATGAGATAATTCTGCCCCCTCCTGTCTCTAAATCAAAAACACACCGTCGAATCGTCCCGTCTCATCCTACTTTATCCTTGGAACCAAACACTTTATAAAGTTGTGTGCTATCGATCTCTTCACGTCTAATGGATGAAGCTTTCATGTTTCCACATTATTAGGAAACAATATTCTTCTTTGTGTTTATTTAAACTTGGATTGTACTTATATTTTTGCACCTGGCGCCACTCTGTTTTCTATGTCTCTAAAGCCAGAACTCTTCCACTATCCAAAAAGTTCTAGCAAACTAGCTATGTTTTGTAACTATATTACGATATACTACACATGTAACATGTGTCTTTTGTAATAAAGTACTTCCTCTCTTCAGAAAAGACTGCAATTTTAGATGCATTCTTGGTTAAAGTAGTAAAAATATTAGTAATGTTATAACATCAAATAAACATAGTATACAAATATATTTTATGATAAATTTAGTTATATTTATTTGATATAACATAACTATTAAAGTTCTTATATATATTTAGTCAAATTTAAGATATTTTAGTTTAGTACTATGTCTTAAAATTGTACCCATGGTCCGTGTCCTGCCATAAGCGAGGTAAATAACGGAAATTGGTCTCGAAGCATCTCTGAAAAGTTTTTTCTGAACTCTGATTCACCGGAGGGGGTAATTGGAATCTGCAATTTGGGAAAGGGAAAGAGCGGCCAGGGAGAAAGAACACAGAGGAAGACCGGGTTCAGGAATTCTGTCAGCTTCTTAGGCAGCAACCCGCTTGGGCCAAAACGTTACGAGGCTTTTGGGCCGGACTGAGGACGTGCAGGTCCATTAACTAGGCAAATCCAACAACGCACCTTCAGCCACAAGGTTCAGAAGCAGAGACACCTTCAGAGTTTTTTTTTTTTTTTTTTTTTTTTTTTTTTTTTTTGAGGGAACACCTTCAGAGTTTGTCACACTAGGCATCATCGACAAGTTCTATTTAACTTTTTTTTTTTGAGGTATCAGGAGTATTAACTTTCCCATTGGTTAATTGATAGTGAACAGTTTACAGTTCTAGCATGTTATTCAGTTGTTGCTATGCAGTGCACATAAAAGTAAAAGCATTCATCCTAGCTGGCAACTAAACACCTCCCGTTCCTGTAACTAGGGGCGTTCTACAATCTGCATCGATTGCGAGTAGAACTAAAAACATTCCTGAAACAGGCAAATAACATTGCTGAAAATTATATGCCATTGTGTATCGCAACAGTAGAGCTAAAACTGAAATCAGATCAACGAAAAACCCACGTAATAAGCACGCAAGGTTCTTGATCGATGGACCATTGGTCGTTCCAAGATTTACCAAATCGCAACAAAAACAGTCACGTTTGATTCGTCATTCGTTCATCATTCCAAGAATCCCAATCCCAAGAATTACTACATCGCAACAAAACATCCACGTTCGTTTCATCGTTCAAAGAATCCCAAGAATCACTAAACACAAGCAGGCGATCGGGTGACGAATCAAATCAACGACCCGAGTCCTTTGAATTCGGGAGACGACGGCTCACCTGACGCCGCCGATGAAGCCGAATGCCGCCTCGCGCGCGTCGTCGGTCTCCGCGGCGAGGTCCATCGCCTTGTGCACGGCTTCGGCGAGCTCGATGGCGCCGCTGACATGCTCACAGAAGCAGGGGCTCTGCTTCCACGGGCCACGGCGTGCAGTTGCCACCGCCGCCGCTGACGCCGTCGCTGGTGGCCTCGTCCAGGACCGCCAAGGCCGTCAAGGCCGCCACCAACTTGCTCGACACGCCTGCTCGCCTATAAAATCCCCTTCCCTTCCCTTCCCTGTAGAAAGCACGCACGACACACGATCAAATTCAAATCCACCCCCTGAACCAACCGCCTCCCCATCCTCATCCCCCAACCCCAAGCACTGCCGCACCGCCTCGCGCCAGCCATGTCGGCGTCCGAAGCGGCGGCGGAGTCGTCGTTGCGTGCGCGCCAGGACGCGGACGCGGACGCGGACGAGGAGCCGGCGGAGGCGCCGCAGCACAGTTGGGTGGCCCTCGTCTCCACCCCGCGCATCCTCGCTGGCGCGATGGCCCACCGCACGGCCGTCGACCTCGACCTCAATGACCCTCCGAAGCCCTCCTACCTGGTGCTGCACCCCCGCATCGTCGCCCCCGACCCCGGCAACTCCGCTCGGCAGGGGTCCGCCTACATCCTCACCGCCGACCGCTCGGGCCGCCTCCTCTTCCGTGTCGCCACCCCCGGCGAGCGCGACGTCATGTACCTCTGCAACGCGCACGCCCGCAGGGCCATCAGCCTGCCCGCGGTCCCCTACTCCCGTCTCGGCATCGAGGCGTGGCCACGCCGCAGCATCGGCCTCATCGCCGACCCACGCCGCCGCGGCCACTACCTGGTCGCGCAGCTCTACCTGCGCGACTCGGTCTTCCTCGCCGAAAGGCTGCTCTGCTACTCCACCGAGACGTTCCAGTGGCGCCTCAAGCCGCTGCTCACCTCGGCGCAGGCGCGCCTGCACTGCCCCTGGTTCGAGAGCGGAGTGCTCGCCCACGACGGACGACTCTACTGGCTCAACCTCGCCTACGGCGTGTTCGTCTGCGACGACCCCTTCGCCGCCACCCCGAACCTGCGCTTCGTCCGCCTGCCCGCCGAGTGCGAGATGTTGGAGGTGCCCTCCCAAATCCACCGCGGGTACGTCGTGCAGCGCCGCCGCGTCGCGCCCAGCGAGGGCCTGCTCCGCTTCGTCGAGGTCCGGGGCTCTCCTACGAGGCCTCCGACGTGGCGCCCCCGCCGGTGAACCCCAGCGTCTGGATGTGGACGCTCGTCGACGTCAGCCCGGATGCGGAGAAGCCCTGGAGGTTCGAGTACGAGGCGCCCTTCGCCGAGGTCTGGGAGCACGGGTCCTACGCCCACTTCGCGCTCCCGGAAGGGGAGGTGCCCCACATCGCGCTCGTCGACCCCGACAAGCACGGCGTCGTCTACTTCCTCCAGGGTGACAAGCTCTACGGCCTGGACGTGCGCGACAGGCAGGTCGTCTGCTGCGAGGAATGCTCGGTACGCGACGACCGCGAGATCATGCTCCGGAACTCCCGCCCCATCATCGACGCCTGGGAGCAGTCGCCACCCTCGCCTCTCCCCACCGAGCCTTCTTCGCCATCTCCTCCACCAGGTGATACATCACTGCTTCTTCTTGTTCTGATAAGTGATAACTGCATGCTCCGATTCATTAGTTGATCGATCGAATTAATGATGCATGTCAGGTTTCAAGGAAGCTAGATAGGAAGATTCTTGCTTAATGTGCTGTGCAGTAGAATTAGTCGTTAATTGTATTTGTTTCTTGTTCAATTGATAGATACACGATTGCATAGGGGAGGGCTCGCATGCATGTTGCTCTCCAATTTTTGGGAAATTGGCAGTTGACAATTTGACATGCTTGATCATTGTCTGACCATCAGTGATAAACGAACATATGTTCAGTATACATTCGTTGATCGTTGTCTGAACGTTGCAATAAAATTACAAATCTAAAACCAAATCAGATATATATATATATATACTAGCAGTTCTGTAATATCATCACTGATCACTGTAACTGACATCCTGCTAGGTGGAGTAGAATTAGTCTGAAGATGACAAGGAACAACAGCATATATATGCATATATTCCAATCATTCATGCAAACCAATACCCTTCTTATCAATGTCAGAAAAGGATACAGTAGAACTCCAAACTCGTGATTATCTGCAGAAAACTGCATAGAGAAAGGTTGAATATATCTTGCATGTCAGTGTAAATGTGTATATCATATAAAATGATTGATCAGTGATCACAGTTTCCATGTTCCTATGTTAGGTGAAACATCACGCAAAGCTGCTTCTTCTTGTTCTGATAACTGCATGCTCCGATTCATTAGTTAATCAATCTAATTAATGCTGCATGTCGTTGTTAATGGTTAATCACACTGTCCTCCCGTCAGGTTTCAAGGAAGCTGATAGGAGGATTCTTGCTTGATGCTTGCTGTGTAGTAGAATTAGTCGTTAATTGTATTTGCTTATTGCTGTATGTTTATATTGACAAACATACATATGTTCAGTTCAGTATGCATTCCTTGAACGTCGTCTGAATGTTGCAGTATACAAATCCGAAGCCAAATGGGATATACTAGCAGCTCCGTAATATCATCACTGATACTCTGTGCCTGCACTGGTCACTGGTTCTGTAACTGACATCCTGCTTGGTGGAGTAGAATTAGTCAGAAGATGACAGGCAACAACAACATATATTCATATATTCCAATCATTCATGCAAACAGCAATGCAGGGAATGAATGAAATTCTTCTCTGAAGTTGCATGCATTGCTGTTGGCATCGATAAATTAAATTCTTCTCTGAAGATTAGCAAGCATTTATTAATTTGGAACAGATGTGGGTCGCTAATTGCTTGCTTGCCGACCCTGATCAATCGCTGCTGTTTTGCATGCAGAGCTTGACGACGTCGAGAAGATGGAGAGGGAGAGGAAGGATCGCTGTGTGATCCAGTACGTTGACTCTTGGCTGGAGGGGATGGAGCTGACGAGCGAGACGGACGAGGGACCCTCGTCGTCGTCAGGATGAGGCGATGACCATCTTCTTCTGAATGTAATGCATCTCCTCTCGCCGGCGGCATCCATTTGTTTCCCCTGGTGATCAGTAGTGTTCTTGCCTGCAGCTTTCTGTCAGGGGACATCTCGTTCTGATGAGTAGATTAGTAGTAGGCTACTTCTAGTACTCTGCAATATCCGTGCTGTGGTTCTGTCCCAGAGAAGCGAACATGTGTTGTGCCTCTGTTCGCAAAGTCGATCTGCATCTGCTAGTGCAAATGAAATTCAGTTTTGGGTCCTTTTGTCCTGTCCTGTTTCACTGTTTGCTTGCTTTTCTGTTACAATATTTCCCAATTTGCCAAAATGTTATGGTTACATTTACCTGACTGTTCTGAACTTTTTTTTTTTTTTTTGAACACTGACTGTTCTAAACTTCTTACAGTATCTAAGTAGTAGTGCTAGTTCAGTTCAAAGAAGGCAGACATGGTAGGCCAGAGAATTAGGTTCTTTATTTTTGTGTGGTTGATGAAAATATGTGCTATTAGTTTTTCATATATATTTCATATAAGCACTTTATTAATAAATGTGCTAACCATCTAAATGTGATAGATAGGACAATCTAATTTGTTACTTTATAGTCTATATTAACCAACTACAAAAAAAATATTTATAATGTGTTGTCTATGATTTTTTCTCTATGGACCCAAAGTTTTGTTTTTCTTTTTAAAAAATATTTTATATAATAGTAGAGGTGGGTAACTTTTTTACAAATTAAAACAAATCAAATTGTTATAAATGTCTAGAGTATTGAATTAATGCCCAAATATTTATGATTAATATGAGATTTTGTAGTGTTTTTTTGGTATTACACATCTTGTGAGGATTATATTAACAAATCATGAACATGCATTGATACATTATCCAAGTGAACGTGATTGGTTGACCAATTTAGTATTTTTATATTAACTTATCTATGAATAATTATGTATAAGGTGGATCCATTGTTTTTCTTATATCTTTATGATAAAACATTTGCACTTTTTTACAACAAAAATAAGTGATTAATATAGTTGTAAATTTGATGGCACAAAATATTTATATTAATTATTTAAATATATTAACTAAGTCCGATTAACAAAGTGAATGTGATCTGGTTGCCCATTCTAATATTTTATATTAACTTATCTATGAATAATTGTATATAATAAGGTGGATCAAATTTTTTTCTTACATATGTATTACCAAACGTTTGCACTTTTTTACAACAATTTTTTTATTAATATAGTCATAAACATGATGGCTACAAATATTTACATCGATATTAAAATATATATTAACTAAGTCAATGTGCTAGATAGGCCAATCTAATATTTTAATTTATCTTTTTTTATAATGTATACCTATATTAATTAATAGAAATAAACATGTACAAATACAAGTACACCGGATAAGGATACGCGGGACAACCTGTCCAACCTATATTCTACGAAAAGGAAGCCGGCCGCATCCTGCGCCAATGAAGATCGCCGACACCGCCCGACGCCGCCAAACCCGATTACCGAAGCCGGAGGAAACCACCAACGTTGAGGTGGACTGCGCAGACGCTCAATCTCGCGGAGGCGAAGAAGTCTTTGAATGCCCATCCGTCAGGATCACAATCCAGATTGGAATGACGAGAGCAGCGCCGACGATGGCATCCTCCGTCGCGGTGAAGCCAAGCTCGCTCAATCTCGATCCGTGCCGCCGGCAGATCGAGTTCGATCCACCGTCTTCCATCATGCCGCCACGCCTTGAGCCGCCATCATATCCTTGACCTAAAACGCGGCACGAGCACCGTCGCTCCACCACGACGACGAAACAGCAGCCGTCGCAGACTCCTACACCGCCTCACATGCCTCCCATCGTCACCGGAGCGGGCGACGATGAGGTGGACGGCGCCGGAGGACCTTATTCCACCATAGCTGCGCCGCCACCTCCACCAAGCTCGCGCCGCCGGAAACTCTAACCTTAGAAAAGGGACCTAATCTACACGCCAATCAAGGTCACGCGGTTCCCACACATCCGAGGCCCAAGGGCCGCCGAGGCGGAAGAAACCGCGACCTCGCCAACGGGAGCACAAACGTCGGTGGCGGCGCCTCGGAGGAGCTCTTCGTGGCTAACCCTAAGGGAACAACGTAAGAGTTGCTTACCAAAACTATGAGACAACGTCATATTTTTTTATTTATTTTGGAAAATATATTTTATTTAGTATAATGGCAAAGGAGGGTAATTTATATACAGAATTAGGGGATTACTTTAAGTATTATTCTACAGGTGGGTAATTTCTTTGATAAATTACAATAGATCTTATGGCTATTATTGAAGATGATGATTAAAGTCTAGAAAATTAAAGGCCGATGTTTCGATTATTGTGAGAATTTCTTGAATTTATCTTTTTTTCTAGCGCATCTGGTGAGAGTTAACATGGTGCCTCCATTGGAGCCTCTAATTAGTAATAATAAAATAGCTGAATAAACATATGCATTTGCACTCGGCTATTTGAGCCGAGTGAATTTGGACAAAGTGCGACGACGATTGATGGATTGGATGGGCCCCTTGCGCCCCTGCTGAGGGCTTTTCAACTAGCTAGGAGCTGCCATCAGAGCATAAAGAGTGAAAGAGATGCCTCCCTCGCTCATGGACTACTTCAAACCTGGAACGAAGTGAAGAGGAGGCTGCCAATCAGAGTCCAAATGGGGAAGATGGCGTTTTCTTAGCGTCAGGTCGAAGTGCCCAGTTGCCAGTTGAGACAGGCTTATTTCTTGTGTTAAGTAGTGAGAGTGTCGAGCTTTGTTCTCAGCTCTCGTTTGGTTTTTGTTTCGTTGCGCGTTAGCGTGTGTATCGAATGGTGCTACAATGTTTGGCTTTTAATGCAAAAGCGGGAGAAACTCTTTTCTTAAAAAAAAATGGACTACTTGAAATAGGCGAGCAATGATGCGAGCAGCAAAGCCGATATGTTGGCCACGTGGGGTCGGCCTGAACAACCGTGTGATGTGCCGATCATAGAGACGTGCCATTTTTGAGGCGTCTTCATAAAAATCCAACGGCCGTGCAGCGAAGGAACGCAGTTACTTTTAGGGAGACTGGAACTCGACTTATTCTTTGAAATAAAAGAGACGTGCCATTTGTGACCTTTAGCAGGTGGCGTGCTTAACAAGCCCCTTTTAGTTGCCAAGCTACCATTTAAAATTACTTAAGGCCCAAAAATTTGCTTCTTAGTTTTAATAATTCAAAATTTATATTTTATTCTTTTTAGATGATCTTGGCTGGAGAAACTGTCTAAATCAAAGTTGTAGTATTCAAAAGAGATGTACAAACTTTGTAGGTGAATATATTTCTATTTCAAATCATTTAGTGCCCGTAAATTTTGTTTGATGTACTTTGATTTTGAAATTCCTTTTATAATTTTATATGTACCTCGGATGGAGAAATATAATGAGCTACACACAAAAGTTGTAGTACTTGAAGAGATATGAACTTTTATAGTTGATGAGATTTTCATTTGAAGTCTCTTGTCCATTTGCAAATTATGTCAATTGATTTTAGAGACAATTGGGTTTCACACCCGGCTTTAAAATCGAGTTGTAGAGGTGGCTAGATACCCGCCTATGCAAATAGAGGTGGGCCAAGCAACTACCTCTATAAACCATATGGAGAAAGACCTCTAAAAAACTTGGTATGTAGTTGTCACACTCTTTGATTTGGAACACTTTAGTGAAGGCTGGTTGTGGAAAAGTATGACCAGAACCAAATATCCTGTAAATGCATGGTTTTGGCCGATGCACACTATATTTTCGAAATAGCTAGGCCAGCTAGAGTGCTAAGTGCAGTATACAATCCATAAATTAGGTGGTTCCTATGCTCATTACTTGGAGTGCCAACTATGCCAAATGATAATATTAATTGGTGCATGTATTTGTGTGTCTACGTGTCTATTGTTATCCTATCGCTCGCTCCATGCCTTCGTTCCAACTTATACTTATATAGTATAAGTTGGAATGAAGTTTATGAAGCGTGACAAATGAAGACAGTAGACACGTAGACACACAAATACATGCACCAATACATGACTTTTACTTCATGTCTTGATGAAACGGAGAGATATGTCTCTCTTTTTTTTTCTTTCAAAAATTAGAGCTACTAATCACTACTCATGTGTACATTTATTGGAGCATCATAATAATTAACCAGAACCATGCACTTGTACCAGTACTATAGTATCTGACAGTCAGCACTCACCATATCACCACAATCCAGACATCGGCCAGTACATATACGTACTGATAATGAGATGAAAAGAGAAGATAGTGCTATGTGATGGAGAAAGTTTATTCTGCCCTGCAGGGCATGTGCCCTCACACATGCCACCGTTGGATCCAACAGCCTCGTGATTCGTGCTATTTTTTCTTCTGCAATACGAACTGATATAATTTGAAATACATTGCACATACGAAGTACATACAGCGTACTAAATATTCTGCACCAAATTAGTAACCGTACTAAATATACCAGATGGCTGCACACGTGTACATACAGCGTGCATGGATGTCACGGTAGATAGTAGCTAGCTCGACTTCCTTAACGTTACTGCTGCTCCCCTTCACCAAGGCTGAGCAGGGGCGGAGCTGCTGTATATGCTGCAGCATACCTTGTGTTTCCAGCGTGCAGTGAAGTACATATTATACGTATTTATAAAAAGAAAAAAGTCTCTCATCTACGACTCTAAGCGAAGCGCAAGCACCGAGCAGATTCCACGAGCGCAAGCTAGCGACCATCAGGCCCACGCACACACGGCCCATACGGCCAGCGATGCCAAATCGCTAATACGGACGGTGGACTGTGGACGGATCGAGGCAGCGACACAGTCACACAGCGAACGGTTTGACTTCGTCGTCTTCAGTGTTCGCGAGTTCGGCGTGCGGCGCGTGTCATAGCCCTACGCCGATATCGCCCACCGCCGAGACGGCAGCCGCCGTCACCAATTCTCCGTCCGTCGGTCGCCGTGATCTTCTGATGAGCTAATCTCGTCTGAGCTCACGAGAAGCCGCCGTTTCCAAAATCAGAGTCGATTTATCGAGCATCTCCAAGAGTTTGCTAAAATTTACTTACTAAATCTTGTGATTTGACAAGTGACAAAAATATATGGCAAGTGAAATATTGAAGCATCTCCAATAGTTTGCCATTTTTGCTTGGCAAAAATCAAAATAGTAGCTGTTTGCAACCGATCAACTGTTTTTGCTAAAATCAGTGGTTAAATGCGTGATGCAAAAAAATCAAGTGGTTGCATGCGTGATGGCAACACGATGGCAACCCTCTTCGCGCGCGCATATACGCGTGGAGGGGTGGAATTTGGCAACTTGTTAAAATTTGCAAGTTGGATCCAAAGTGTTGGAGGAGGTTTTTTCATATTTTGCCAAAAATAGATAGATGCCAAGTAAAGATGGCAAACTCTTGGAGATGCTCGTATCATGTGAGTGATCCATAATCACGTGTCAATTCAATCGTGCAAGCACAATTTATTTAATTATTTAGCGTTGTATTCTTTGTAATATTTTTGCAGTTATGAAGAGAGACGGGGACATTTTCTCTCTTTATCGGAAGAATGAAGCAAAGAGGAAGGCAGCGTCGTATAAAATTATTAGAAAAATAACATTGTAAGTCTCTATATATATTATGCATATATTTGAATTATTAGTGGCTTTTGAAACTATTTCTATTGTATTTAATGGATATGGTTTCTACTTAGTCTATGAATTTAAACCTTATTACCAAATTGAAAATGGATTTAATTGCGTATAAATTTTTTGAGAAGCATACCCTGACAAAAATTCTAGATTCGCCACTGAGGCTGAGGAGGCTTTGGAAGCCGACGATGTCGACAATCCCAGAGACTAAGAGGGCGGCGGTGGTAACGCCGCTGCTGAAACTGGAGTCCGCCGTCGGCAGCAACGAACGTGATGTGCAGTGCAGCCCACATGCAGTGGCCGGCGGCGGTGGCCACCAGCGCCGCGTAGGCAAGGAGGAGTCGGTGGCGTCGAAGCATGAGGCCCAGCGCCCCCGCGGCCGCCTGGGACACGGCGCACAACAGAATCCCGGCCGCGAGGGCGACTGCCACAACGACCTCGGCGTCCGGCACATGCACATCGTCCTCCTCGGGGCCGGTGGGGCGCGGCGGCGGCAGCAATGGCGTCTACACGCACGAAAGTACAGGCGTAAGACGTGCGTATGATGGAACAGTTTGTATGCAACAGCCACGGATCGATTTGTAATTTGCATATCCACGCGTGCGCTTACGTACCATGATGAGGGCGTAGGCGATGGAGAACGCGACGATGCCGAAGCCAAATGGGATATACTAGCAGCTCCGTAATATCATCGCTGATACTCTGTGCCTGCACTGGTCACTGGTTCTGTAACTGACATCCTGCTTGGTGGAGTAGAATTAGTCTGAAGATGACAGGCAACAACAGCATATATTCATATATTCCAATCATTCATGCAAACACCAATGCAGGGAATGAATGAAATTCTTCTCTGAAGTTGCATGCATTGCTGTTGGCATCGATAAATTAAATTCTTCTCTGAAGCTTAGCAAGCATTTATTAATTTGGAACAGATGTGGGTCGCTAATTGCTTGCTTGCCGACCCTGATCAATCGCTGCTGTTTTGCGTGCAGAGCTTGACGACGTCGAGAAGATGGAGAGGGAGAGGAAGGATCGCTCTGTGATCCAGTACGTTGACTCTTGGCTGGAGGGGATGGAGCTGACGAGCGAGACGGACGAGGGACCCTCGTCGTCGTCGGGATGAGAAAGACGATGGCCATCTTCTTCTTCTGAATGTAATGCATCTCCTCTCGCCGGTGGCTTCCGATTGTTTCCCCTGGTGATCAGTAGTGTTCTTGCCTGCAGCTTTCTATCGGGGGACATCTCGTTCTGATGAGTAGATTAGTAGTTGGCTACTTCTAGTACTCTGCAGTATCCGTGCTGTGGTTCTGTCCCAGAGAAGCGAACATGTGTTGTGCCTCTGTTAGTGCAAATGGAATTCAGTTTTGGGTCCTTTTGTCCTTTCCTGTTTCACTGTTTGCTTGCTTTTCTGTTACAATATTTCCTAATTTGCCAAAATGTTATGGTTACATTTACCTGACTGTTCTGAACTTCTTACAGTATCAAAGTAGTAGTGCTAGTTCAGTTCAAAGAAGGCAGGCAGACATGGTTACAAGGCTTCTGGGCCGAAGGTACACAGCAACCCGCTTAGGCCAAAACGTTACAAGGCTTCTGGGCCATATTGAGGATATGCAGGTCCATTAACTAGCCAAACGTTCTAACCAATACGGCAAAACTGACACCTTCAGCCACTCGGTTCAGAAGCAGCGACAGTTTCAGAGTCCGTCACACTAAGCATCAATCGACAATTTCCATTTAACTTTCCCATTGGTTGACCGGAAAAAAAAAACTTACAGTTCTAGGAAGTTACTGTATTTTGTTGTTGCTATGCAGTGCACATAAAAGTATAAGCATTCATCCTAGCTGGCTACTAAATAGCCGCCGTGGCAAATAACATTCACCCTAGAATAAGATCACCTGATGAAATTTACATGCCATTGTGCATCGCAACAGCAGAACTAAAACTCAAATGAGATCAACGGAAGAACCCACATAATAAGCACGCAAGGGACTTGATTGATGGACCATTCACAACAAAAATCCATCGATGGACCATTCCAAGATTTACCAAATCGCAACAAAAACAGTCACGTTCGATTCGTCATTCCAAGAATTACCAAATCGCAACAAAACAGGCACGTTCGATCGTTCATCATTCCAAGAATCCCAATCCCAAGAATTCGCAACAAAACAGTCACGTTCGTTTCGTCATTCCAAGAATCCCAAGAATTACTAAACTCAAGCCCGGCGATCGGGTGACGAATCGAACGACCGACCGAGTCCTGCGAATTCGGGAGACCGACCGGAGACGAAGGCTCACCCGACGCCGCCGATGAAGCCGAATGCCGCCTCGCGCGCGTCGTCGGTCTCCGTGGCGAGGTCCATCGCCTTGTGCACGGCTTCGACGAGCTCGATGGCGCCGCTGACCTGCTCACAGAAGCAGGGGCTCTGCTTCCACGGCACGCAGTTGCCGCCGCCGTCGCCGCAGCCGCTGACGCCGTCGCTGGTGACCTCGTCCAGGACCGCCAGGTGCTCGGCGGCGCGCAGGTGGCCGCGGGCGCGCTCGACGTCGTCGTGCACGCGGGCGACGAGCGCGGCGGCGTTCCCGAGCCTCTCCAGCGCGCACCACACGGCGGGGTCGTCCCCCGCGAGGTCGTCCGCGGAGTCGAGCGGCGCGCTCGGGCACGGCGCGGCGCCGTGGAGCGCCAGGTGGCGGGCCGCGCCCATGCTGGCCACGGCGAGGCCGAGCTCCATCGCGGCCCCCGCGAGCGCGCGCTGCGCCGCCTTCGCGGGCACGCCCTGGTGGCGGCGCCTGCTCTGCACGTCGGCGTCCACGGCCTCCATCGCCCCGGGCAGTGCTTCGCCGCCAGCACCACCCGCCGCTGGAACAGGGACCTCCAAGTCGACTCCACTTCTTCCATTTCCATCTCCATCTCTTCTTGCTCTTGGTGGTCGGTGGTGCTCGTTTCTGGAAGGTTCTTGGCCCCTGGGGGGAGCGGTTTAAATAGGTGCAGCGCGCACCGCCTCACGCCGGCAATGGCGAGCCCACCGCCTTCTTGGGTTCGACACCAGATAGTCCGTTTGGCTCTCCATGACAAGTGGGACCAAAACTGTGGGTCCCTTGTTCCAGTGGCAGGGCAGCCAGAACCGTGGGTCCCGCATTCCTACGTCGGTGGTGTCGTTCCCATTCCACGTGGCATATATAGGCCACCGCCGCCGCATTCCCTTGCCTGTCCATTGCAAGCGCACGCGCACCCATGGCAACGGAGGAGCGGCGGTTGATGGATCTGGCGCGGACGGTGCCGGCGATCCTCCTGCTCGTCGGCGGCGCCTCGGGGAAGGCCGTCTCGAGCATCAAGTGCGCCCGCGAGCTGTTCGCCGGGAAGAAGTGGGGCTTCGACGACTCCGACGACCCCGAGACTCCGCCCCCGAACACCGACCGAGGCGGAAACGGCAGCGTCGGCGGCGAACCCGTGGCGACGACCACTGGAGGCGGCGATCACGGCGGCCGCGGCGCACCCTCGAAGACCACCTGCGGCAGCCAGGCCCAGGCGTGCCCGCTACGTTTGGTCTCCCTGGACCTGGACAGCGGCGGCTACTGGGCCGACGTCCTCGCCACCGCGCTGGCCCCGGATCAGGGCCACCTCCCCGTCGCCTACCGCGAGATCACGCGCCTCCTCTCGCTCCACGCCGAGGCCGGCCACGTCTTCCTCAACTGCGCCGCGCGCCTCGGCCTCCATCCCGACGACGACGACGACTACAGGCGCGGCGCGCGCACCGGCCTCCATGCCCGCCGCGCCGCGCTGTGGAAGCGGCGGAGGGACCTCCGGGGTGCGGCCGTCTGCCACGCCCACGACGCGCTGCAGGCGCTGAGCTCCGCCGCGGCGGCCATCACCGCGGCCGAGGACTTCCTCCGGTGGCGGTCCGCCGAGTCCCCGCGCCGGGAAGGGTGGCGGTCGGCGGCGCGGCAGCTCGTGAGGGACGCCAGGCGCAGCCTCGGCGACGCCAAGGACGCGGCGAGGCTGATGCGCAACGCCGTGCTCTGCGAGTTCTTCGTCACCTGGATGATTCTGATACTTGCTTGAACTGAAGGCGCATTTGCTAATGGCGAAACCCCTGCCTCCTTTTGCCTCTTATTGCTCCAATATACTTTGCTCCAATTTCATTCGATTTTGTCTGTGTGGATATGAATATGTGGTTCGTTGCTGGAACAAATGAAAATGGCCAGATTGAAATGTGTGCATATGAATTTGTGGTTCATTTCTTGTACAGATTGAAATGGCCTGATGACCTGATCCGTGTGCCACCATGCCGCTTAGTTGTTCTTGTACTCTCCAAGCAATGGTAAAAGTATAATCTCAAAAAAAAAAAAAAAAAAAAAAAAAAAAAAAAAAAAAAAAAAAAAAAAAAAAAAGAAGCAATGGTAAAAGTAACAACAGAGTGCCTGAACTGAAGACATGCATTATCCATCATCGAATTGTAACAACAGAGTGCCCTTCCTCGGCTTGAGTTCCTGCTTCAGTTCTGTACAATGATACTTTTTCTTTTCATAAGACGCAACATGTTGTTCACCGACATATTGTTGACTTCTGATGGTTGACATTCTACTAGACTAGTTGCGAAAAGCAGTCGTGTTAGCCACTTACCCGTCTGTAGTCAACCGTTTCAGTACCGAATATCAGCACTTCCTCGTCTTGAGTTCCTGCTTCAGCCTTATATAAACCACAAGCATTTCAAGTCCATGCAGACAAATTTAATCCGAATTCCTGCTTCCACCTTCTGTTCCTTCCTCCTGCACCATCTGTAGAAAAAATAGCTCGCTAACTCCAAGAAATGGAGCTAGCAGAGGGGTCCAAGAAGAGGGCGGCACATCCATGGATCAACGCCAGCGTGCACTTCTTGCTCTGCTTCGCAGTTGGCGCCCTCGTCGCAATAGCGCCGCTGGCCGCCACCGGCGCTTCATCGGCCTCCAGCATCCGTTCCTCGTTTCTGGGTCCGTTCGGCGACGCTCAGCGAGCTGTGGCCGCGCCGCCGCCTGCGGCCCCCGACCTCGGCCTCCTCCTGATCGTCACCGTCACACGCCCCGACGGTGGCATGGCGCAGGACGCGTCGGTGGCGAGGCTCGCGCACACGCTGCGGCACGTGGCGCCGCCGCTGCTGTGGATCGTGATCGGGGCCAGGAACAGAACCGCAACGGCGAGGACCGAACAGGTGCTCCGTGGCACCGGACTCATGTTCCGGCACCTCACCTACGATGCCACCAACTTCACCGGCGATGAGGCGGACCACCAGAGGAACGTGGCGCTCAGCCACATCGAGCGGCATCGGCTGAACGGCGTCGTCCATTTCGCCAGCGTTTCCGGCGTGTATGGCCTCCGCTTCTTTCAAAGGCTGAGGCAGACTCGGTATGTCATATCACGCCTCTTGCAGTTTTGTTTCGCCATTGCAATCTCTCTCCCTTATTCGTGCTAGTTTCTCATGGAATTTTTCGAAAAGAATTGAGTAGTTCTTATAGCAGTACTGGCTATACAACTTTGCAGAATGCAGCAAGAGAAATAACACTTATTGATTGAATTCTTAATCCAGAGGTATTTCAGCTTGGCCAGTAGCAACTATCTCACCAGCGGACCAGAGGGTAACATTACAAGGACCAACATGCAACTTATCACAAATCACAGGCTGGTACTCAAAGGATTCAAACACTAATGGAACAGAGAGTATCTCCAACTCCATGGATGCAGCAGATACCATCGCAAACAAGAACTCCAGCTCTGACCATAATATGGCAAACAAGAACTCCAGCTCTGACCATCCCACAATAAACATATCTGGAATTGGGTTTAGGAGCTCACAGCTTTGGAATTCAGAAAGATCACTCATCAGGAGGAACTCATCAGCTGGAGCAACACAGGTTTGTCATCTGAACCCAATATGATAGGATTACATCGGTTGCGATGGCAACTCAAAGTCAACATATACCAAAAAATAATCAACCTGATGATGGTTTTTTGGCGATTTCAGGATTTCATCCAGTTTGTACGACAATTAGTCATCCTAGATAGAACCAAGCTTAAGGACATCCCCACTGAATGCTTTGAGTCCCAGATAATGTTGTGGCACATGGACATGCCAACATTTTTACTATAAACACTGAAGAAGAAAAGGAGATTGGACAGCAGCAGAATACTGAAGAGGAGACTGAACAGCAGCGGAACTCTGAAGAAGAAAAGGAGATTGAACAGAAGCAGAAGCCTGAAGAAGAAAAGGAGATTGAACAACAGCAGAGCTCTGAAGAAGAAAAGGAGATTGAACAACAGCAAAAGCCTGAAGAAAAAAAAAAAGGAGATTGAACAGCAGCAGAAGCCTGAAGAAGAAAAGGAGATTGAACAACAGCAGAATCTAATGAAGAGTGATGAAGATCCCACGACATGAGATAGTTGTGGAAGAAACATGTTACAATGTAACCTCCATCATGTACATCGGTTACTTTATAGAAGCAGGCACAGTTGAGAGTATTATTAAGCACTGGATAACTACTCCACAAAATATCCAATATTCTTTGTCCACAAATTTTCATAACACCAAGATTTCTGTCTATCTTCTAATGCTAAATCTGGAGGTACAAAATTTTCCTTCTAGTGGAGAATACATTCTTCATTCTCCAATCAAAAGGCCGACCCACCTCCTTTTGTTTTCCCTGACAACACATCTTTCGCCTCATTAATCTTTGAAGCAAGGTAATGACTTCCACCTGCATCTGGATGGTTGGCGACCATGACCCTCTTGTGCGCCTCTTTTACCTTCTCTGCATTGGCAGTTTCCCTGAAAACATCAACAGAAACAGGTCGCTTAATGGAGGCAGAGAACATCACTAAATTATAAGCTAAGCATGAAAAAATGGACAAAAAACTATTGCAAGGAGAGACTGAATTTGCCAGTGAATATTGACTCAGAGCTACATTTAATTACTTTAGGAATGGAAACTTATGGAATAACAACAATGTAGTTACTCTAAAGCTATGTATTTCCAACACTGCACACTAGTATGCATTACAATCGACGACAAGAGGACTAGGTCTACTATTTGATACTCAGACAATTACCTATACGGTATGACACAAATGTCCAATCATGGATCTGTGTTATCTGGTCTCTTAATGTGATAAACCGGCAACAAGAGGGGCAGGTCTACTATTTGATACTCAGACCCTGGTACAACAGGAATGTCCAATCTTGGATCTACTTGATATCTAAATTGCCACTAGGAGATTAGGGGTGGCAGCTAAGGTGATATAGGAGCGTTATATATGTTCCGTCCCTGTGTACCCGTGGGGTCATAAGGTTTATGTGATTTGGTCCCTAAAATGGGGGCATTGTCTTATTCGCATAAGCCGTTAGATTAATAGTTAGAAGGACCTTAACCTTAGATATATTCTCATCCACATACCACTGAGGTGCTACCTAACCTGTCTCACTCTGCAAGTTTGTTCCATCACTTTATTGCTGCTCCTCTCGTTATAAAGTACTTCCTCCACTCCAAATTATAAGATGTTTAAAGCAATGTATCAAGAAAAGCCAAAACGCCTTATAATTTGAAACAAAGGGAGTAGTTATTAAAGCTGCAATTGCTTATCAAGCCCTCTACTCGATTACAAGTTCTAAGTGGCTGAATCAGGCATCTTAATTCATAGCCTTCCAATGATCCCTATTGCATTTGTTGTAATAAAGCCCTGTTATAGGAGTGAAAATCCCTTTGCCTTTTTTTGTAAGTTGTCTAATTCAAAATTATTGAAGCACACCAAAACAACTGAAACAGAATTTTTATGTGTGCAATTGTAACTTCAGCTAAAGATTCCGTGTACTGTGGTTTAGAGTGTGTCAAAAATCCTTTTATATTCACACATTCATTATAGTTAAACTTACACTGAAGTACTTATGCCAAAATAACCTATTACGTGCATTTTACCCAGCATATGAGCAACAAGTCAGAGATAGCAGATAGCAATATGCTAGACAGGTTCCGGGAAAGATCCTTGTGTTTATTTTCCTTATACACATCCCTTGCTAGTTCTAAACCCCAAAAAGTTAGCTGCATCTTGCAGCCAGCCTAACATAATTCAAAAGGAACTATTATAGTTGAGTATTCATAGGCAAGATATCAATTATGGAAGTTTTAAGTTAACAGCAACATAAACAATGATCGACCATGGTACATATATTATGTATAAGTTGTATGTATTGTGTACCTGACACCAAGGATTAATGCAGCTTCCCTTCGGTTCATCGTAGGTTGAAAGCCACCTTCATAGAATTTGCGCATCCTTGGAAAAATAGGCCTTGCCTTATAAGCTTGCCAAGCTTGGATGCTATATCTACCAGCAAGAGCAGTTGCTGCAACTGCAAGTCCTGCTATAAGTGGTGTAGCCTGCAGAAATTAATACAAATAAATACCAATATGAACAACTTTGTCTTATTACATATCCAAGCCTTTTTAGCAATATCGCACAGCCAACGAACTGAAGCACATATCATCCAAAATTCAGTAGAAAGATAAGCATGCGAAAACCTTTCTTTCGCCTGTAAGCAATTGAAATTCTGAGAGTTTTACTTGCTTGATCCCATTAGTAGTACAACTGTCCAGCAAACAGCACATTGGGGTAACCAAACACTTGAGTCCAAAATACAAAGCATGTGCAAACTATTTGTTCCCTCTTCAGTTCTATTCTTACTGGATCAAGATAACCAAACCTTCATGCAGTATGTGTTATGCTCATGATTAAAATAACGGCCTATGACGCTTAGCATTACACTATGTACTTATGATATTTGAAAATAATCAAAACTAGACAAATCTGCAGAGCATCCAAAAGATAGCACAGAATGGTGAGAAAATCTCACAAACTTATGGATAGAGTTCCAATTTTTTATTAAACTAAGTTACCCTACCATATGTCAAACACTGTTCAACACTGAAATTTCGAGTCTAATACACCCTGAAATCCCAGGGGCGCCTTACTCCTTAGTCCTCCCAAGGAAGGAACATTATTTTCCACCACAGTTTCACGAAACCATAACCTATGCAGCCACAAACGACCCTACACCGAGAGGATTAGAGTAAAGAACAATGCTGGAGTTCTCTAGCGACACTACTGCCATGAAGCAAGAAACAATTAGAGGTCTCCACTGAAGAACCGGCCGGTGGGAAGGGCCCTGTACTCCTCACCGTTGGTCCCGTAACCCATTAGCTATACGGGGAAGAACATGTGGAGCAAGGTCGTCGGGGAAAGACACGGCAAGGAACAAAAGGAACAGACGAAGGAATAGAGGGGCGCGAGTAGTATGAGGTGGACGAAGCGCGCGTAGACTACAGCTTACCATCTCAATCACCAACTAATCCGGGTAGCACTAGAGTACCGGGGAAGCCTAGAGTCGCCGGAGTTAGGGTTCCGGTGATCGCCGTGGGGAAGAACGAACGAAATCGGCGTGACGGCGAGGGGGAGTATGAACGCTTCGAAGTCGAAGGACCTGGAACTGGAAGGGTGGACACCGGAGAGAACCCTAGTTGGGCTGCGCCTCCTGAGCAAAGGGCCGGCCCATTATCCAGGTGCTACGACCGCCGCCATGACCAAACGCTAAAACTAAAACCCGCTTTCCTTGCAAGAAGACGTATTCGGAATAGACGCCTTCCCCATCTCGTGGTCGTCATCCTCTCGCGTCTCTCCTTAGCAGCGAAGGAAGAAGACGACGCCGTCGTCTCCAACCTCCCACGCGCTTCCTCCGCGCTATTTCAGGCTGCTCGCCACGCCACCGGCCACCGACCGACACCCCACCTCGCCAACTCCCCCTCGCCCTCGCCTCGCCTCGCCTCGGGTTAGGTAGCTTGCTTCCGAGCTCCGACCCACACACCTCCCGCCGGTTCTCGCCATGGGCGCCGCCGCCACCAACCACGAGGACGAGTCGAGCCCCCTCATCCCCGCCGCGGCCGCCGCGGACGAGAAGCCCCCGCAGGCGGCGCCGGCGCCGGAGGCGGCCGCCAAGGGCTATGCGGACGGGGTCCCGGTCGTGATGGGCGAGCCCGTGTCGGCCCACGCCTTCGGCGCCGGCCTCCCGCGGGAGAGCTGGAACTCCGGGGTCCTCTCCTGCCTCGGCCGCAACGACGAGTTCTGCAGCAGCGACGTCGAAGTGTGTACGTCCCCCTCCCCCTCCCCCTCCCCCGTGTTCTTGGAATCGGATATTGCTCGAGTCGTGCGTAATCGTTGAGAGATGTGCGTGGTTTCGCGTTTGGGGACGGAATAGGTGGCTTTGTTACCTCGATGGAGCTCGATTTGATCAGAAATGTCCCGATTGCTCTGGGATTTTTCGTTAGTTCTCACATTGATAGGCTTAGTCGGTGTTAGGTTTGGTGTGCAGCTGCCGATCGTTAGAACTTCTCATCAGCTTATCTGAGTTTCTGGCCTGATTTCGTAGCTAAATTCAAGCTAGGATGCTGCACTTGATCCTAATCGAATTGGGTTGATGTGAATTTCTGTCGATTTGAAGTGTCTCGCTTATCAATCCAAAGTATGGAATCATGACACAGCAAGGCCTATTAGTATGAATTTGTGTACATATAAATTTCATGATGACAGACAGATCTGAAGCCTTTTCTTGTTGAAATTATCCTGTCTAGCTGGCAAATTGTTTGCTGTAAAGTTGCTATGACTAGTAGACTCTGTATGATTCATTTTGGTATACCCTCTTGCTTTAGGAACTTGTAAAAAAACTGCATGATTGATATCTCTGACCTGAAATTCATCATCATAAAAGTAATAGTTCAAAAGTGGTCTAGACAAATTTTTCATCTTATCTTAGTTGTAATAATTGACTTGTTCAGGGTGAGCTGAACTTTCTGCAGAGCTAATCATATTTAATATGTACAATTATATGGCGTGGACTAAATTTATATTTAGACACTGCTGTCTTAATGACTTGTGCAATTAAATGATGAGCTAAAGTTGTCTCTTGAAAGTGCTGTTGTAACCAGCCAACAACAGCTGATTTGTTCCTCTAAAAGTTGATGTAATGGTTGATTGATTGTGACTGCTCTTGTTTGATCCATGTCTAAGGATTGACAGTTTCCCCGTCATCTGCCTACCATTTAGTTTGTTACTTTGTTTTTTCTAGCTCTGATTCATACTCTAGGGCCAGAATCTTGCTAATTTGGTGAATAATAGTCATGTTTGTATGTGGACTATTCCCTGAAGGTTATCCACTAAATTGTTCACTTTCAGATCTAGGGCCAGGATCTTCTCCCTGAAGGATCTTACTAAATGTTGTGTGCTGATACCATGAATTAGCTGAGATCCAACACATTTTTTATTGATTGCAAACAGCACATGATGCTCATAATCTGCTCCAGAAAAGGCTTAAAAGTGCATGATCTGGTACTAGGAAGGAGCAGGTGTCTTTGTTAACCATAGCATTATTGCAAACTGTGAACTTCTTCAATGAAATTATCAGTTGAAGCTTGTACTTGCTTATAGTATACACACTTCACAAAATGTCAGCCTGTGAAATTCTGGGAGTGTGGATTATGTTTTTTCCTTGTACTTCCAATTGCACAGAGGATCTTGAATTACTTCTTTTTGTTAATTTGTTGTTGAACCAAGAACTAATCACATAGTATTTGGATGTATCAGGTCTTCTTGGAACTGTAGCACCATGTGTGCTCTATGGTAGTAATGTTGAGAGGCTTGCTGCTGGACAAGGCACATTTGCAAACAGCTGCTTGCCTTACACTGGCCTGTATATGCTTGGGAACTCTCTCTTTGGGTGGAACTGCCTTGCCCCATGGTTCTCTCATCCCACTCGTACCGCTATTCGACGACGCTACAATCTTGAGGCAAGTGTTTCTGTCTGCCCAGATTCTGTACGATTTTCATTCGTCAGTGTGTGTATCCAACTCTATTTGCAATTTGTTTGTAGTAGTACTTGAATTGAGACTAGCATATATTGCAGCGGCTCATATTTATCTCGAGATTTTATGGATTTTAATTCTCTATCTCTGTTTGCGTTTAGGACATACTCTAGTTCTATCTCAAAAGTAATATCATGACATGGTTCTTTGTATCCTCTGTCAGGGTAGCTTTGAGGCTTTCACCAGGCAATGTGGGTGCTGTGGCAGCCTGGTTGAGGACGAGGAGAGGCGCGAGCACCTAGAGGCTGTCTGTGATCTTGCAACCCATTACCTATGCCACCCTTGCGCCCTCTGCCAGGAGGGACGTGAGCTGCGTCGCAGGGTTCCTCACCCTGGATTCAACAACGGGCACTCTGTCTTCGTCATGATGCCACCCATGGAGCAGACCATGGGGCGTGGCATGTGAACTATTCCAGCTCCTGCCCTACCCTAGTTTGATCTGTACTTCCTTTTGTGTCGTTTGTTTGTCCGTAAATACGAGTTTGTGATGTGACATCGTGTTGAGAACTTGGGATTGGGACAAATGGGTCTGTTTGCTCATTATTATCAACTGGTGTTTGGATTCTGAACTATATTGTATTACCTGTGTTGCTGTGTCACTGTGTTTTGTTCCTGGTCCTCGGTGGGCCTGTCAATGCGAAGTCTATTCCATCCTACCTCAATTCCTATTCTGATGTATTTTTTTGTCCTCCAAAGTCTGAACCCTGTACACTAATCTTCGGAGTTTGGATAGAACTCCTCCGGCAATATATTGGTGCCGTGTATTCGCTCCTCCGGCAATACCATTTTCATTATCCCTTTCTACCAAACATACGGAAATAAAGAAAACCAATTCAGATGTGACGTAGCTGATTCTGTTTATCGCAAAAACTTTATTATGAGGATTCGGTAACATGCCGTGACACAAGGACTTTGGACTGATGTTGAGAGCGTACATCTTGCTTGCGGAACTGTGACGGTAATAAAGTCTATGGATTATGAAAAAAAATGTGTCCTTGTAAAGTTTTTGTTTTCTTTTGTTTTATACTGTATATATCCCGTCGGAAAACAGTTGGGACCAGTAGTTCATGTAATAATTACTGAGCTCTAAACACCCATGAATTAGTTTCCTCACAGAGATTATGTCACACGTGCTGATAGTACACCAGATGGCACCAAGACTTCAGAGTGTGATCGAGATGAAGACGGTGGGCCTCGAGCTAGCAAGCGGTCTGCAAGAGCGAATTCTCGATACGCTGGGCCGGATTGGGTTTAGAGTATTCAGGCCCATGAAACGGCTCTGTAAAAGAGAGCAGAGGAGACACCAGGAGCAGGAATTAAACAGTCATCGAAGTTGCCAGATCCAGGAGAGAATCATGGAAGCAAGGTACAAATAGATTTCACCAGCACAAAGAACCTGGTATACATATGCAGATCTGATTTAGGCCTTGTTTAGTTGCCTCAAAAAAAGCTAGAAATACGACTCTCTCCATCACATCAAATCGCTGTCCCGTATGCATGGTGCACTAAATGTTAATAACATATATAAATAATTACATAGATTAGTTGTAAATCACGGTGACGAATCTGAGCCTAATTATGCTTACGATTAGATAATATTTGTCAAATACAAAACGAAATGCTACAAGACTCTTCAGTTAAAACATGACCATCTAAACGAGGCCTTAGATGAACATATCTCGTTTGTAAGTTTTGAACCAAATGCTTTGTAAACATATGTTATTGTAATCCTTCCGCTTATTTTACTCCGATGTATATTATTTGAATAAACTATTGTAATATCCGAATGTCTCTTTATAATGATTGGATCCCGCTTGGAGAATCGTGAAAGTTTCGGGAATCTACCCGATGTACTATTTTTAGTTTTATGGCACACATGCATGGTTATCGCAGGTCCTGCTAAGACAATGATACATGCATGTGGGCCATATTATTTAGGAGGTTCTGCTACATGCATTTCCCTACCTTTTTAAAAAAAATATTGTGGTTGGCAAACTTTACAATCAACTAATATCTCCTAAAATCACATTTTTATAGGAAGGAAATCTCACAAGCAGCACTTTAAGCCCGGTGTCTAAGGAAATAGTGGGATATGTTGAGCAAAGCTTGGCCCAGGTAAGCACAAAAAATATACTGTTCAAAAAAGAAAAATGAACTTTCTTAAAATGACTTACAATCACATAATGTTGCACATATAAAGGACTCAACGGCCATCATGACTGGACTTCTCCTGCAAGATAACATAGAGAATGAGGTAACACTTCTGACAAAAGTTTGTGTGATCTATTTGATACAAACTATTGACAATATATACCCATAATCTGATATCTACAAAAACAAAATCTACAGAATTCTATGTACATTACATCGAGTAGACTCGA
>JAENPR010000920.1:0-257805 GCA_018135685.1 Themeda triandra
TATTTTATCCCATACTTCACTCAACTCCACAGGGAGCCATCCCCTAAAGACTACGCGGCTACCACCCCTGTTTTCACATCAGCCACAGAAATTCCTTTTTGTTCACAAAGCACAAACAATTCTGGTATTGAAAGACAAAGAGGTTTATCAAAGAGCCATTTATCTTCCCAGAATCTAACCATCTTTCCATTCCCCAATTTCAATATTTCTTCCTTGCAAATAGATATTTTTGATTTTAAGCATATCCCTCCATATTGGAGAATCATCAGCTCTATGCGTCACATTATGAATGGAATGTTTTCAAATATTTAGCCTTTACCAGTTTTTGCCACAAACCATCTTCATTTTCTCTAGTTTCCACCACCACTTGGATAATAAGCTGATATTCAACTTAGCTAAATCCTTTATCCCTGCTCCCCCTCTCTTTACTCTTACAAACTTTCGACCATCTAATCAGATGATACATCTTTTTCAAACCACCACCTTGCCAGAAAAATTCTGTAGGATTTTATCGCTGTGCTTCTTAACTGCAGTCATGACTGATGATAGTCTGACGCTCTGGAGGAAAGGGATTCTTGCCTGGGTGAGGAAAGGATAGAGACATGTAAAAAATCATGTGCTGCACTAGGTTGCTACGGTAATTAGTACTCATGATCCTTTTCATATCTACAAGTACCTGTTTATTCATGTTTTTCTCCAGATGTTACTACCTTCCTGACCTTGAAATTGTGATTTGTTTTTATAACTTCGATATATCCTTAAATTCATGCATACTTTACTCTCAGACATGGAAACACAGACACTATCTCATTAAGGTGCATCTATTAGTGTGTTCTGTCCGCATTTGATTTAGGAAATTTCGTGGCCCCTCAGGTAGTTACTAGTATCACACGCAGTTATTTTTTCTCACTCTTTCCCTCTTCCTATCGAGATTTCAGAGCGACAGTGGTGCCATCCCCTACAGATCCACCGGAAGCGGCACCGTCTTTTGGATTATCCACACAGCCCATCTACTTCTCCATCGTCTTCATGTACATGTAGAAACGGAAGCATGTGAAGATGCTCTGACTCGGTGTCATCCGGCTGCCCAGGTGTCATACTTGGCATGCACAACCAAGAGACGGTGACGCACCCTACCGATTGTGGTAGGACCTCCTCCTTGTTGCCCATGGCGACCACCCTCTAATTGCAGATCGATCGTGCATTAGTGATCGGCCTGATGAGGCGGCTATCCTCAGCCCGTCGTGTGGCCTCGGTGGTGGCACCATTGACTGATCCATACAATTAGGCACAGTCCCATGAGCATGCATAAGGAATTTTGTGTTAAAGTGTTTGAGGATCTTAGTGCGTGTTAATTTTTTCTGACTTATGAAGTTTCCTCTCTCGATTTTTCTACTTGTTTTGTAGTGTCAATTATATTTTGTGCTGCTACCAGACCAGCACATGAGTGGATTAATATATGCAGGCCCAAGTGCAGAATCCTGAATGATGGATTCATATATAATAAATTCCGATGATTTTATTGGGTACAAAGTTCTAATGAATTTGTTCATCTTTTTCCCAGAAATCGATCTGGAGCATATCCATTCTCAGGTTAGCTGGAACCTTAAATAGAAAATATAGCCATTCATAACTAGACATGTGTAATTCTGCCACTTCAAATGTGTGTAATTTATTGCCAATCTCTAATAATATATTTGGTCATGAGTAAAAAAAGGTGTACCCAGTGCCGTAGGCTCCCGCACTGTGGCTTTATATATCTAGACCTTATTTTCACATCTTCACTGCAATATTTGTTGTTTTGTTGCGGTTGGGTTTGCCAAAGTATAGAAATTTATTCTTTCAATAGTAGATATTCTCTAGCTCCATCTTCCTGACAAATTTCAAACACACACTACACATGGTATAGCATATATAAGGGCTACAATACAAAGAAGAGCAACAACGTGAATGAGACAAGTTCTTATTTCTAGTGCACGCCTAACACCAAAACGGTCGGTCCCCAAGCAGCGCAACAATGCAATATAGTATATACATAGGCATGAGCGGCATTGGGAACTCAGTTCTCATCACACTAGTACTTACACCTTCGGATGTCATTGCTGTGATGTACATTTTACTAGTGACACACTTGTATTGGCCCATTCTATTGTAGCCAGGAATACCGCACCTCCAAGCTCAATGCCATCCAGCGCATGTGCCATGTGCTCCACTCCGAACGTCCTAAACCGCCATGCATGGATGTAAGATAGGAATGTCAATGCTAGATGCAGTGGTGCCTTTAGTTTGTGGCATTGAAGACTCATACACGCCATGGTTCCATGATGGAGGGTGGCATTCAGTTTTCTGTAGCGAAATGAGTCGCGATCTTGCAAATATGGCTGGCTGTACGCAGAGAGTACGCATATTCCATAATGGGCAGCAGAGGGCAGGTGGAGAGCGCGCCTCCTTCACGATCGTTGGAGCTAGGAAAGGTAGAGCACTGAAGGCATCATCTTGCTTGTAAGACAAGTTGAACTCGTCGTTGGCCCTGGTAAGAAGGGGGACATAGTGAGTTCGTCGGAGAATCGAGTGCCTGCATGTGTGTTCGTCGTCGATCCACTTGGGTAGCTAACAGGGCGCCATGGCCTTTGATCGTTCATGCTCACGATCACTACTGCTAGCCATGTTGTCGCCCGTTGTGCTATTCTGCCGATCTGGGTGGAGGAATATATATGGAGCAGTGCTAATGATAATGAAAGCGTGTCACGGGTGGGCGAATGAAAGAGTGTGTGGGTGTGTCTGGTTATATTATCGTGATCAGTTTTTAGCACCGGTTGGGTGAAACTAGTGGTGAAAATAAAATCTGGCCAATTTTCAGCATCGTTTCAAGCCATGTCTAGTGGTGGTGTATATCACTAGCTGTTTTAAAAGAACCAACACTGAAAATATCATTAGCCAAAACTATTTATGTAATAGAGATGTCTGCCAGTATATGTGACATCCATGTATCCAACGACACACCACTCATCATGCAAAAGAAAAATTTACACACTGCTACAAGGATGCAACTCAGTAGCGGCTATAATAGTTCGGTATGAGATGTCTGGAAATCAACAACTTGTTATTTACCGTGTGAGTGATCCACCGACAACCATTTGACCCTACTTTTCTGCACTCTTTTGCTTCCGAGGGCTACCTGCTAGGACAGCCGTCATGTTCACTGCAAGTTGACGGTGCATGTCAACATGCTGCAGTCTTCCCAACGCAACTCCCAACAAAGAGTTTGGCAATAGTCCACATGAGAGCTGCAATATCCTACTCCGCAGGTCGATATTGCAGCAACCTTGTGCGCGACATCGAAGATTGCAGTGCAGCAAGCTTGTGGGTCATATCATGTTCGACCTCTGTTTGATCTGGCAAGGCAATCCAGGCCTTGCATATTTGATGGGAAGAGAAATTAACTATGACGATGTCCATGGGGAGAAGGGTACCGTGTTCTTTATAGAGTGCTATTGTATCTATTCATTTCGTCATCTATAACAGAGCTAGACGATGACTAATTTGGTTTCCAGGTTTGTGGACTAGTCATTTCAGGATTCTGGAGATGAGTAGTAGCTACTAGCTAGCTAGGCATGAGAGAGCAAGAGGAGTTCGTAATTTAAGCATCACTAACAAGTACTTAAGTCGTTGACAAAGCTTGAGTGCAAGTAATTATGCAAGTAATTGCATTTTGTTGATTGTCATTCACCGCCATATTAGTTGGCGCGCAGTAATTAGCCATCAAGAGAACAAGTGTGTGTGCTGTTCCACATAAAGATTGATTTACCTTGCTGCCTTCCCAGCCAAGGCAATTCGTTGTGGACAATATATTGTGGAGAAGGCAAAGGTAAAATAACATTCAAGATTCACCAAAACTGTATGCACATCTATTGTGTATAATACATATAAGCATGTGAAGCTTCAGGAACTCAGATCTGACTAATGTGCTACCACTGCAAGTCTCAAGCAATGTAACTTGATCAGCTCTGTCTTGCATCTTTCTATATTGAATTGCGTCAACAGCTTGTAACTTGCTCTTTCTGCTGGTCTAGTTAGCTCTTGGCTAACTTCCCTTACTCTTCTAGTTGTAGCTGTTTTTTAATTTATTTTTTGAGACCATACCGAAGCGCGTTTCATTAAGCGTAAAGAGAGTTTTGTTACGAAGCGCAAGACTCGAGACTCCACTCAGGCCACCTCCTCTCCAGGCCCTCTAGATTGAGCTCCAAGGTTGTGACATCGAAGTCCTTGGGGGCTTATGCTCCTCAATTTCCTTTCTAAAAAGTGTCAAGCAATGTAATGTCATTCGCGCCATTATCATGAAGCCTACAAGTGTTCACAACAGGCCTCGAAGCCTTTTTGATTGACCCTTGTACAGAGATCAGGACTCAAAAAGTGTTAAGGATGACATGCATGCAGCTGATTGCCTTCGTTCCATCAGAAAAGCGGTGACAACACGCAAAGTGCCTAACAGTAGGTGCCTAATCGTAGCAGAAACCAACCATGCTGTGTTTCATGTCAGCTTCTAGAAATGCTTTCATGCTGCTATGTTTTTTTCTTTGTAACCGAATATCTTACTAAACTTTCATATGCACAACATTGGGACGGTATTTAGCCTTGCAGGATCCTGACCCCTTCCTAACCAGAAGCAGCATATAGTCATTACAAATAAATTATCAACACCCCATGCACTAACTATATATACTCTGTTTCATGTCACAGGATCAAGAAGGGATTTTATTTAGAGGCAGTAGGAGCCAATCTCATGGTCATCCAGGTTATGTATGTTTTGCACACGAGGGCCAATGGAGACTGTATCTACCAATTTTTTCTCTCCCGATTTACAGCCAAATTTTGACAACTAGAGAGAGACATTTTATGCACAAGATATAGTGGGTCCCAATGATCAATTAATTAATGAACAATTGGACCTTACATGTGAACTTATTTATTTGTCAGCCCAGTTCTTTCTATATATATCTTCGTATTATTTTCAAGTGTCTTTGATATATGTTATCTGGTGCCGTCGGGTGTGGGACAATTGCACCTAGTAAAAGTCATGAAATTTATCAAGCCAATAACAGTGTCCTTTAGCAGCCAGAGTTGTGGATGAGACAAGTAGTGGCTGTAGTGTAGGCATGGAAGGCATCCGGAACATACCTCTCCGTAGGTTCATTCATAGATGTGGCGCAGAAGTGGTTGCAGGTGTCATTCCTGCAGCTGCCCATTCGCTGATAGAGTGAAATCGTGCTTCCATGGTGAACTTTTCCTGCACCATATGCACCGGCGCATACGGGGAGACAATGTTCTCCCTATGCAAAATTCTGGAGCAAACAAGGCCTGACCGCCTGGGACCTGGGGCACTGCATTCTGCGATGGCCCATTATTGTTGCTGGGCGGACGTGTGGTTCTTGTGTCACAAATGTAACTTGGAGTCGCCCAACTAACCATGTTGTGTTGAGTGAACCAAATCATGTTCTTTTGCATGTCAGATTGGAGAAATGGTCTCATGCCTCTGTGACAACTGACAAGGTTACTCTGTTTCCTGGTATCACTGACAAAATGAAAATAAAACATGCCTGGTTATTTAATCTCTATGATTGCACTGCATCGTGTATATTTCCATGTCGAGATGCTCAATTCTTGATTGGCATTCTTCATAACACAAGCTGCTGTAATCTAGGGGTAATTATAATCAAAAGCTTTAGACAGGTTATTACACTGCATGAAGCAATGTATATAGGGATTAAATATGGAAGCAAAAAACTTATTGGGTAATACAAAACAAAAAGGAAAAATATGTATGACGCAGAAGAATAGTATTTTGAAGCATTAATGAGTGTAACAGGTCTGAAATAATTGAAGCCACAAATGTACATTTCAGCCAGCATAATACCATATATACTCATACACTTGCGTGATGGTACTTCTGGAACAGAAGTACAACATATTCTAGGAAATCATTGAAATTCGCTGATATTTTATTTCCCAATCTCTTCCAATCCAAACCAATAAACAGGTCTGGTAAGTAGAGATAGAAAAAGGTTTGATCACTTAGGACAAAATTAGAGACAACAAACTTAGTTTATCTGAATTTTTTAAGTTCTAAGAAATGTCCACCTAGATTTACATCCTAATCTTAGCATGGGTGCACGTATGTTCTGGATTTTTTTTCAGGAAAAACCAATACTATACAATATATATTGGTTAAGACTACTGAAGCCCACAGGAGTACTTTTCTGCACTTGCTCATTTGGGTTAGTGTGGGTGTACCTTTGTAAGCATCTGCATACGTACTACGTTTCACAAAAAGAAAAGTTTGATAGATTTATATTTGTGACCAATAGTTTTTGCATACAACCTTATGCCCATTTCGTACAGTAGAAAATTTCCCTGAATCCTGCAATCTGTCCTTTGAAATTCATGCATTTTATAGGGGCCTTAAATTTGTGTTACTGGTCCCCTACTTGGTCTCTATGTACATGGCAATAATTAACTATGATGTGTCATCAAGTCGGTTCCAGCTCACTCATAACACATCACGATCCACTCTTTTCGTTTAACTGATATGAAGCTTATTCATCAGTCTGATGATTCTATATATCTATTCCAACAGTACATGTCATAATTTAGGAATTTATCCACCTAGAGTGGCCATGTTTTGGGGGCTCTACAGCACAAAGAAGCAACACCCATGATACAGTACTACAGTAGCAAAGTCCCGAATGAGGCAACTCCATGTCTAGTGGATAAAGCATGGGCATGAGATACATTGGGAACTTAAGATCACCGCCACAAATGGCTGTGGATCAAGCATAACATCAACACCCTGCCTGCTTTGTTGTTATGAACAACATCCTGAAAATTTCCCTGAGCGACAGTGTTATGGTTCGCAGTGCTCGAACAAAGCTAGTGGCTGAGCTCAAATCACAACACGCCAAAATCAGCAGTGCTCGCATACAGTCAGCTTATTTGAATAATAGCCTGTTTGAATACTAGGCATGCACAGTTCACATGGAACCAAGCGGCTCTAGTTCTTTATGATTTGCATGTGTTAGTCAGTTAGCTATTTGTGGCACCAATTTGTATTCGCATTGGCTATATAGCCTGAACATTTGGTTAATGAAAGGCAGCCTGGGATTGAGACGTATTGTCTCCCTTGGGCACCCAGCCCTTCGTCACTTTTGTCATTCTCGTGCTCAGCCACCAGCCACGGCACCTCGCCGCCGCCAACACCAACGCCAGCCTCTCCACTCTCTTCCGTACTTCCTACGCAGCAAGGCCAAGAGCCATAACAACTTGGTACCAGCTACCTCGCTGCCCATGGATTCCTCCACATCCGTTGCCTCCACCGCTCCACCGACGTCGATCCCACCCGCCTCCACCACCATCCCCACGATGGGCGTGTCGTTGCCTCTAGTGAACACGACCCTGCCCGCACCACCACCCACCCTTGACTTGATCGCAGAGATCTTTGGCCAACATTCAACTCCGAGATGACCGCCATGAACAATCACCGGCGTATCGGGAGCGCGTCTCGGCCCTCGACGACGGTGCCAATGTTTCCTAAGTTCGTGCCCGCTGGCTACGGGGCGTTCCTCGCCTGTTTGCGTCCTCCGCTCCAGTGATCACGGAGATCATGGCCGGCGCTGACGACTCCTCCGCCTCGGCGCTGGTGGCACCCTCCGCCGTGTCCTCCCGGTGCCGCCGCCTCCAAAACAACCAGCTGCGGCTCCACAGGGCTCCCGGCAGGCGCCAACACTGCCGCCCGGTAGGGTGCTGATCACCCAGATCGCGTTCCCCCATTCTCCGTAGCCAATTCCAGGGTTTGGGATTGTGGCTCCCATGCCACAACCGGCCTCAACCCACATGGCGCCATCGGCGCCGTCGCCATCGGTGCCGTACCCCCCGCCATCATCGGATTGGGAGTCCGCCGTCGCGCCCAAGCACCACAAGATCACCTTCGAGACGTACGATGGCCGCGAGGATCCGCTGGGGTGGCTCAACAAATGCGAGCAATTCTTCCACGGCCAGCTCACTCGGAAGGCTGACAAGGTATGGATGGCTTCCTATCACCTGAAAGGGTAGCCCAGCAGTAGTACCTTGCCCCGGAGACAGACATGGGCCGCCCATCGTGGCCAGATTTCAGGTACTGCATGCAGCACTTCGGGCCCGCCCTCAACACCAACCACTTCGCGGACCTGGCGCGACTCCCGTTCGGGGCCAATGTGGATGCGTACATGGAGGCTTTCCAAGCCTGCGCGGCGCATGCCAGCGATCGATCATGCTACAGCGTGCCAAGTTCTTCAGGGGCCGCCCGGATTACATCAGGGTGGACGTCGAGCTCCATCAACCTCAGAACCTGCAGCATGCCATGCACTTGGCTAGGGTGTTTGAGCGGCGCAACGCACAACAGTGCTCTACCCTGCCGGCACCACTTCATCCAGCTCGCTGCCATGCTAGCACACTGCCAATGCCCTCTGTTGCGGGAACCGCCGTGGGGTCGACATCCTTGGCCGCCTCATCGTCATCAACCCCATCTCGACCTTTCAAATTCCTAACACCTGATGAGATGGAGGAACACCGAAAGCAAGGGCTTTGTTATAACTACGATGAGCGCTATGTCAGGGGACAAAAGTGTACCCGCCTCTTCTTTCTCGAGGTGTCCGACAACATCGTCGAGGAGCCAGACGAGGCCAATGCCAATCTGCCACCAGCAATGGCGCCGTTCAACCCGGAGGCACATGCCCGAGGCAACATTGGAGCCGATTGATGCTAGCCGCACTGAGTTTCCCTCCATTCAGCTCGAGGACGAGCTGTTACTCGAGAGGAGTGATGTTACGGTTGGCAGTGCTCAAACAAAGCTAGTGGCTGAGCTCAAATCACAACACGCCAAAATTAGCAGTGCTTGCATAGAGTCAGCTTATTTGAATAATAGCACGTTTGAATAATAGGCATGCACGATTCACTTGGAACCGAGCGGCTCTAGTTCTTTACGATTTGCATGTGTTAGTAAGTTAACTATTTGTGGCACCAATTTGTATTCGCATTGGCTATATAGCCTCAACATTTGGTTAATGAAAGGCAGCCTGGGATTGAGACGTATTATCTCCCTTGGGCACCCAGCCCTTCGTCACTTCTGTCATTCTCATGCTTAGCCACCGGCCACGGCACCTCGCCGTCAACGCCAACGCCAGCCTCTCCACTCTCCTCCGTACTTCCTACGCAGCAAGGCCAAGCGCCATACAGACTGGCTTAGGTTCATCAACATGGTTCACAACACACTCTAACAAAACAACACACAAAAGGAATTCAAATACCTGGCCTGGGCATCACTGTTCCCCGCCGACGTGAACACTAGGAACAGGCCTGTGTTAGTCAACTTGATTTGCACACCATCGAGTTCAGGTTGTCACATGTGGCAAGGAGACCCTGTCAAGGAGACATGGCTGGCCAATCTTATTTTTGTTCCCTACCATGCAACATGGCATCGGATACTGCATCACCTACCCGTTTCGCGAATTTCTTAGTGTAGGTCAGATTGAGGAAAAAGTGATATATACACTAAACTGATTGTCCACCATTGTCAGTACTCAGTAATATATGATTTCAAAACTAAGACATGTATAATATCAATTATTCTGTCATGGTTGTAATGGTTTTTTTTGGTTGGATCATATTTTTGTTTTGTATGTACATGCTGTCCATGTTCAGCGTTCATTTGATCTTGCTTAATTTTGTAAGTTTTGATTAGGCAAACGTAATTCTTGCCTTCTGGGAGTCAGGAGGCTCAATCCTATATTTTAGAAAGAGTTGAGCAAAAAGTGTTCAATTCGCTCTAGCATCTGGGGTTCACCGCCATTTCGGTCTGGATCTAATAGTTACATATTGGCCGAGTACAACGATTAACCACAAGAGTGTACATTGGCAATGTGTACACTGGATTTGCTGCTTTTGGCGATCTTGATTGGCTGGTTTCTAATGGGACTTAAGAATGGGGAGGAGGCATTCATTGGACGACTTATGCTGAGCCCTTAGGTGTATCTTCCTGCTAATGTTGGTGTAATTGGTAGAACATGGTCTGTAATGTTGAACACGGTGGGTGGCCTGAGAAGTGGCGCAGCTCGGTGCATGTGGAGAGTTCTAGGATTGGGGGCGAAGTTCTCTACACTCTTGTTGGGGTGGGCTATTTGCAAAAAAAAAAAAAAAAAAATGGGCTAGCATGTAGATAGTTTTGACCCACAACAGGTATTAGAACCTTTATTTAAGCTTGCAACGTTTGGATTGGACACGTCTATTTCACAGGGTCATTTCTCCCCCTCCCTGGGGAAAGAGGTTTGCGTGGTTAAATGGAATTTTGTTTCTAAAATAGTTGTTAGTTTATATAACCTTGTGCCCATTGATCTTCTAGAGCTTTCATTGGAGCAAGTACCGAGCAATCTTGTTGATGAGCAGTCCTGCCTAGTGAATGCAATCCTGGTAACCAGTGCAGCGTCCACCACCACTACCCATGTGTTTGGTTGCGGGTTCAATGGGTTGGGTTGGATCCAACCCTCATTTTGGGAACGGAGCGAACCCATCCTTTGTTTGGTTGCACCTCTGGTTTTGAGGACGGAGTGAACCCATCTCATTTTTGGTTGAAGGAATTGAGAATAAGGGTTGGATGACAAGATAACAACGTTAGTGAGGGTCACCTATCATCAATGGACCCCACCTGTCAAACTCTCACCCCTGCACGAATGGTGGCCCGGCGCCATGTCTGGCGGAGATGGATGCCTGCTCCGACGCCGGCCATGCCTGCTCCAACCCCAGCGGTGGCGGCGGGACCTCTGTTCCAACCCTTACCGCGGACGGGAGGAGTGGCGGCGGGCTCCGTGGCGACGGCGGCTCGCACGCTCTTTTCGTAGCCGATTTGTAGTGGCGCTCGGACGCTCTTCTTCGTAGCTGATTTGTGGCGGCACTCGCATTCTCCCGTGGTCAGCGTCGGCATCGCGTCTCCCTCAACGGGCGCGTCGCGCGCCTCTCCCTCATCCGGACCGCGGTGTTCCATGCGCGGCGACTCCTGTCTTAGTCCGCAGCGGAGGCCCCCGGCAGATTCGGAGGAGGTCTATCCCCAGAATCCAGCGGTGGCGTGGCCCCTCTTCCCATTCCGGATTGGAGCTGCACATTTGGTTGCTCGTTGGCGACGCAGGCGAGGGCCGAGGGGAGGGCCGGCTCGGGCGCTAGGGAGAGGGTGAAGGGAAGGGATAACGTGAAAGGGTGACGGACGATGGGTGACTGTGCAGGACCCACCGGCTCGAACCCGAATATTGGAGGAATATTCCTCCGGGGCTCAACCCAACCAAAAACGGGTCTAACCCATCCCGGTTGACTCTAACCATCCAACCAAACACACGGTATAAGTCTATTCATCCCATAACCTCCCCCGTAGCATCGCCCTCTAGAATAGAAACAACCATAGTGCCTTCCATCAGCTCCCTCGGTCCCAAAGCCCCGGTATTCATCCCGCATCATAGGGGCACGCCATGGATGCCAACATAAGGGCCCGGTTTTACAGCGTACTACACCTTGCTCTAATGGATCTTCTAGAGCTTTCTTTTGGGGAAGGACTAAGCAGTTCTGTCGATGAGCAGTTCTGGTCGGCAAATACAATCCGGGTAATCGATGGCCACCCCAATTCCACTGCATTATGGATTGGACCTTTTTCTGTTGCTATCAGATTTCTTTCTTCCGTCCTCCCCTACCATCTACGAGGCTATCAGCGACCACCTATACATTCGAGAGAGAACACCAAGGGTGGGCGGCGGAGCCGCGTGCACTGATTGGTCAAAGAGATGTTTGTATGCATGCATGGCATCCAGATGTACTAAGTCGTAAAACGGGGCGACATCCACACCGCAGCCCTCTACAGCGGGATGCATGTCAGGGCTTTGGGGCTGAGGGAGCCGCTGATGATGCGGGATGGGCATCATGGAGCCAGGTAGCGAGCAGCGAGGAGCCAGCACGAAGGAGTGCTCCTGGGCTGTTGACGGGACCTTTGAGTGGGCTAAAACTTTAAATTGGGCCAAAATATTTTGGCGCCGGTTTACACTTATCTCGGGCTAGGCCGAATTGGATGAATCCATGGATTTTTGGACCTTTCGGACCGAATCCTAGAATGTGATTCCTACTATGCTAGTGATGTACATAGTCTAAGAGATAAACTAGCACTTGCACGTGTCACCTGAGAATACCTTGTTGATACACCACTTGTCGCTTCTGTTGTTGTCCACGAAAGAAAAGCCAAAGCTCAAGCCGTCGTGGACTTTGTCAATGCAACCTAGCTTGCTCTTTAGGCGTCGGACTCGTTCCAAGTTGACGAAAATGATTCTTGTTGTCAGCTCATCGTGTAATGGGTAAGCTTCAGCCTATAATTCAATAGCCTGAAAAAATAGTGCAATCACTTTATTTTTCCTCATGATCCCCAAATCAGAGAAATGAACAATAGATCAAGGAACATTGAACTAACAGCTGACACATGGTGCACCAAACTTCAGTTACTTGAGCACTAAAAAATCCATTACTAATTTGGCTATTTGATAATCAACAAGGCTAATTACAAAACCGGACATAATAGCAGACTGATAGTGCTTATCTGACATATACAGTAAGATTCAGAGTACAAAGTGGGTTCGATTGGTCATAGGTTGACATCACTTCGAGATGACCAAGCATAAGGTCAGATCAATAAGAAACTGCAGGTTCAGATAAATAATTCATTGCATGTTTAATGCAGTGATTGCTAAACAACAAATGGGCAATCACAAGCATCGACCACTCAGCACTGCAAGCGATAAACAGGAGGCAGTACCGGAGATCTGCGATAGTGATTAAAGGGTGAGCTCTACCCCCTCAGCAAAGGTAAAACGCGCGCCCAACAAAAAAGCCAAGTTTCACAACTCCAGACTACAACTAATTAGACTTCTACTAGCTACTTCCTCTCTTTTATCCTTAGACATCTTCTTCCAGGCTTTTGCACTTGTCCAGCTTTTCTTCCACTCCCCCGCGCGTCTTCATCTCCAGGCTTCTCGTCCATCTTCACGCCATCAGTTTCGGCCGCTTGGGGCCAAAGAGCTTGATAGTCTTGTCATCATCCTCGCCACCCATTCTCTTTCCCTGTCTCGCAACAGTAGATTCCATTTCTGCATGAACACAATCATCCGATAGATCACCGTGTCAGTACCTGCTACCACTCGTTGTTGAAAACAAAGTCATTTCTTAATAGCCAAAGGCTCCAACACACACAAGCAACAAGATAAATCATCATGGGCTTAGGAGAGTCTCCTCTACCACAGCTAAAGAAAAGAAACTCCATTAAAGATTTTGGAGCTTTAGTCCAACCCAGGGCTTCACTGATTGTCCACCAACTGTAGTTGGCTAGAGCACACTCAAAGAAAATGTGCTTGACTGTTTCAATCTCCCCACATAGTTTGCACTCTTCTTCACCTGGCCAATTCCTGATAACTAGTTGTTCAGCAGTAGGAAGACAATCTGAATATAATGACCACAAAAAGAATTTAATCTTCATTGGGATCCTAGCTTTCCGAATGCTAACCAACTCCTTATTACTTTCACCTGTGAATTTAAGTTCTTTATACAGGGATGCAGTTGTAAAGACTCCATTTGGAGTGAGTGCCCAAGTGATGTGTCCTGTCCCTCCCGTAGTTGAATATCCTCCACCTGTCTCCTCAAAGCTTGCCACTCCTCAAATTCCTGTATGCCAAAGGCTCTCCTAAAAGAAAGATTTATCCCATCATCCCTCGTACCTCCTGCACCGTGCTGTCTGTTCATTGCAAATTTCAAAGATCTTCCTGTACACCAAATTGAAAGGACATTGTCCACACCAAACATCCAGCCAAAACCTTGCATGCTTACCATTTCCTATCTTATATATCAACCCCCGGCACAAACCTCTTTAACCTCATGTAAACCTAACTGCATTGAGACACATTCCTGTTTTTGAGCTGTAGAAACCTTTCTCTCCCATGTATTTTCTCTCCCGAGCAACCTGCAGCATGGATTATCATCACCCCTCAAGCTTGTATATCCATTTGGACAAGACATTGATTCATCACCCTTGTGTCGTAAACCCAAGTCCTCCCACATTTTTTGGTGTAGCTAGAATTTCCCATCTCATCAAATGATATTTCCTCTTCCTCGCCTACCCCATGCCAAAAGAAATTGGACCTAGCTGCCTCCATTTTTTGATGTGCCTCTCCTCTTAGAAGAAACACCCCCATTACATAATTTGGAACTGAGCTGAGACAAGATTCTGTTAAGATCATCTTCCCCCCATAGGTCAACAAACAGCTTTGCCATGTAGGAACTCTTTTCTCCACTTTATTATAGACATAATCAAAATCCTGTGAGCTCATATAATACCTGTCTAAATTTACACCCAAATATTTTAAGGGAAAAGCACCCACTTTGCAATTAAAAGCATCTGCAACCTCTCTCTGTCTCTCTATGGTAGCCTCCAACACATAAGCCTCACTTTTATCAAAGTTAATCTTGAGACCAGACATGGCTTCAAAGCAGTATAACAAGAATTTTGTGTTGCTGATTGACTCTTCATCTAAGCTGAGAAATAGAATGTTGTCATCAGCATACTGAAGGTGTGTTATTCCTCCCTCAACTAGCTCTGGAACTAATCCTCTAATGTGCCCATCCTACTTAGCTCTTTCTAACAACCTTGCTAAAGTATCCCCCACCAAATTGAACAAAATAGGAGATAAAGGATCTCCTTGCCTCAATCCTTTATATGTTCGGAAGAAATTCCCTGGCTGCCCATTGATTAGTACACCAACTCTGCCACCCTCTATTATTTGCTTCATCCAGCCAATCCACTTTTCTAGGAATCTTTTGTTTTTCAACACCTCCATCATGAACCCCCAATGTACCTTGTCATAGGCTTTTTCGAAGTCAAGCTTGAGAATCACTCCCTGCCTGTGCTGAACTCTCATTGTGTGTAAAATTTCATGAAGCATCACCACACCATCTAATATATTTCTCCCTGGAATAAATGTTGTCTGTACAGGGCTAATAATCTGATGAGCATGTTTAGATAATCTAAGAGTCAAAACCTTTGTGAACCATTTGTAATCAACATTAAGCAAGCAGATGGGTCTGTATTGCTTTATGCTGATGGCCTCCTTGATTTTTGGAATTAGAGTGATCATCCCATAGTTCAGTCTGGACATGTTAAAATCCCCCACATACAACCTATTGAACATCTCCACCACCACCCCTTTGATATGTGGCCACATCTTCTTATAAAAGCTGGCTGGGATCCCATCGGACCAGGGGATGAACTAGAATCCATCTCCTTTAGTGTTTTTTCTATCTCTGTTGGTGAAAAAGGTTGGATTAGATCTTCAGCTTGCTCTTCCGTCAGTTGTCCATTGCCATCCCAAAAATCTTCTTCTATAGAAATGCCACCTTCTTCCTCCCTCCCAAAAAGATTTTTGTAGTAATTCTCTATATGTACCCCGAGATCTCTGTCTCCTAAAATGATGTTATCCCCTTCTTCTAAAGAGAAAATTGAACACTTTTTCTTCCTCCCATTTGCCCTGCTATGAAAAAAGTCTGTGTTTGCATCACCCTGGAGCAACCATTTTTCACCACCTCTCTTTTGCCACTGCATCTCTTCAAAAGTGTAAATTTGTTCCAAAGCTCTTTCTTTATCATATCTCTCTCTCCACTGTGCCTCATTCAATCCACTGGTCTCAGCTTGTTCATCCAACTTTTTAAGATCCTCCATCATCACCTGTTTGTCTCTCCTGTTCTGTCCTCTAATATTGTTCCCCCATCCACAGACCATGTCATCTGCAATATGTTCTTCGAAGTAAAGTGTTGTCAGCTAGTCGAGGATGAACGACATATCGACAACTTTTGAAGAATATTGGTCTACACCAGGCTCAGCCTATCCAGCCTCCTGAGCTCCGCAATATATATCAAGTTGGTAAAGCATACCTTCGAAAGGTACCAACATTAAGCATGTTCCAAGCAACACCAAACAAATCAGAGACTCTGGGATGACTCAATCCTATGCTTGTTAACCGTAATCAAACACTAATGAATTTTGGGAACACAAAATCAGCATTCAGCCTCATCAAAATGAATAATATGTGAAGTATACGCTTAAGCATAAATGCAGGAGTTAACAATCATGTTGCATACAGAAACTAATTATTACTTATTTCCCAGTTTTCTCAATCTGTGATTGTAATAGTCAGTAGCATCCACCTTGGAACCAAAACATCAAAGCGAGCCAGTCTGCACCAAAGCTGAGTTAAAGCACAAGGAACAATTGATAGATGAACAAACCAGAATTTGATATCTAATTAGCCGTCTAACCTTTGCGGTGGGCCTCTCTGATGGATTCCGCGCGCTTATTGTAGAGCAATGTTAATTCCGTGAAGAGTCTAGTCAACTACTATTTTTTTAGGAATCGGGTCTACTAGTACTCGGGATAGAAGATCGTGAACCGAAAGTTCAAAAGAGATGTGTCAGATTGGTCTATGCAAGAGTAGCGAACAAAATAACAAATCCGGATAGACTGGGAACTGTAAGAAAAGAGAAGTAAAGAAAGATTGGGTATAGGCTTTGATTTGTCTCGAGCAATCCAAGCGAGAAGGGGGCAACTTACCGGCGAGCGGGACGCAGCGAGGTCCAAGGCAGCGGTCCGTGACCTCTGCCGGCCGTCCACGCCCGGCTTCTGCACCGCCAGCCACACCAGCGAGTACGCCCTTGTTCGCCTGCGCTGCCGAGCCTGGTGAACGGCGTCCCACGGCCTCACTATCAATCCCGAGATCGTCGGCTGCCGAGGACCCTAGCAAGGAGCCGCCGTGGCACACTGGATACCTACATTCGGTGCGGCTGGGGCTCCGGCAGAGTGTCAGCGTTCCCGGACACGCACGCCATGGCGGCGGCGTCCGCCATGACGCGGAGCCGGCCGGCAGATGGTGTCCCCCGTGGAGTGGACCGCTGGATCGGCCCGGACATGCGGACACGCACGCCCGCGTGGGATCCCGAAGGTCAATAGCATCAACCCAAAGGTCGCCGGAGACGGAATCGATGGTGCTGGAGGTCACGCCGGAACCGGAGTCGTCAACCGCTTCGTGCCGGAGCGGTGACTTGATCACGGTGGAGGTTACAGAACCAGAACGAGAATCATGACTGCAACAAGGCCCAATAATATCTTCCACGTGCCTATTGCTCGACATTGTGCCAGCCCATAAACATTGTACTGATGGGCTGCTGCCTGCAGCATCCACAGCCATCGTGGGCTTTTTTTAAAAAAATAATTTCTCATCCGCCTAAAAAAAATTTATAATTTATCTTTGTTTTTCAAATATAATGGTTCTGGTAAAAAAAATGCTAAATTATACTTCTATATCCAATTTACACAGCTGGATAAATATGCCGTAAATCATATAATTCTCTTACCGCCCTAGCGAATTTCCCCTCATTTCTTACTGTCCTTGAAAATCATCACATGAGTGGAAAAAATTAAAAGCACAATAGGGTTCCCGGTTATCTGGTGAAGAGGACTCGAATTTGTCATCATCATGAATTGCTCATCATCGACTATATCCAATTCAACCGTCACGAGTAGGCAGCGCAAACGCAGGTTCTTTTTTGAAAGGACAATTATTATTTTCTACTATACTCTTGGACCCTTCTAGTCTATATAAGATATACATACACACACATCCATCAGCACCGCTGCAAAAACACTCCACTCACCACTCCCTGATCTAGACACATCTCCTTCCTATTAGTTATCGTATAGACATGGGTGGCACTAGGAAATCAGAACTCACTAGTCACCATCATTTCATCCATGCCCAGTATTTGAATATCCAGGCATATCTTGGTCATGGTGTGGTTAACTAGGATCCGGTTATCTTGTAACCATATTAGTTAGTATCTTGTACAGGAGGTAGATCATATCTTGTAATCTTTTGCAACTTAGCTTGCCTTGTACTCCAAGATGTATTGCCACGTTGTGGGCTATTCCCAACCCTATTTAACACGAAGCCGTGAGCCCCAAAGGGCCATCACTTTCCAGCCAATTTTACATCCAGTACCCCGGAAGAAAATTCAATTGACGCTGGGTTCATTGCATCGCTCGTTAAACCACAACATTGATAACTTGCACATAGCAATTGATCCGATGACTACTAGTTCGGAGGACCCAAGCTTGTTCCCTGGCCAGCTCAACGGCTCCATGTCCTTGTTTCCACATGATTGTGACTCCAGTGGCTCCACATTCTAAGTTGTAGAATACTATCCACCTAAACGAGGGAACAAAAGACAGATTCGCAGCGCTTTGGCAGAATATGAGCAAACATCAAAATTGGTGTAATACTAGAGCATGTAGCAGCAATTATTTGGGCCTTCACTAGTTCAGAGTAGAATTTATGAGGAGAACGGAAAAATTTCCAGCCTATGTAAGTTGAAAGCAAGCCTTGATTTGTTGATATGATTTTATTGGGCTTAGTCTTCCTAACTTCACTTGTCATCATGATTAGCACAACATGATTGTATTAGCTCTTCTTAAGAGCAATTCAATTTTCATCATGTTTATACCACAAAATGAATTGCTAATTAACCATCATAGAAAAGGCATTTCGGAAATTTGGTGGGCCCTTCCCCTCAAAAAAAAAAAAAAAAATTGGTGGGCCCTATATCCTTGATTCAACCATTACAGGCAGGCAGAGTGCAGTTATTATTATTGTTCTAGGCAAGGACAACCTACGTGTCGGATGATATAAACATACAAGTCTACTCACCCATCAGCACCACAGCAAATAAGCAACGCTTGACTCACCACTAGCATTAATTAGGATTACATATCCCTGATCTAGACACGTCTAATACCTGGTGGTTACAGTATATAGACATGGGAGGCACTAGGAACTCGGGACTCACTACCAGTTGGACTCCGACTTCGGCACATGGATCGTAAGATCCCTGATTGGATGGATTCCTCTGCGTGGATGGGCCATTGATCCGAAGACCGCTAGTTTGCTCCGTCTCGTTGCCAGGCAAGCTCAGTCATGCGTATGCACGTGGATCAGCTCCATATCCTCGTTTGCATGCTCCAAACGTGTGGTTGTGGGGAGGCAGGATGAATGACGTCAGGGATGAATGACGTCCAGTGGGCGTCCAATAGCTGTGATATTTTTCTTTCGCCCATGCCACACCATATAGCTCCTAACCGGCAGCAGTACCCATGAGCATCAGTTCGGCATGTGTAACAACCCTGGTTTTATTTCCAGTTGAGAAATATCAAACAGGGCATTTGTGTCGTAGCCCCTCTCCTAATTTAGTAGGCTTAATAATTTGATTGATATATGTTTAATAGAATGAAAACATACCGTGTAACGCCGGCCCAACGAATTTGGGAAGATTTTGGGCTAACCGGGGGGCCCAACAAAGGAGCAACGACAACATCGCTGCAACAGCCGCGTCTCGCGGGCCTGGGGGCTGCACACGCGCACGATGAGGGCCGGGCGCGCAGCCCCGGCGCCGCCGTCTACGGAGGTTGCCACATCTCATCTAGATAAATTAAGAAAATAGAGATAAATAAAAGGAAGCGACGGATCTGTAGGATCGCTGGATGCTGAAGGGCCAAGTCCTGGAAGGACTATAAATATAAGCCATTATGGACTAGTTGCAATCAAGAAAGGATTGGGGTCAACCGAAACCCTAACTCTTAGCTCTTTGCTCCATTACCCAAGACGCCGCCCGCCAACGCTGCCGCCAGCCACGCGCAGGCCTATGGCTAGCGCCGCCGCCGCCACTAGGCCTCCCCTCCGCTCCCGCTCTTGCCTCCACGTGTTTTCACGGATTAGGCCCCTTGTACCGGTATGCGGAGACCAGCTATGATCCATGGCCGCCAACACCGCCATGAACGTCAACGTCGAGGATTGGCATAGAATTGTGGCTTGTTTAATTACAAGATGTGAACATATAGGAAGAAAGGGATGTTTTTATTTGGGCACTACATATGTATCCAGAAGTTTTACGGTTAAATTCATGTTTGATGAATTTAATAATAATGGGATTAGATTGTCACAAGATATATGACAAATTAAAGTTCCTATGAAAATAACTAATGATGACTAATGATGACTTTGCCCAACGTAACTGGAATGGTGACAGGAGGTGCTGCTTCTATCATTGTCGAGAAACCATTCAACATATTTTTTGTATTATATTTATGCTAAATTCTTGTGGTGCGTTGTACATTTACTATTCAGAATCTCGCCTCCTCGAAATTTAGATGACCATTTCAATAGGTGGTCAAAATTGGCTAGTACATTGTTATTAACAGCAGCATCGGCACTTTGTTGGGCAGTTTAGGTAACAAGAAAGCAGGTCATTTTTGACAAATGTAGACCTAAATCTTTTTTGCAGGTTCCTTTTAGGGTTGCAGATGAATGATGATCTGTGGGACCAGCTAACCCTAGCATGCTGGGCTACATCTAGAGACGCCGACTTGCATTTATTTGGTTCCAATGGGTGGTGGTCAACCAGGCGTATTGGTCATATTTATTCTAAATTTTACTCTTGTTTTGTTTGTCCTTGTTTTTGGCTGTAATCCTGAGTTTTTTATAGCCCGTGTGGTTGCCTATGGATGAAAACTTTGTAATAATTGGACTAATTCGATCGGTTGGCAGATGAAGGTGGATATGAACTATCCTTTATCTAAAAAAAGGCAACCTCCGGAAAATCGGTTTATGGGAGTTAGTGAAGAAGGTCGGACGCAGCTGCACACATTTCCCAGATGTAGACACATCTACGTACAGTCTACTGGTTGTATATAGACATGGGAGGCACTAGGAACTCAGAACTCACCGGTTGACTCTGGTTTGGCGTCCAGTACGTCGATCGAATGATCCTTACTGTGATAGCTTATGCGTGAACAGGCAACTAATCCGATGATTGTTACTGGATGCCTGGAACAGAAGAGTGTAAACATCGTATCTGCTTTTTATGTTCCAATTGTATTGCTGTAAAAAAACAGAAAAGAAACTCAAGACCTCATGCTTCAAACTTGATTACCGATTACAGAATTAAATAGTTGGGGTCCCCAAAGACTGGACAGCGGATTGGCTGGGAGAGGATATCGCAGTGGCCAGCAGCCACCGGCCACCGGCAAGTTGTCGCTCAGATTTGTGTCTTTGAGCACGTGGCCGAGAATGAATACAAAGGACCAGCTGCTGCCGCTTGCGATGAGAAAACAATGAGGATCGTAATATGAAACGGTGACCGGGGTTACGCTGTATCGGAGGCCATAGGCGTCGTTAGACCTTGTTGGCTATTGTAGTATATCTGCTTGGTCATTCGATCACGTAATCATAATCATCACTCATCAGGTTGAGACGTTCCATGAAAGGAGACTAAGAGAGCTGGGCTGGGCCATTGGTTCTGTGCTAATAATGGGCTTATTCTTGCTCTTGTGAAAGATGGAGGGATGGGCTGAGACAATGCCGCGATGGACTGCTGAGCCGCTGGGGTTGCTCGTATTTTTTGATGGGGTCCAAAACATGGCCAAAATTCGCTGGGTACCACAGTTTGATAAATCGTCACGATCAGCTGACCCCAATACTTGTACATAGATTTGCCCCTGCACCGGTAGGCAGAGCAGAAATAGGGCTACTCGTAGGCAGCTTTTTGCTCAAAAAGAACAGAGTGCAATTATTATTACTAATATAGTGTCCGTACTAACGCTACGGTTATATTTTAGAGAAGCACATAAAAAAACAAAATGTCGAAATATTTTATGTTTGCCTAGTTCTACTTTTACACAATAGCATTGAAACATTTATATATTTCAAGAAACACTTTGCAGAAGAAAGGCATAATAAAGCTATTTTTTTTTTTTGCCATGACGACACATAATCATACAAAGTATATAACTAAAAGGCTAAATCTGCCATTGTCATGAAGCTCAAAATACAATAACATAAAGAGAAGTATCAACATACTTGTTTGCTGCAGTTACACAATATACAAGTACTTGGTTCATTCAAACCCCATACATCACACCACACACTCACATCTTGGACTCAAGGAGATGAACTAATCGCCTATAGAACTTTACAACGACCCCTGACAAACAATCACTCCAATTCAATGACGTAGGATTCATACCTTCGCCGCCACATGGATGATCGGCAATGGACCCGCTAACGCAACCAGTCATATTCCCGTGAAATTGTATTTGAGTATTTATACATTCCGCTAAAAACTTGGCAGAAGTAGACATAGTAAAGTTATTTCTCATATTAACTAAGTTACATTCTGCTTGAGTCCTTAATGATGACTTGGAGATCTTTAAAAAAGTTGTCAACACATCCGTTTGTATGTTTTTATTCAGAAGTCTTCTAAAAATTCCGTCCTCAATGAAGTTGTATTTACTATGTAGTATACGGGGTATACAAAACTGTTTGGGGTCTGTACCATCCTAAGCAGCAAACAAGAAAACATTAGTGATGCACTACTGACCAAAGAATATCACGCACATGCATTTGGGGACCTGAATCTATGCGCAGCTAGCTAACCAAAGAATATCACGCACATGCATTTGGGGACCTGAATCTATGCGCGGCTAGCTGAGGGAGCTTCAGCCAGAGCGGCCTCTCGAAGGGAACAAGTCTGAAGGTGAAGGTGGACAGGATGGAAGCTCTATATCTTAATCACCAATTTTGGATAAGTAGTGGAAATGGCTTAGTGTAGTAGTGTCCTTCCGTGCCATCAATCCCTGCTGGCCAAGCAAAGACTGAAAGACCAAATAAAAAGAATAGAAGTCAGCAACACAGGGACACATAACATCTTTTATGGACCAAAAATACCCCATGCCTATTCAGGATGGAGGAGGTTCCCAGTGTCCTGGAGGAGGTCTCCTCAAGCCGGTGAAGGTCTCGGTCGAGCCTCCGAGGGATTGTCTTCGTTTCCCATGCGGAGGCATGGGGTCGGCAGCGGAGATCCCCGATGAGCAAGAGAAGACAACGCCAACTCGGTGGAGATGCAGAGAAGCGCGAGAAGAAGAGGCCCAACTCGGCCATGAGCATGTGGGGGGCTCCCAGCCACTAGGCGGCCCAGTCAATGCGCTGCCCATGTGAAGCCGCCAAGATGAGAAGACGGTTAAGGGCGCCCCGGTCCCACGTGTAATAGGGACAAAAATTAGGGTTTAGGTTTTCCCTCAGGGGTAAGGTGGTCATTTTGGGTGAGAGGGTGAGCAGTTGCCTATAAAAGGAGCCCCCTGCCCTTGTTGTAAGGGGTGTTGTGTTGTCCCATGGTAGCTGTGATCTTACCTACCTAGGACCCACTTTGTAACCCTCATTTATTATGGTAATAGTTGGACCATTGTCAAGCTATATCTAAATCTGCTGGAACCGTGTTCCAACAACAGTTAAACACCAATTATTTTGACATTTATAAACAGCATTGAGTCACTGAGTTTTCTGGTCATCATACTGGTTTTCACCCATGGAGACACCAGTGCTATGTCAAATTTACTATATTAATTGGCAGCTAAGGATTGAAGATACTTGAGAGCATTCCAATCTGATAAAGATTAACAAAATAAAAGATGTGATAGTAGCTGTTGATTGACACAACCTACTATTGACAGCATCAAGGCTAGGTAAAATAAAAAAACTGTGCATGCTGAAGTGACCACATAATCTGAAACAATTTGAAGAAATTGATATTCAATCTAATAAAAAAACAATATTTGTGAACGGTTTTAACATAGCAATACTTTTTAAGTTTAGATGCTTAAAGTTACATGACCCGAGATATGAGTTTTTGTTGCACACCTAAAGTACCAAAACATGAGGTCTGGGAATAGCAATGACCACTTGATTCTTTGTGGCTGTTGTGGTTGCCTTCCTTTATAAAAGCTTTTAAATTTTATCCATCTCATAACCTTAAAAAAATGAGCATAAGATTTGTTATTCCTAAGACCTAGTATAGTGTCCATGCTTTTATCCATCTCATAGCTTTTAACGAGTGTTGTCACTCATGCAAATTTCATCTTTAAAATTTTTGCCACCTCCTGCCCTCTCCTTATCAAAGATAAACAGGTAATGAAATAACTGGAGGAAATTACTTACAGAATCAACTATCATGTAGTATCCAATTGAGACAAATCAGACAATTTAGGACCTAAATATGGCAGGCAGCAACAAGGCTTCTCATTTTTCTTGATAACTGTCTCGTCAGGCACATCCAATTGAGAGATCAACTCAACAAATGCACTCATAGTTGGTAGCCAACCTAATGAAAGAAAAGGTCATAAAAATGGAAATCAAATAAGTACCCAAATTGCATCCCACCAATTTGATTACTTGAGGTATAGTATGAATTCCTCAAGATGAAAACAATGCCTGCAAAGTTGCATGCAGCTACCTCCATGGGCAACACCAGAATGGACAAACTCACAACAAAGTCGAGCAGCAACCGGCAAGATATCCACTTATTGATGCCAACATGAGGGAACTTTCAGCCACTGCTTTCATGTTCAATCGTGGTTGTCAGGTAGCCTTCCACATTTGACCACATAAGCAGAAAAGACAGCAGAGGGCTTAACACTGCAGGGCGTCTATACCCAATTATTCATCTCCCAATCACTGGCTATCTGCAGAATGCCTGCTCAATTCTTGTCTAAGATATGGGTATCGATTGGCGAATGGGAGCCAAATGGTTCGAGACATGCTTATTGGATTATGACCCAACTTCAAATTATGGCAACTGGACATATAGGACAGGTTAGTTATGTCTTTAATGATCCTTTAAGAGTAAAATGCACTCTGGATACTTAAACTATTTGGGTAGTATTATCTGGTTATTCGAACTGAAAAAGGTACCACCTGAGTACTATTAGGGTATTTGAACTAAAAAATCTTCCACTTGGGTACTTAAACTATTAGGCATTACCATGTGGGTACTTAAACTATTAGGCTATATAAAATTTTTTAGAATTTTTGGAGCTCTAATTATGTTTTTACAAAAATAACAAATTTCAGCGCTATTTATCAATTTTTAGAAAAAGAAAAATAATCAAAATTCATTTTCCCGCGCTCCTGGTGTACCCAGATGGTAATGCCCAATAGTTTAAGTATCCAGGTGAGAGCTTTTTTTAGTTCGAGTACGCGAGATGATATTACCCAATAGTTTGAGTACCTAGGTGGTAGCTTTTTCAGTTCGAAAGTACCCGAGATAGTACTACCCAAATAGTTTAAGTATCCAGAGTGCATTTTACTCATCCTTTAAATACTGGATAGAACAATATGACCCAAGAAAATAAATTCAAGAAAACTACAAATGCCGCTTACATATCCTTGTGGGCTGGAACTGAATGAAATATTTCTCCTGTACTCTGACAGGAGTTGGAAATGATCCAAGAGAAGATCGATACTTCAGTATCCCTAAGCAAGTAAGTATTTGACCAGATTCAACTCTCTTATCTGAAAAGTCACTACCACAACGAACTGAATATTAGCATATATTGCCACAGCAATATGAAATTGTATGTTTTATGAATCAACTGATCACTTGAAAACACCAAAAAGTTAATTTCACAGCATGTTAGTTTGTGTAACTATAACCAGTCGAACCTGATCAGTTTGTGATTGTGCATGAACATCCATCTGCAGATCAAACTTCTACAATAAAAAATCCATCCAACAAATCGCATTATGAACCAGTCGAGTTGCAAACGGCAAACCAGAAAAATGTAAGTGATGTTGGTGGTGCCACCGCTGTTGAGGAAGGAGGCGCCACCGCCGTTGAGGAAGGTAACACCGCCGACGGGGAAGGAGCCGGCGCCATTGCTGGGAGGGCGCCGTGGTAGCGGATGCAAGCGGCATCGCCGGCAGGGGTGTCCACGCGATGCCGGATGCGCTGTCGCCAGTCCACGCGGAGAGACATCGCCCTCGATCCGAAGGTGACGCGGAGGGACGGGCTTTGCCGCCACCACCACGGGAGGCCGGATCTCTCCATCCACCAGAAGACGCTCCGCACAAGGTCCATGCCCACCGCGAGGGAACGGGACGGGGGTGGCCAACTGGCCATGGAGGGCGCTCCACCGCCGCCGCCATGGAGGACAATCTCGAACTGGATCCGCGAGTCGCGAGTCGCGACCGACGCGGAGGGAAGATGGGCCGTACGACGTGATTTGTTTCCAAAAAGGGTCCTGCTAGCGCTAGGACGTCCTAACCATAGGACGGTCAGCGCTAGTAGGGCCCGGCCCACTCCAGCTCCTGACCAACGACAGCTCGCGTACGCGCCCCACTCCATCTCCGCAGCATGCGCCTCGCGTCTTCCTGCTCACCATCGCACGGGCCCGTCCCACCTGCCCCCGCCGGCGACCTGCACGGCCCTGTTGCTCCATGATCAGCCCTCACGAACAAGATCCGCCACTGCCATCGCCTCCAAATATCACCACCGCGTCTCTAAAACAAAATAAAAAGGAAAAACTACTGAAACATGAGATTGAATGCAACTGAACCAAAATGAATGAATCAACCGAAACATAAAAACATATGTTGCAGAAACAACGCAAAAAGGCAGTGATGCACTGATGCTGAAAACATAGCAGAAACGTCTACTGAAATCATTTGTTGCTGTTGTACAAACAAAGTAAAAAAGCTTGAAACAACCGACCAAATCAGAGTGATAACAAACACAAGAACACCAATGAAAACGACTCGACAAAAAACCATGTGCTGTGAAACATTCGATACAAACATGATGAGGACATGGCCATGTCAAGTACAAGCCAAGGAGAGGTGGCTGACCAACGGCGTCCAATTCATCTTCTTCCTGATGGACGTCCAACAGAAGCAGGAGGCCCGGTCCAACATGATTTCGAGTCTGTCTCGGGCTGCCAGACCAGTCTGTCTTAAATCTGGTCTTACGGGCACATACGGGCTCCGTTTTCGACGGTTCAGCCATGGTTGGAAAGATAATTTGATAAGGAAGCCAATCCAAGTGGTCTCACGTCAAAATCCATTCGGAATCCACGGGAATCGTTGAAACAAGTCAGCGTCCAGAATCTGTCCAGGCGCTGCGTCACCGTATTTTGGTCCACTGGGCCGTGTATCGTCTTTGAACCCGTTAGGGGGGCGCGTCCAGGGTAGGCAACGACCCTAAGACCTATATAATCATACGCCGCCATCGTCGTTAGGTTTGGGTTTTGTTTAGTTCTTGATTTCCTCGTGGAAAGAGACATTGCTATTGCAACTGTTAATCGCGTAGATTCCTTTGCAATCCAGTCAAGGCCCCTGTTCTTGATCTTATTCGCACGTTGGCGCGTCGCTCGTTCCAATAAGACTTGAACTTCATCTTCATATTGAAAAGCTTCATATTTATTTGCAATTTCAGATTGCGTTTACTTGTTCTTGCTGGTGTTCTCGATTCGCTTGCAGGAAAGCCTTCTCGGCGAGGTCAATTGTGTGCGCGTGGTTGATAACCAACAGAGCAGTGGTGTAACGGTTGCGGGGGTCCGGATCAGCTTGGTTCGAAGCCTAAGATCGTGAACGTCGAGTCTCCATCAATCGACTTATCCTACCTATCGGAAGATCGGGCCTAGTGCACATCAAGTGGTACCAGCTCTCTTGGTTGCCCGTTAGGTATAATTTCGTTATCCCCTTTAGATTGATTTGAGTTTTGCATTACCTAGAGTCCACAAAAAGCCAAAAAAATATACACCACCGTATACTCCTTGTCCTATAACCCCATTGTGCTGTTGCAATTATTTTAATTTCAGTTTGCTTTATTGAAGGTCGTCCCTCGCAGGTTACTGTGTTCATCGTGTTCTAGGTCTTGTTCCTGGTCTAGTTTTAAGTCCTGTTTTCTAGTGTGGCATGCATCAGATTGGTCTTCAATTCTAAAGTCGTGCTTTGTTTGGTTGCCATAGGGCTCCTGTGCGTGGCAACAATTTCAGTAGAGTCTCCTCGTGGTTCTGTAATTCGTCGATGCAATTTCCTTGTCAAACGGTGCAAAATAAATATAGTATAATACCTGGCGTGTGTTGAGGCTCCACCTTTTTCCTTGTTTGCTCGTAGTTAACATAGAAGTACAGAACTCCAATTTTGTTTGCCTTGTGTCAAAAATCAAGGAACGTGGATCCCTTCTATTCCAAAAAAAAAAGGAGAGAGAGGGAAGTCTGAGAACCTTTATCAAAGAACGTGAGTTGTATCTAGTTCACAAAGGAGCCGTGTCGGGATTCTGTTGTGATTTTGTTTGGCATAATCTCCTTTTGCGTTATTAGCTAGAGTTTGCTAACGTCCCTGCTGCCGTACTTTCTGGAGTTAAAAAAAAAAGAAAAAAAAGAAACAAGAGCAAAAGGCAAAGGGTGCACAAAAAAAAAAAGAAAAGGAAAAGCCGCACCAAAGAAAAATAGAGAGAAAAAAAAGAGAAAAAAAATCCAGAAGTGCTTGCATCCTCTTGAGTCCTTGTGCTGAGTTGTATTGTTGGTTGCTTAACTAGTTCTAGAACGAGTTTAGGCCGACGACATAGACTAGCTTGGGACTACTTTTCAATCTAGCAATTTTTGAATTAAATTATTGTCAATCCTTGCTACTATATTTTGCCTGTCCAAGCTCCACTTTCTTCTAACCAAGTACAGGTTCACCTCTGCAACTATTACACTCAAGCTACAACGGTATCACAGTCACCCACCGATTGTTCCACCTGTGGCTTTGGTAAGAACACTTGCAAGCACGTGGTAAGACGCTTGAGAGTTGAGTGCCTTGTTTCCTTGTCCACATCCTAGTAGTTGATAGGGATAATACTTTTTGTGTTGTCTTCTTTCTCTGCTAACCATGGCAGGAGCACCTACAGATTTTAACGAATGTGTGTCTAAGGCCGAGCTGAATAAGCTCATCGATGACAAGCTTAACGAGATCGTTCAACAAATCACCAATTTGGTTAGGCGAGTTGAGGATGTTGAACAACGACGTCGTGAACCACATCGAGCTAATGATGATGGCCTCAAACAAGAGGATGATGATGGAGAAGACGATGGAGAAGACGCTGATGCTGATGCTGATGCCGATGCAGATGCCGAGCGGCGTGCGGAAGAACAACGACTGGAGGATGATCAACGCAACCGAGACCGCCTCAATTTTAACCGTCGTGGTATGGGAGGTAATGATCGAGGTAATAATGATCCTTTCTCCAAAATTAAATTTAAAATACCTGAATTTAATGGAGCTGCGGATCCTGAGGTATATTTAGATTGGGAGATGGCTGTAGATCAAAAATTTAACTCTCATCAAGTACCTGAAGAACATAGAGTTAGACTAGCTACTACTGAGTTTACTAGTTTTGCTCTTTTCTGGTGGAATGATCTTTGCAATGAGGCTCGTGTTAATCCCGCTACTGTTCAGGTACCTAGAAACTGCGGAGCGCTTAAACGTAGAATGAAATTAAGATTTGTCCCTCCATATTATGAACGAGATCTACAAATAAAATTGCAACGTTTAAATCAAGGTAGAAAAAGTGTTGAGGAATATTACCAAGAACTAACTATTGGTTTGGCACGTTGTAGCATACGTGAAGGAGAACAACAAAAATGTGTTAGATTTTTAGGTGGTTTGCGTCGTGAAATACAAGACATTCTTGAATATAAACAGTGGAGTAAGTTCGAAAGATTGTATCATTATGCTCTCCAGGCTGAAAGAGAAGTACAGGGATGACAGCTTACATCACATTCCACACATTCGCGTCCAACCGAGGTGAGTAAATTTTCTAATGTGCAGTCTTCAGCACCTGTCAAGAAGAGCTCATCTGTCACACCTTCTACGGGAAGATCTGCTACTCCTTCCTCGAGTTCCTCTTCAAATATTGTTTGCCACCGTTGCAAGGGCATGGGACATATTGCAAAGGAATGCCCCAGCAAACGCACATATGTTGCTACTGATGATGGTGGTTATGTTAGTGCTAGTGATGAAGAGATAGAACATGTACTTGTAACTAACCATGATGCAGGAAAACTTGAGGGCGATCCTGATGAAGGTACTGAGGTTATTGATAGTGTTGCATACACTGCAAACTACCAATCCATCCTCGTCCAGCGTGTTTTGAGTAGTCAAGTTGAGCAAGTGGACAAGCTACAACGCAATAACTTGTTTCAAATGTTTCTCATCGTCAACAATTGTCGTGTTCGTGCTATAATTGATGGTGGGAGCAGCAATAATTTGGTGACTTCTGAGCTTGTCAAGACACTTGGGTTGACTACACATGCTCTACCACAATCATATTGCATTCAATGGTTCAACAATAGTGGTAAGGCAAAGGTAACAAAATCTGCACGTGTACATTTTTCTATTGGGACATACCATGCTTATGCTGATTTTGATGTCGTGCCTATGCAAGCTTGCTCTCTTTTGCTAGGCCGTCCATGGCAATATGACAATGATGTAGTACACCATGGTAGACAAAATAAATATACTTTCATGTATAAAGGAAAGAACATCACTTTGCTTCCTTTAACTCCTTCTGAAATTGTGAAATATGAAAGAGAACTTGCTGAAAAGAAAAATATTGAGCATGCTAATGATCCTCCCAAATCCACTAATGAAGAATCAAATAATGCTACAAAGAATGGAGGTGTTTTATTTGCTTTGAAATCTGTTCTTGTTGAAAGTGATATTTATAATGAACCACATTATGCTTTAACTTGCAAATCAACTATATGTTCCATTGATCCTGCTCCTAGTTCTATGCCGCTTGTTGGGACTAACCTTTTGCAGGAGATCGAGAATGAATTCCCAGCAGGGAGGCCACCATGGTCATCACTTTTGCATGGGATTGGGCACCAAGATGAACGACTACTTCCGGTGCCACCAATGCAGCCATCTGTTGGAGAGGAAGATCTACTTCAGTCGAGGACGACTTCAATTTAAGAAAGGGCGGATGATGAGGACATGGCCATGTCAAGTACAAGCCAAGGAGAGGTGGCTGACCAACGGCGTCCAATTCATCTTCTTCCTGATGGACGTCCAACAGAAGCAGGAGGCCCGGTCCAACATGATTTCGAGTCTGTCTCGGGCTGCCAGACCAGTCTGTCTTAAATCTGGTCTTACGGGCACATACGGGCTCCGTTTTCGACGGTTCAGCCATGGTTGGAAAGATAATTTGATAAGGAAGCCAATCCAAGTGGTCTCACGTCAAAAGCCCTTCGGAATCCAAGGGAATCGTTGAAACAAGTCAGCGTCCAGAATCTGTCCAGGCGCTGCGTCACCGTATTTTGGTCCACTGGGCCGTGTATCGTCTTTGAACCCGTTAGGGGGGCGCGTCCAGGGTAGGCAACGACCCTAAGACCTATATAATCATACGCCACCATCGTCATTAGGTTTGGGTTTTGTTTAGTTCATGATTTCCTCGTGGAAAGAGACATTGCTATTGCAACTGTTAATCGCGTAGATTCCTTTGCAATCCAGTCAGGGCCCCTGTTCTTGATCTTATTCGCACGTTGGCGCGTCGCTCGTTCCAATAAGACTTGAACTTCATCTTCATATTGAAAAGCTTCATATTTATTTGCAATTTCAGATTGCGTTTACTTGTTCTTGCTGGTGTTCTCGATTCGCTTGCAGGAAAGCCTTCTCGGTGAGGTCAATCGCGTGCGCGTGGTTGATAACCAACAGAGCAGTGGTGTAACGGTTGCGGGGGTCCGGATCAGCTTGGTTCGAAGCCTAAGATCGTGAACGTCGAGTCTCCATCAATCGACTTTTCGTACCTATCGGAAGATCGGGCCTAGTGCACATCAAAACACACCGCAACAGTGTGACATATGCTATCGCAACAAACAAGAAACATCTATTGAAATGCAGCAGGAAAAAAGGGGAGTACGAAACATTTTTAAGACAGACATGCTGCAACAACGAGATGTATGTTGTCGCAACAAATAAAAAGCATATGTTGAAATGCAGCAGGAACTGGGGTTGGGGAAGAAAGGCATGAGCCTGCTGGAAAACCCGAGAAACATCGCGTGAAAGATGTTGAAGCAACCAAAGGAACAAAGCTGAAACAACTAACCGAAGTTGGAGAAGAAAAGCATGAGCTCACCGAAACCCCCAGCTCGTCGCCGGGAATGGAGGAGACGGACGAGATAGAAGAGCGGAGAAGGAGGAGGCATACCGGGCCGGATCCGCCAGGGTCCACTGTCGCCCCTCGGAGATGGAGGAAGGCAGCACGGCGAGCACAGATCCGGAGACCTGCGGGCGGAGCAGCATGGAAGCACGGCGAGCACGGGTGGGAACCCACCCCCAGCTCTGGAGACCTAGGGACGCCGAGCCCAGATTCGACGGGCCCACACCTGCGGCGGCTAGATCCGGCCCCGCCATGGCGTGCGCCGCCGCGCGCGCAGCGAGCTCGCCGGCGGAGGAAGCGAGCACGGGCGGTGGTGGTGGGAGCGGCGGAAGGGAGAAACGCATGAGCGGCATGGCGAGGTCGTCGATGGAGGAAGGAAGGGAGCACGGGCAGGTAGGCGCGAGCAACGGGGAGGGAAGGAGCGCACGGCGCGGCGCTAGAGTAGAGCTCGCCGGCGCGTGGACTGCTGGAGGCGGAGGCGGAGACACCGAGACGAAGCAGCGGAGCGCGACGGAGAAAAATGAGCGGAGGCGTGATGCGCTGAGGGGATAAGGTTTGATGGGCCGACGGCCCACTTGGGCTGCAGCGTGTGTCTGATCACTAGGACGTTCTAAGATTAGCATTACCGTTCCAAAAAACATGCGATGTGATTTGTTTGACGTGAGAAGACTGTGGCTTAGGGGTGAGTTTGTTTCCTGGAACGTGGGCCAAATGGAAGGCGGGGTGGGAGAGGAGGGTGGGAAGCCTCATCATACATCTAATTATAGCCATTAGATCTTTTTTTACAGATGTTTTGGACCCTTAATTTTGATGAGGGGGAAAGCCTTGACAAGTACTCCATTATAGTAGAGATTTTCTATTGTACTCGCGGACCCTTCGGGTTGGAGGATAAATACGAACATCCATCAGCACCGTTGGAAATAAGTGATACTTGAGTAACCACTGGCATTAGGAATACATGCATATCCCATAGATCTAGACACATCTACCACCTATTGGTTATAGTATAGACATGGGAGGCACTAGGAACTCGGAACTCACATATCAGCCGACTCACGGTGCAGCACGTCGATCATAAGATCGCTGCTCTGATAGCTAACACGTGGCAGGTAGTTGATCCGACGACCGCTAGTTTGGACCGCAACCCTAGTTATGCGAACGCGCGTGGATTGGGTCCATATGCTTTTCGATGCGTCTGTGCCGCGACTCTAGCGGTTTCACATCTTGTTCCTTGTTTCCATGTTCTGGACGTTCCCTTTTTTTTTCTTTTTTTTCTTTTTTCTTTTTTTTTTGTGAAATCTGGACGTTCTGTTGTTGAGGCCATCACATACCAGAAGGGTGTAGCTAGCCAGCAGGATGGACCTTCAGTGGGTGCCATGTATAAGGGCTTGCATCGGTACTATATTTGACAAAATGGAAGTTGCATAGACTTGTATTGTTCAAGACTAATGGTTTTGTATGCAACCTTGTTGGCGAGTCAATTTATTTACATTGGCCCCTCTAATTGCTCTTTCGTGACCCACTTTTGGTCTCTTGTTTGTTCAGTCTGAAGTCTGAACCTTGTTAATTATTTAATATTATCGGAAGCTCTCCTACCTGGTTCCTTTCTAAATTAGTTGGTCCCTCTACTTCCTTTGTTGCCCGTGTAGTCGTGTACATGATAATAAGTGACATGAGTCAAGTAGGAGCCATCTCAGTCATTATGTTGAGCATGCATCCTCCGGCTCCAACTCGTTGCACAAATTCTAGCACGGATACAATAGTATTGGCATTCATATATAGCCTCACTAATTATTTTAGGCCCCTCTCAGCTCCTTCTGGTTCCATATATTCACACATCCGTCGACACAAAGCTGTACTGAAGCAACAATAGGAACTCACTGTATAGTAATAGCTAGCGTTGTGAAAGAGTCGGATCGTACCCCTAAGGCATGAGACGTATCAGGAACAGCGCTCTCACAATATATCATGTACAGCTTGCAACTAGGGAGACTCTAGCTAGCCGAGGGTGCCCATCTGGTGGCAAGCCAACGGGCTGTAATTGCATTGGCACTTGGTGTCAATCGGTGAAAAAGACTGCTTCTGGCGCCTCCGACCAGCATGAGAAGTTCATCTGCTGAGGCAAGACCAAAAGCAGCGTACCAATAATTGTGTAGCGATGAAAAGTGAGGCTGTTTGATCGAGGAATCGAAGCTGTTCTTTGGTTGCTAATTTAAATGTGGCTGCCACAGCTTTCTGCAGCAGAAAATGGGCCCATTGGGCAAGCTAAAGACAACAAAAAAGAGGTGGATGGAGCCGTTGGCGCTCCACCCCCTCCCCTCGGGCGCCCGTGCGCCCCCTCCCCAAAATCACCAAATCCCACCAAAATCTCCCCCCAATCTCCCCCCAATCTCCCTCGAATGCTTCCTCCGCATCCAGATCCGCCCAGCTCTCTTGCTGATCTATCGATTGGTGGGTCTTTCCCCTCCGTTCATGGCGCTGTAGTTGTGAAGGAGACCCCTCCCCGTCGAACCCCGGTCATGGCTGCAGGAGTGGAGGAGCTTCTCCACCGGCGGCCTGTGTGCTGCGTCTGGTGGATGGATGGAAGCCCCGGACAGCCCTTTGGCGGCCACTGCTCTGGAGGCCTCCTTCCCTACCTCCATCTGCGGTGCCCGTGTGCCTCCGCGGAACCCGACGGCGCCGCCACCGGCACAGGCAGCTGCTGCCCCTCCGTGGACCGCCATGTCCACGCCGGGCTCCATCAGTGTTGCGCCATCGCTGGCCCCGGCTGCTGTGATGCCGCCACCGGTGGTCGGCCTTACGGGCTTAGACGCGCAGCGGCCCACCTCCAGCGCCGCCGGCAGCAGCCTGCCGCGCGCTTCACCGTCCGCGACGCTGTCCCCGGTGGTCCTCCTCACGGGCTCGGATGCCCCTGCTTCCCCCGCCCTCGACGGGTTCCAGGGCCAGGGACTTGAGGACGTCGTCCTAGTCGAGGACGTGTCCGGCGACGAGGAGGAGATGGAAGAGGGTGAGTTTGCGGCTCCTTCGTCGGCGGCCGCCACTGACGGCGTCGTACGGGGGCTACAGCCACCACCGCCGCCACCTGTGCTGCTGCAGCTGTCCCGCGTTTCATCCTGGAGGTCGGCTACTTCGCTGTTCCCCCACGCTGCCCCGTTCCATCCCGGGGGCACCTCCGTGGGCCGCTCCAAGGCTCAACGCTGGGAGCACGCGGACCTGGACATGGGTGACTCCGATGCGCCCGCCTCTGCGACCGCACGCCTCTTGTATCTCGATGCGGCCCGACAGGCTATCCGGGCTACATCCCCAGCTGCGGTCATGGTGACAGTGGATGCTCAGCGGGGCTTGCTGTGTGGCAAGCGCCATCAACGATGACGGCGACGGTCCAGTCCTGCGCCTACAGGGCAGATAGCACGGGTGCCCGCGCATCGTCGCCTTGGTCAGCATGCGACGTGGGCACCGATGCACCAAAGGCTCGGCGGGCAGTGGGCGGTGCCTACCGCGGCTCAGCAGCCTAGCCGTCAGCCCGCCGTCGACACCGATAGGTTCCAGACGGTCATGAATTGTCGTCGTCATTTGTGGGGTTCTAGGGGACCTAGGCGCTGAGGCCCCATGCCGCCCGAGCTTGTGGGCCGCTGTTTCAACTGCCTTGCGCATGGCCATGTTGCTGTGCAATGTCACTCACTGTCGTGCTGCTTCCGGTGTGGGGCACAGGGCACCAGGCATGGGCATGTAGGCATGTTCGGCCACTGCGCACGCCTACGACCCAGTTGGAGAGGCAGCCAGTCCGTTGCAGCCTGACGCCCCAACAGCTGCTGGTCTCCCCACTGTTGCCAGCTCTGAGGCCTGTGGGGGATGCCAATGGCGCCTGTCGTCGACGACGGCGACGTCGATGCAAGCGGCCCAGGGAGGCCAATGATGTCGCGGCCTCCTTTGATAACGCCGCCGCACCCAACGACCCGCTCGCGCTGGAGTTATGTGAGGGTGCGGGGCCTCCCGTTTGGGTCGACCCCATGCTCGATGAGCTCGTGGCCTCCCTCGTCGTGCAACTGCCTCCAGTGATGGCGGAACCTCCTTCACCGCCACGTATGATCCGCCTTCGCTTCACTGTTGATGAGGCGTTGGAGGAGGTTGGCTTGGATGCCGGCGCGGGAGATGGACGAGGTGAAAGTGTTGGCACCGGCCATCGACAATCCCACAGCTACACCACCTTCAGAGGCGGTGGTGGCGGCTGCTGAGATCCCGTCGCGTAGGCCCTGTACCTCACCACATGGGGTGGCTGCCGCAACGCCCGCGTCTTCAGCCGATGCGCCCACTAGTGCTGGGTCGCCTGTCCAGGGCCCCCTGAGTGAGGTTGAGGTTTGCCAGGGCGGTGAGTTGATGCCGCGAGCGTGGGGGCGGCAGGCACTGGAGAAGATTTGCGTCCCGATGCAGTCGCCCAAGGCTGCGCAAATCTAGAACGTCGGCAAACCAAGGCTGCGCAAATCTAGAACGTTGGCCCCAACTCTTCGCCGGAGCACACGGATTGCGGCTACACCGCGGGAGGCAAACTGTACTAAGCAAGCACTGAAGGTGTTAGCGAAGAAGCTCGGGGAACCCCCGCCTTCTCCGCCTGTGGGGTTCGACTTGGCCGTGGTGTGCAGGACGACGTTCCGTCAGCCGCTATCGGATGCCACTTACCATAATTTGCAGCAACTTTTGGGCGCTCGTTTCGATCCGGTCGCGTTCAACCTCGACATGCTTGGTTTGGAGGATGAGTCCTCCTTGCAGCAGACGCGGGGTTAGTGGTTCTGTAGCAAGCTAGTCGCACCATTTATTTTTTGTAATCACAACCACGTGCGAGTTCGTTGTGTGTGTGTTGGGTAAGTAAGCTTCGGCTTGCTTTGTGCGGGTTCAGTGTAGCTCTTTGGACCGCTCTCTTCTTTTTAATGAAATACAGGCACACATTCTGCTCTCTAAAAAAAAAGAAAATGACCCACAAAGTGCGATACCTGAAAACCCCGCCTCCGCCATATATAATTCACCTCAACGTACTGGAGCATGTAGCGGTGATAGCTTGGGCCGTCACAAGTTCAAAGTAAAATTTATGAGAAGAATGGAAAATTTTCCAGCTAGCTCATGTTTGTGCTAAGCATGCAATGATTTGTTGATAGGATTTTATTTGGCTTAACCTTCCCAGCTTCATGAAGAGCACTTCAGTTGGTCCAGGTCCTGCAGCACATTAGGGACGAGCTCGACTCTTGGATTGCTGCTGGCTACCGCGACCTCTCGGCGCTAGTGGCTCTTGCCCACTAGTCGCTCCTGGCTGGTTGCCTTTTTAGCGGATTATTTTACTTAGTTAATACAACTGTTCTGCACCACCGTTCAAGCCGGTGCCTTATGTTTTAGTGTGTTCTTCACATCCTGCATCGGTTGGCAACTCGCCGCCGGTGTCTAGGTGTGGTGTTGTAAAGACTTATTCCCCTTCTCTTAAAGCAGTACGTGTCAATGCACGTTTTCGGAAAAAGAAAGCACTTCAGTTGCCATCATCTTTACCGCAAAAATGAACTGCATTTATCAATAAATATTCCAACCATCTTAGAAAAAACATTTTGGAAATTTTGGAAAAACATTTATCAATATAATGTACTATATCCATGATTCAGCCATCATGAGCAGAAACAGGGTCGTAGTAGGCAGCTTAGCTTAAAATGACCAGGGTGCAGTTATTACACTTTTTTTGAGAGGACAGTTATTATTTTCTACTGTACTCTCTGACCCTTCTAGTCGGATGATATGAATATACACACATCCATCAACACCACCGCAAATAAGCAAAGCTCGACTCACCACTAGCATTAGGATTACATCTAGTGCCTATTGGTTATAGTATAGACATGGGAGGCACTATGAACTCGGAACTCACCAAATGGAGTTGGCGTACATGTACATCGATCGAAAGGTGCTTGCTACCGAAGCTTATGCCCTTGTCAGGCAATTGATCTCTGACGACTGCTAGTTTGGACCGGCTCGTTGGCTCAGTCATGTGTGCGCATATGGATTGGCTCCATATCGTTTTTTCTGCGTGTCTACTGCTCCACTCCAGCGGCTTCACATCCTTGTTCCTTGTTTTCATGCTTTGAACGTATATTGTGGAGGCCACCACATACGAGAAGGCTGTAGCCAGCAGGATGGACCTTAAGAGATTGCCCATATATCTGCTGTCATAATTTTCTTTCGCCGATGCAACCATATCTCTCCTAACTGGCAGAATGGTACCCACATAAGCATCACTACTGTGTGCAAAACGCTGGTTCTATTTCCAGTTGAGAATTATGCAGCACGTACATAATTAAAGAAGTCCAAATTATTTTTCTAAATACACAGCACGTAAATAATATGGTCTCTTTAATCACATGAAAAAATATTGATGCAAAGGAAGTGATATTGGCTTCAGTACGTATCCATATATATATAATCATATATATAATGTTTGTCAACGGTAAAAGAAAAAAAGTTTGCCTTGGAAGAAAAGTAGATAGACTCTTGTGAAAATAGTGTAGCTCAATTGGTTACATTCTAAGTGGTGGTAGACAAATACCCACCATGAGTTGACATCCTATACGTAAAAGGAATAATGCCCGCATTTGTCATCATATTTTTGTCGCAAATTGATTTGCTTTTTATCACATTTGTCAGCATGTACGTTCTATGTTTGACATCGAATAAAATTAGATGGACTGGTCTTGACTTAGTGTAGCTCAATTTCTTATGTTCTATGTGGGGGTAGAAGACAACCCACCAGATTTGTAATCCTTCAATGAACAAGAATGCTCATGTTTTTTGTTTTCGGAAAATAATCACACAATTTAATATATATCGACTTAGTCATTAGATTGAAGGTGCATGCAGGAGTAGTTTTTCATCCATCTATTCATGTAGGTGGGGATGGGTGCTATTCCATATATCTGGGCTCAAGCTCTGGATGATGTGCTCATAGGAGAACATTTTGCGTATCCATTGCATTATGGTTGTGGGGGTGGGTGTGTTTGCAAGCATCCATGTGCATTATGTTTTTTTGCATAAGAGAAGTTGGATAGTCATATATATATTGGTGACCAAGTGTTTTGGCAATCAAACTTGGAGTGATAATATTGACCATCGTGATGCGCATGGTACATGACAATAACTACGGTATGTGATAATGAAATATAAACTTCATGACCTAACTTTTGTGTTCACTCAAGCTCCATCACCAATTTAATTATATTGCATAAATGCAACAGTAGCTTAGTTATATATATACTCATTCATATGTATGGAGTGCACAAAGAAGCAGCACTTGCGACACAATAGCAGCATATTGCTAATAAAGAAACTACCAGATCTACTGATCTTACCCATCCACTACCAGTGTAGGCATGAGAAGCGTCAGGAACTCTGCCCTCACTTTTTTGGTGTGCAGACCAAGTGCAACAACAATATGATGCCTGGTTTGTAGTTGTGAAGGCCGTCTCGGGTGCATCCCAGTTCTCAAAACAATGCCCTAAGTGAGTCGCATCGTCAGCTCATGCTATGGCCTTCAAGAACGCCTGTGGAGCTCTTAGCTGTGGTTCTTGAGGAGGCTAGCCTTTGGACGGTGGAGGGGTTTCGGCGTCTCGTCACCTTGGAGGCCTGGAGAGGACGAGTCACATTGGTGTTAGCATAATTACAACCACGTGTGTCTTAGCATTTTGTGTGTGTGCGTTTCTCGGGTCGGTAAGTTTCGGCTTACCGTGTACGGGTTTTTCTTCTGCTTAATGAAATACATGCCGTTGCATGCTCTTAAAAAAAATTGCATTCAGGCTTCGCCAGACATGCTGTTATTAAGCTCTTTGCCATAGGATCTTTGCACACTGTGCTCTTTGCCAGAAATAACTGTAGCGGTGCGACACAGGGACGAAATATATCTCTGGAGTGGTCTCAAAAACACGCATGGTGGCTAAGTTTGACATTAAAGTTGAACTGATGTGAAGGCAATTTCCATAGTGAGGCTCCTTCAAAAAAGATCCATCCACATTAAAATGGTTTGATGCTGCTACTGAATTTATACGTAATACAGTATAGCTGAAAATAAAAAAGATATAAATTGCGTGTCCAAAATTTTTTACTGTGGTTATTCATTATCGTCACAAGGAGACTGCAACATTAAAGTACGTATTTTAAAGCAGTTCCATCCATTTTTACATGTAATTGAAACACCTAGCTAAACCATTACTGATATATCTGTTAAAACAGCAATTCTATTTTTTTTTTTTTTTGAAAGGTAACAGCACTTCTATTTCCCAGCTTCTTTTTAAAGCGAAATGATTTGGTTTATCAGTATTTTCTCACAGATGACGGTTGAAAAAAACTCATTTTGGGATTTTACGTGGGCCCATGATCTAACCCTCATGGGTGGTAGACAAAGTAGAAACATGCTCTTTAATCATTCCGCTTATTATTAGCTTCATAATGCAAGAATCCTTCTAGTTGGGCCATATATATACACAAATCCATCAGCGCGGCTCCTAAACGAAAACAACACATGCGACTCAATAGTAGTATGCTGCAAATGTGCAGTGCTGGGATGCCATTGGAATCACCTTAATTGACCAAACTAACATCTTTGAAGCTATTGAACAAATAAGACAGCAAGCCAACCCAACCTTCTTCATGGTGGTGGCTATTCTAATGTGCTGGGCAATCTGGGGAGCGAGAAATGATCTTATCTTCAGAGGTATCAGACCAACGGTGGAAAATGTCAAAGAAAACTTTCAGAAAGAGCTAAGAATCCTCTCCCTACGGGTGAAGGCCAGACTTTCAAACACCTTTGATTTATGGATTCAGAATCTGTTGTAATTTGCCTTACTTTTCTGCTCTTTTTCCACTCTTTTTTTGTTTCCTAAGCTAGCTTGTTAGTTTTGTGCTTTCTTTTCGTTTCCTGTTGTAAGCTTTTTGTACTCTGTCCTTGTTTTTAATAAAGATCTGTAGGGACTTCTTCGGTCCCTCCAGTTTATTAAAAAAAAAAATGCGTGTCCACGACAACATAGGCTTATCTAGTGCATGCCTAGTAGTGTGGTTTTATTGTAGCCATGAGAGGCACCGGGAAATTAGTTGCCATCAGTTGACGAGTGAAGCGTGTGGTTGCGGAGGTTGCCACATAGAGGTCCTGGGGATCGAGCACGAGGACTTCCTCCTTGTCAACAGCTGGTCGTTGCTTGCTAAGGTGCGGAGAACACGTACATACAACCTGTCTGCTCTTGTCAGGAAAAAAATAACTGCAACACCTGAATCAAGGTTGTAACTGAAGAAGCTAGATAACACACTCTGCAAGAACCTAGAAAACTCTGCAAGTGAGGAGACAGGAGAGGCAAGTGATAACTGTGTGGGGAGTAACTTGTTTAAAGAAGATAGAAAGAACACTACTGCTGTGTGAAGAAGTACACTAGAAGCTGCTGTGGGCACCATCATCTGAGCATTACCAAACCAACGTGCACCGAGACCTGCTAGAGCCTTCACGAGGCCATCTGAGACCGCGTTGTACTCAGTCAGCGTCCACAAATGCCTGCACAAGTACAGCGCCTTGTCGATTGCCTGTGGCCCAAAGTGGCAGTGAGACTCCGGACCATTGCTGAATTAGAGTTTGACCGCCTTGCTGAATTTTCTAATAAGCAGCGCACCATTGCAAAACAAGAAACGTGATGACATGGTGTCAAAACTGGATGCAATCGGCCTTTTTGGGACGGATTGGACGGTAATAGTGAACACAAAAAGATAGATCAACAAAGAATTAGGGCTAGCGCAAAGAGCTTCGGCTTCAAAGTTGAGCCGAAGCAATCTTCTTCCCCCGCGTAGTCGCCAAAAAGTTTGTTGACGTTGAATTTGGTCCAAGCCAACACACCACGAGGGCTTTAGATGCCCGGGCCGCCACGAGTCGAAGAATGCAGCAAGATAATCACCTTTACGTGGTGAAGGTCGGAGAGGTTTCCAAGCAAACCACCAAAGGATAACCAGCACGCTTTCGGGATGAAGAACCGATTAGTTTTCAGGCAAACTAGCAAAAGAGCCGGAGAAACTCTCGCCCGGGAAGGACCTCGACAAGGCAAGGATGTCGCCGGGTTGCCCTAGGTCGACCGGCAAGCCTAGGATGCCATCCTTGGTCGCCTGGATCAAAGAATCAACAACATGTAGAGGATTGAGAGGAGAAAGAGGGTAAAAGAGGTTGTAGATTTTTTTTGTGTCAATTGATAGGATGGGATCAATCGGCCATGATCCTCTCGAATATGTGATCTCTAAGTTTTCCACGTCCGAAAGGTCCAAACCGATTTCAGAAGCCAAATCGGCTTAGTAAACAGCCTAGAGTCGGCGAGCACTGGTGAGCCGGCGCACTGGTGAGCCGGCCGGAGCCAAGCGGCAACAAGAAAATCCTCGTGAAAAGCCTCTGAAATTCATAATTAATTCATTCGGACTCCAAACAGGACGAACCATATATGTTTTTTGATCAGCTCGATGAGAGGAACGCAATGGTGAAGTCCTTTCTTGCATTTGAGGACATTGTCCAAGTAGGCCTGGCCTGTTTAGGGAGCCGGTCTAGCTGGTTCTGGCTGGTTCTGGAGCTAAAAAGTGGTTTTCCTCGGTCAAGCATGGTTAATCTCTGGTCTTCTTGATGACAAAAACATGATGACAATATCTATTATGCCCTCTGGACAATTTTGGGTGTCAACAACGCCGAGGGTGGATAATGCATTAAGTAGAAAGAGTTCGATATAACAAACGAAGGAACGGTATCCCCATGGTTAATCATAATGGTCGACATCACTATTTAGCTCATAAAAGATAGGTTGCACTGGGAACATCACTATTCATTCCTATCCTTCCCTGTTCTATGATCGACATTATTTATAGGTCCCCCTTTAGAACATAAGGACCCTTATGCCCATCTACTCTAGATACCTACATTATTCCCCTATCGGGAGTTATTAAAAGTCCCTCCCTTCTCCTCGCACCGAGACAAATCGGAGCATTGCCGGCTCTGCGTGCCGACACGTGTATCCCCACATTTTCCAAAAAGCCCCCCCCCCCCGCGGTCCGACTCCCCTCAAAAACGATTCGTTCGTAGTTTTCGAGAGAACCCCTTGCTCTCCCACCCACGGGGTCGCAGCCGTCCCCGACCTCGCTTCGTGCCGGCATCCCTCCTCCTCCCCTCTCGCCGGTCGACGCAGCCCCCACCTCCGCCTCTCTGTGCCCCCACCTCCACCTCGAGCATTGAAGTTGTGCGGTCTCTGCAGCACCGGGGAGCGACTGGATCTACGAGATTCGGTGGCACGGGAATCAGGCAAATCCTGCTGGTCCCCGTGATCCCATGGCAACCATAGTCGGCGGAGGCAAAAGCGCTAGCCCTTCCTTGCCCCACTACTATAGAATTGATTTTACAAGACGATGCCATTTTTTTCCGAGGCGGGCTCTTTTTTTGCCCGCTGCGGTAAATCCCACGATTAACCACAGCGGGCATTTTTTATTTACCGCAACACTGATTTTTGCCCGCCGGGCATCTTAAGACGTCCGCTGCGATAAATAGGCCATTTACCGCAGCGGGCGTTCTTTGTGGCCCGTCACGGTTAATGGTTGAGGCCCAAAAGGCCCAGCAGCTTGGCCCAATAACGATCTCATATATATTATGACACTTAGAGTTCTCGATCCAGCATTCTGCCACCCACTTCTCTCGGCCTCTCCGACAGAGCGGCGCACACATCTCCCTCTCCAGCGCCCCACTCCAGCGCCCCACCCCCGCACACATCTCCGCCGTCCCCCGCTCTCTTCTCCACGAAGCCACCGGCGTTTCCCTCTCCCTCTCCCTCTCACTCCGATGTGGGGCTGCGGTGGCGCTAGGTGAGGAGGCGCGCGAGGCGGCACGGATCAGCGTGGCGGCCGCGGTGGTGCGCGAGGTGGTGGTGGCGCATAGGGCGGCTGCGGTGGCAGTGGATGCTCAGCGGGGCTCGCTATGTGGCAAGCGCCATCAACGATGACGGCGGCGGTCCAGTCCTGCGCCTACAGGGCAGATAGCACGGGTGCCCACGCATCGTCGCCTTGGTCAGCATGTGACGAGGGCACCGGTGCACCAAAGGCTCGGCGGGCAGTGGGCGGTGCCTACCGCGGCTCAGCAGCCTAGCCGTCAGCCCGCCGTCGACACCGATAGGTTCCAGACGGTCATGAATGGTCGTCGTCGTTTGTGGGGGTCTAGGGGACCTAGGCGCTGAGGCCCCATGCCGCCCGAGCTTGTGGGCCACTGTTTCAACTGCCTTGCGCGTGGCCATGTCGCTGTGCAATGTCACTCACTGTCGTGCTGCTTCCGGTGTGGGGCACAAGGCACCAGGCATGGGCATGTAGGCATGTTCGGCCGCCGCGCACGCCTACGACCCAGTTGGAGAGGCAGCCAGTCCGTTGCAGCCCGACGCCGCAGCAGCGGCTGGTCTCCCCACTGTTGCCAGCTCTGAGGCCTGTGGGGGATGCCAATGGTGCCTGTCGTCGACGACGGCGACGTCGATGCAAGCGGCCCAGGGAGGCCAATGATGTCGCGGCCTCCTTTGATAACGCCGCCAACCCAACGACCCGCTTGCGCTGGAGTTATGTGAGGGTGCGGGGCCTCCCGTTTGGGTCGACCCCATGCTCGATGAGCTCGTGGCCTCCCTCGTCGTGCAACTGCCTCCAGTGATGGCGGAACCTCCTTCACCGCCACGTATGATCTGCCTTCGCTTCACTGTTGATGAGGCGTTGGAGGAGGTTGGCTTGGATGCCGGCGCGGGAGATGGACGAGGTGAACGTGTTGGCACCGGCCACCGACAATCCCACAGCTACACCCCCTTCAGAGGCGGTGGTGGCGGCTGCTGAGATCCCGTGGCGTAGGCCCTGCACCTCACCACATGGGGTGGCTGCCGCAACGCCCGCGTCTTCAGCCGATGCGCCCACTGGTGCTGGGTCGCCTGTCCAGGGCCCCTTGAGTGAGGTTGAGGTTTGCCAGGGCGGTGAGTTGATGCCGCGAGCGCGGGGGCGGCAGGCACTGGAGAAGATTTGCGTCCCGTTGCAGTCGCCCAAGGCTGCGCAAATCTAGAACGTCGGCAAACCAAGGCTGCGCAAATCTAGAACGTTGGCCCCAACTCTTCGCCGGAGCACACGGATTGCGGCTACACCGCGGGAGGCAAACTGTACTAAGCAAGCACTGAAGGTGTTAGCGAAGAAGCTCGGGGAACCCCCGCCTTCTCCGCCTGTGGGGTTTGACTTGGCCATGGTGTGCAGGACGACGTTCCGTCAGCCACTATCGGATGCCACTTACCATAATTTGCAGCAACTTTTGGGCGCTCATTTCGATCCGGTCGCGTTCAACCTCAACATGCTTGGTTTGGAGGACGAGTCCTCCTTGCAGCAGACGCGGGGTTAGTGGTTCTGTAGCAAGCTAGTCGCACCATTTATTTTTTGTAATCACAACCTCGTGCGAGTTCGTTGTGTGTGTGTTGGGTAAGTAAGCTTCGGCTTGCTTTGTGCGGGTTCAGTGTAGCTCTTTGGACCGCTCTCTTCTTTTTAATGAAATACAGGCACACAGTCTGCTCTCTAAAAAAAAAAAGAAAATGGCCCACAAAGTGCGATACCTGAAAACCCCGCCTCCGCCATATATAATTCACCTCAACGTACTGGAGCATGTAGCGGTGATAGCTTGGGCCGTCACAAGTTCAAAGTAAAATTTATGAGAAGAATGGAAAATTTTCCAGCTAGCTCATGTTTGTGCTAAGCATGCAATGATTTGTTGATAGGATTTTATTTGGCTTAACCTTCCCAGCTTCATGAAGAGCACTTCAGTTGGTCCAGGTCCTGCAGCACATTAGGGACGAGCTCGACTCTTGGATTGCTGCTGGCTACCGCGACCTCTCGGCGCTAGTGGCTCTTGCCCACTAGTCGCTCCTGGCTGGTTGCCTTTTTAGCGGATTAGTTTACTTAGTTAATACAACTGTTCTGCACCACCGTTCAAGCCGGTGCCTTATGTTTTAGTGTGTTCTTCACATCCTGCATCGGTTGGCAACTCGCCGCCGGTGTCTAGGTGTGGTGTTGTAAAGACTTATTCCCCTTCTCTTAAAGCAGTACGTGTCAATGCATGTTTTCGGAAAAAGAAAGCACTTCAGTTGTCATCATCTTTACCGCAAAAATGAACTTTATTTATCAATAAATATTCCAACCATCTTAGAAAAAACATTTTGGAAATTTTGGAAAAACATTTATCAATATAATGTACTATATCCATGATTCAGCCATCATGAGCAGAAACAAGGTCGTAGTAGGCAGCTTAGCTTAAAATGACCAGGGTGCAGTTATTACACTTTTTTTGAGAGGACAGTTATTATTTTCTACTGTACTCTCTGACCCTTCTAGTCGGATGATATGAATATACACACATCCATCAACACCACCGCAAATAAGCAAAGCTCGACTCACCACTAGCATTAGGATTACATCTAGTGCCTATTGGTTATAGTATAGACATGGGAGGCACTATGAACTCGGAACTCACCAAATGGAGTTGGCGTACATGTACATCGATCGAAAGGTGCTTGCTACCGAAGCTTCACATCCTTGTTCCTTGTTTTCATGCTTTGAACGTATATTGTGGAGGCCACCACATACGAGAAGGCTGTAGCCAGCAGGATGGACCTTAAGAGATTGCCCATATATCTGCTGTCACAATTTTCTTTCGCCGATGCAACCATATCTCTCCTAACTGGCAGAATGGTACCCACATAAGCATCACTACTGTGTGCAAAACGCTGGTTCTATTGAGAATTATGCAGCACGTACATAATTAAAGAAGTCCAAATTATTTTTCTAAATACACAGCACGTAAATAATATGGTCTCTTTAATCACATGAAAAAATATTGATGCAAAGGAAGTGATATTGGCTTCAGTACGTATCCATATATATATAATCATATATATAATGTTTGTCAACGGTAAAAGAAAAAAGTTTGCCTTGGAAGAAAAGTAGATAGACTCTTGTGAAAATAGTGTAGCTCAATTGGTTACATTCTAAGTGGTGGTAGAAAAATACCCACCATGAGTTGACATCCTATACGTAAAAGGAATAATGCCCGCATTTGTCATCATATTTTTGTCGCAAATTGATTTGCTTTTTATCACATTTGTCAGCATGTACGTTCTATGTTTGACATCGAATAAAATTAGATGGACTGGTCTTGACTTAGTGTAGCTCAATTTCTTATGTTCTATGTGGGGGTAGAAGACAACCCACCAGAGTTGTAATCCTTCAATGAACAAGAATGCTCATGTTTTTTGTTTTCGGAAAATAATCACACAATTTAATATATATCGACTTAGTCAATAGATTGAAGGTGCATGCAGGAGTAGTTTTTCATCCATCTATTCATGTAGGTGGGGATGGGTGCTATTCCATATATCTGGGCTCAAGCTCTGGATGATGTGCTCATATAGGAGAACATTTTGCGTATCCATTGCATTATGGTTGTGGGGGTGGGTGTGTTTGCAAGCATCCATGTGCATTATGTTTTTTTGCATAAGAGAAGTTGGATAGTCATATATATATTGGTGACCAAGTGTTTTGGCAATCAAACTTGAAGTGATAATATTGACCATCGTGATGCGCATGGTACATGACAATAACTACGGTATGTGATAATGAAATATAAACTTCATGACCTAACTTTTGTGTTCACTCAAGCTCCATCACCAATTTAATTATATTGCATAAATGCAACAGTAGCTTAGTTATATATATACTCATTCATATGTATGGAGTGCACAAAGAAGCAGCACTTGCGACACAATAGCAGCATATTGCTAATAAAGAAACTACCAGATCTACTGATCTTCCATCCACTACCAGTGTAGGCATGAGAAGCGTCAGGAACTCTGCCCTCACTTTTTTGGTGTGCAGATCAAGTGCAACAACAATATGATGCCTGGTTTGTAGTTGTGAAGGCCGTCTCGGGTGCATCCCAGTTCTCAAAACAATGCCCTAAGTGAGTCGCATCGTCAGCTCATGCTATGGCCTTCAAGAACGCCTGTGGAGCTCTTAGCTGTGGTTCTTGAGGAGGCTAGCCTTTGGACGGTGGAGGGTTTCAGCGTCTCGTCACCTTGGAGGCCTGGAGAGGACGAGTCACATTGGTGTTAGCATAATTACAACCACGTGTGTCTTAGCATTTTGTGTGTGTGCGTTTCTCGGGTCGGTAAGTTTCGGCTTACCGTGTACGGGTTTTTCTTCTGCTTAATGAAATACATGCCGTTGCATGCTCTTAAAAAAAATTGCATTCAGGCTTCGCAAGACATGCTGTTATTAAGCTCTTTGCCATAGGATCTTTGCACGCTGTGCTCTTTGCCAGAAATAACTGTAGCGGTGCGACACAGGGACGAAATATATCTCTGGAGTGGTCTCAAAAACACGCATGGTGGCTAAGTTTGACATTAAAGTTGAACTGATGTGAAGGCAATTTCCATAGTGAGGCTCCTTCAAAAAAGATCCATCCACATTAAAATGGTTTGATGCTGCTACTGAATTTATACGTAATACAGTATAGCTGAAAATAAAAAAGATATAAATTGCGTGTCCAAAATTTTTTACTGTGGTTATTCATTATCGTCACAAGGAGACTGCAACATTAAAGTACGTATTTTAAAGCAGTTCCATCCATTTTTACATGTAATTGAAACACCTAGCTAAACCATTACTGATATATCTGTTAAAACAGCAATTCTATTTTTTTTTTGAAAGGTAACAGCACTTCTATTTCCCAGCTTCTTTTTAAAGCGAAATGATTTGGTTTATCAGTATTTTCTCACAGATGACGGTTGAAAAAAACTCATTCTGGGATTTTACGTGGGCCCATGATCTAACCCTCATGGGTGGTAGACAAAGTAGAAACATGCTCTTTAATCATTCCGCTTATTATTAGCTTCATAATGCAAGAATCCTTCTAGTTGGGCCATATATATACACAAATCCATCAGCACGGCTCCTAAACGAAAACAACACATGCGACTCAATAGTAGTATGCTGCAAATGAAATAATGCGTGTCCATGACAACATAGGCTTATCTAGTGCATGCCTAGTAGTGTGGTTTTATTGTAGCCATGAGAGGCACCGGGAAATTAGTTGCCATCAGGAGACGAGTGAAGCGTGTGGTTGCGGAGGTTGCCACATAGAGGTCCTGGGGATCGAGCACGAGGACTTCCTCCTTGTCAACAGCTGGTCGTTGCTTGCTAAGGTGCGGAGAACACGTACATACAACCTGTCTGCTCTTGTCAGGAAAAAAATAACTGCAACACCTGAATCAAGGTTGTAACTGAAGAAGCTAGATAACACACTCTGCAAGAACCTAGAAAACTCTGCAAGTGTGGAGACAGGAGAGGCAAGTGATAACTGTGTGGGGAGTAACTTGTTTAAAGAAGATAGAAAGAACACTACTGCTGTGTGAAGAAGTACACTAGAAGCTGCTGTGGGCACCATCATCTGAGCATTACCAAACCAACGTGCACCGAGACCTGCTAGAGCCTTCACGAGGCCATCTGAGACCGCGTTGTACTCAGTCAGCGTCCACAAATGCCTGCACAAGTACAGCGCCTTGTCGATTGCCTGTGGCCCAAAGTGGCAGTGAGACTCCGGACCGTTGCTGAATTAGAGTTTGACCGCCTTGCTGAATTTTCTAATAAGCAGCGCACCATTGCAAAACAAGAAACGTGATGACATGGTGTCAAAACTGGATGCAATCGGCCTTTTTGGGACGGATTGAACGGTAATAGTGAACACAAAAAGATAGATCAACAAAAAATTAGGGCTAGCGCAAAGAGCTTCGGCTTCAAAGTTGAGCCGAAGCAATCTTCTTCCCCAGCGTAGTCGCCAAAAAGTTTGTTGACGTTGAATTTGGTCCAAGCCAACACACCACGAGGGCTTTAGACGCCCGGGCCGCCACGAGTCGAAGAACGCAGCAAGATAATCACCTTTACGTGGTGAAGGTCGGAGAGGTTTCCAAGCAAACCACCAAAGGATAACCAGCACGCTTTCGGGATGAAGAACCGATTAGTTTTCAGGCAAACTAGCAAAAGAACCGGTGAAACTCTCGCCCGGGAATGACCTCGACAAGGCAAGGATGTCGCCGGGTTGCCCTAGGTCGACCGGCAAGCCTAGGATGCCATCCTTGGTCGCCTGGATCAAAGAATCAACAACATGTAGAGGATTGAGAGGAGAAAGAGGGTAAAAGAGGTTGTAGATTTTTTTTGTGTCAATTGATTGGATGGGATCAATCGGCCATGATCCTCTCGAATATATGATCTCTAAGTTTTCCACGTCCAGAAAGGTCCAAACCGATTTCAGAAGCCAAATCGGCTTAGTAAACAGCCTAGAGTCGGCGAGGCCGACTCTCCAGGCTAGTTTTTACGGGCCTGAGGGGCTGTTTTCAGACTGTTTTCAGGAGCCTGGTGAGCCGGCCTGCCTGGTGAGCCGGCCAGGCCAACTGGCAACGAGAAAATCCTCGTGAAAGCCTCTGAAATTCATAATTAATTCATCCGGACTCCAAACAGGACGAACCATATATGTTTTTTGATCAGCTCGATGAGAGGAATGCAATGGTGAAATCCTTTCTTGCATTTGAGGACTTTGTCCAAGTAGGACTTGCCTGTTTAGGGAGCCGGTCTAGCTAGTTCTGGCTGGTTCTGGAGCTAAAAAGTGGTTGTCCTGGGTCAAGCATGGTTAATCTCTGGTCTTCTTGATGACAAAAACATGATGACAATATCTATTATGCCCTCTGGACAATTTTGTGTGTCAACAACGCCGAAGGTGGATAATGCATTAAGTGGAAAGAGTTCGATATAACAAACGAAGGAACGGTAACCCCATGGTTAATCATAATGGTCGACATCACTATTTAGCTCATAAAAGATAGGTTGCACTGGGAACATCACTATTCATTCCTATCCTTCCCTGTTCTATGATCGACATTATTTATAGGTCCCCCTTTAGAGCATAAGGACCCTTATGGCCATCTACTCTAGATACCTACAATATTCCCCTATCGGGAGTTATTAAAAGTCCCTCCCTTCTCCTCGCACCGAGACAATCGGAGCATTGCGGGCTGCGGCGTGCCGACACGTGTATCCCCACGTTTTCCAAAAAGCCCCCCCCCCGCGCAGTCCGACTCCCCTCAAAAAACGATTCGTTCACAGTTTTTCAGAGAACCCCTTGCTCTCCCACCCCACAGGGTCGCAGCCGTCCCCGACCTCGCTTCGTGCCGGCATCCCTCCTCCTCCCCACTCGCCGGTCGCCGCAGCCCCCACCTCCGCCTCTCTGTGCCCCCACTTCCACCTCAAGCATTGAAGTTGTGCGGTCTCTGCAGCACCGGGGAGCGACTGGATCTACGAGATTCGGTGGCACGGGAATCAGGCAAATCCTGCTGGTCCCCATGATAACCATAGTCGGCGGAGGCAGAAGCGCTAGCCCTTCCTTGCCCCACTACTATAGAATCGATTTTACAAGACGATGCCATTTTTTTCCGAGGCGGGCACTTTTTTTGCCCGCTGCGGTAAATCCCACGATTAACCACAGCGGGCATTTTTTATTTACCGCAACACTAATTTTTGCCCGCCGGGCATCTTAAGACGTCCGCTGCGATAAATAGGCCATTTACCGCAGCGGACGCCTTAAGATGCCCGCGGCGGTAAATCGATTTACCGCAGCGGGCGTTCTTTGTGGCCCGTCACGGTTAATGGTTGAGGCCCAAAAGGCCCAGCAGCTTGGCCCAATAACGATCTCATATATATTATGACACTTAGAGTTCTCGATCCAGCATTCTGCCACCCACTTCTCTCGGCCTCTCCGACAGAGCGGCGCACACATCTCCCTCTCCAGTGCCCCACTCCAGCGCCCACCCCCGCACACATCTCCGCCGCCCCCCGCTCTCTTCTCCACGAAGCCACCGGCGTTTCCCTCTTCCTCTCCCTTTCACTCCGATGTGGGGCTCCGGCGGCGCTAGGTGAGGAGGCGCGCGAGGCGGCGCGGATCAGCGTGGCGGCCGCGGTGGCGCGCGAGGCGGCTGCGGTTCTCCTGCTCGGATCCATCTCTAGTGCGGTCCTCCTGCTGGGATCCGGCTTCGACGTGCTCCTCCTACTCGGATCCATCTCCTGCGCGCTCCTCCTGCTCAGATCCGTCTCCGGCGCGCTCCTCCTACTGGGATCCGGCTCCGGCGCGCTCCTCCTGCTCAGATCCGTCTCCGGCGCGCTCCTCCAGCTCGGATCTGGCTCCGGCGCCCTCCTCCTGCTCGGATCCGGCTGCGCCGACCTCCCCGCCGGCAGATCCGGCGAGGACGACCTCCTAGGCGGCGGATCCGGCGAGGACGACCTCCTAGGCGGCGGATTCGGCGAGGTCGACCTCCTCGACGGCGGATCCGGAGAGGTGCGGTGCCGGCAGCTCGTCGATGGGTGTCGGGATGGGAACGGGCTCACCGGCGGGCTCGGGAATGGGCTCCTCGGTGGGCTCGTTGGATTTTTTTTTTTGTTTTTTTACGGAGTAAACGCGGCGGGCATCGTAAAATGCCCGCTGCTGTTGACCGAGTTTACCGCAGCGGGCAGGTGGCATCCGCTTCGGGAATTTGTTCATTTACCGTGGCGTTTTGTCCCAGGCGGACGCCGTTGCCCGCTATGTAAAATGGAAATTGCCGGCCACCGTTAATCCTTGTGTAGTAGTGCCCTCTCCTCCATGAATCAGCTAATGGACGGCAAGAATTCCATTATAGCAACAGCTTGGGCAGACGTGCAGGCTTTGCAGTGTCAGAGTATGTGGAGTTATGTGAGATCCAGCGGCGTGCCAGATCCGGCATCAAGCAAATCCGGCCATGGTGGAGGAAGAGGTGGCACGTCCGCGGCACCATCGTCCTTGCATCTCCAAAGTGGCTCGAGGTGAGAGATTCACTTTTTAATGCAGTGGAATTACTCTCGAAACTTCACCTCTCTTGTGGATATCTACCCTGCTCATTTTGTTTGCGGTTCAATTTTCTCCCGAAGTTACTCTCGAAACTGCAGTACTGCTGGATTGCTTTTTCTTTATTTTCATGTAAATGCAGTGTGTGCTTGAATTTAGCGCTTTCACTGATCTTTGGTTCTTTGGTCATGTGTAAATTTTGAAATGTTGAGCTGCTGTTTGTTTGTATGACTGTGGAATGCTCTGTCTGAAGATTGTCGAGCAGAAAATTAAACTTACAGCAAGGCTGGTTCTGAGTTTCATTTACAGTCTCCCAGTCGACGATAGCAGAACAGGTGTGTATTAAAACTCTCAAGCTAAAATGCTTGATGATGTGTATGACCTAACTAAAAGAGAAAGATATATGATCTGTCAAAAAAAAAAAAAAAAGATTGGAACTAGGCTTGGCATCATGGCATGTATGACGATTCAGACCATATATCTGATTCTGTCCTGGTTGCCAACTGCAACACTGTATATTGTCCTGTCATCTCGTAGGTAATATAGTTTGGAAACATACTGTTGTACTCCCCAATGCTGCTGTGATGCTTCTTCCACATTTGATTGATCAAGGTTTTAATAGCGTCTATCTATTCTGTTTATAGGTGCAGTGAAGGGCCATTCTTCTCAGACCAAGCTGCGATGTGCATACATAGGGTTATTGTTATTTGATGGTTCTTTGCAACAACCAAAGAAAGCTTTCGAATATAGGCTACGTGTATATGTTCTGGGATTATTATTTTCTCTAATAAGTTGTGATGCTTGGGTTAGTAACTGAAGTTAACTAAATTGTTGCAGACTAATAGCCTGCTAGAATGATTTTTTTTTTTTATCAGTCAACGGGAGGGGAGAGGGTCCCCCACCTGATTTTCATTGATCATGGCTCAATAAGCCAAATGTTTGAAATACATTCAGTACTGCTAGAATGAAAATCGCCCTTGGTGCCACTAAGGGTCCGGATGAGCTGCATCTTTGATTGAATCCACAAAACATCTGGTGACAATTTAAACCAGATGACATTTTCTCAAGCAGTGGGTTCAGGCTAAATTTTCGTCCTCTAAAATTGCTGCAGATGGAGACGAGTTTGCAAAACAGATAGAGATGTCTGATGGCCGGATATTGTTCTGCGGACAGCAATCTTTCAATGCTTGGTTTTGATGTTAATGGCAGAAAAATGATGTCCAGCGTTTACATTTTGTTTCTATTTGCAGCTCTTGGAATATACTGTTAACACAAACCAAAAATGCTGTAGCAATATGCATAGTACGTCTTGACAAACTTTTGTGTACAAACACATGGTGATTTTTTTTTTTTTAATGAACGGGAGGGGCCGAAGCCCCTACAGAGATTTATTGAAGAAAAAGGAGTAGTTCTTACAAACAAACATAGAAAATAAAAGCAAAAGCAGGGACTAGGGGACTAGGGAAGAAGAGTAAACACATGGTGATTAGTTATTTAGATATTAGTTTGTTAGCGTAGTTGTCTAAGCTGTTGTAAGGTGGACCTATTCATGTGTAGCTTGGAGTATTTGTGTTTGGAAAATATGGTTCTGGAAAGAAATATTACGTACCCTCTGCTTTCAAAACGGATACCACAGCTTACATATCATTTTTTTTGTTTTGCTCAGATCTTAATGCTATCGCCTAACTAGAGCCATTTTACAATGGTTGAAAAAAGCATCTAGATGCCTCTCAATGCCTTCCAATACCTCTATAAAATTATTATTTTTGTTATTTAATTTATTTAAGGGTACTATGGTCTTTTAGCTGTCCTGTATAAGACAAATGCATTATATTGAGCTGTTTTGAAATATGGGCCATGACACCCGCATGACGGCCTTCAATAGAAGAAATTCTGCTTTCTTTTTTAATGAATACAGGGCTGCAAACTACATCGAGGGATCCAAGCACTGGGGTGAGTGCCAAAGATGCCGTCGAGAAGATCGCAAACTACATTGAGTTGACGCTTGATTTGCTATATTACGAGATCAAATGGTTGCGAGGTGATCCCGACATGGTTGAACACGCGCGGCGCATACAGCACCATGGCATGATCGACGGCGGTGGCAGTTGCTGATCGAGGGCGGCGGTGGCTGATCGATGGCGCGCGGGTTGATCGACGGCGGCGGTGGCAGCGCGACGGCGGCGGACTACACAGTGAACCCTAACGTGAACCCTAACGAGACGATGCAAACTAACGAGACAAAATTGTTCTTATTTTTTAATTAATAAAGCAAATACTAATCAAAATATCACTATTACAATTATGAAAGTACTTTTTTACCCTTGGTTAAAAAATAAACTACAAAAAAGCAATTGTCACTCTTTTATTCGAGTCCTAATTTCCCCCAAATCCGGAGGCGTCGCGATGCCTCTCAGCGCATGTGGCCCACCTATCATAGACACATCAAATGCCGCTTGATGCCTCCGTATTGATGCCTCGTGACTTATGGGCCCACAAATTATAGACACATCAAATACCTCTTGATGCCTCTCCAACCATTGTAAATTTTCTCTAAAACCATTTCTATCAAGTGTGGACAATAGCTTTTGTTCTTTAAGTTCTAGTGATGATAAAGTCAGCCATTTATATATGTGTTGCAATAGAAAGAAGCAACACTGGCCACAACTTATAATAGAAGTGTCTTGAGCGACGTATATGTCCCTGATCTACCCATACCTTGTCACTCTATAGTAGGCATGAGAGGCTATAGGAACTCAGCTCTCACATATCTTCTGAGTGATTGGTCCCAACCTCCTTACGATCTCCGATGTGTTGTTTCGATGGCCTCCACTACCGTATCCCAAAGCAAATGTCCTTAACTAACCTCCACATGATACCAGAGTAGAGTAGCAGACAACATAGATAAAGCTTGACACTCTTAATAGCTACAGAAACTAGCTGAGAATTAACCATCACTAATACAGTATGAAGGAGCACTTGTCAGTGTTCTCAGTTGGTGGGATGGGCACATCCACAGAAAAGATTTCATTTCGAAGAATTCAGAGCAGCCCACTCCTCAGATTGTGTGACACGCAGGCTCAATCCACATGCCTGTGTTGGATGAGGACACTAGAGAACGTAGGAAATTAAGTTCAGCTATGAGAGGTACGTATAGTATATGATTCCGTCCACGTGCTTGTTGAGGACGAGTACACTAGAGGTTGTTGTCATCGCGGCCGCGTCGTACTCAGCGCTGGTGGTCGTCAGTGTGCATGGACAACACAACCGCTTGGCTATTCTCATGGTCCTGCAGCACTGACAAATTGACCTGTTCATGCGGCACAAGGTGGTCCGCCGGTGTAGTCAGTCAATCAGTGTGCATCGGCGGCGATAGGTGGAGACTGAGCCCTGCGCCTGGCTATGCTGATGGGGTGCTGGATGCACTTGTGACGCATGGGGCCGTATATGCGGAAGGTACTACTCGTTTGCTAGCAAGCTCATCATGGCGGCGCTGCTCCTTGGCTGGTACGAATGTATCGATGTAATCGATGGAGATGAACAAGCGAACATCAACATAGGAGAAGCGAAGCAGCAGTGGTAGACAAATCTATGGCAAGCCACGCGGCCGCAGAATCCATGGCAACCCAACTGCCGCATAATCTTTGTATGAAATAAGTAATGAATTTATTTTTGTTGCACCTACGTACATTGGATCAACTGTGGCTGAAATAGATTTTCTAGGGCTGGTTGGTCCGTAGAAATGACCATTTAGATGCATATGGCATGACAAAACTGCCCCTAAAAAATAACCATTTAGTATAAAAATATGAGTTTTAGGAGATGTTGCTTTACATGTTTACCTCTAGACTCAGCAGTTGTTCACCGTGCAGTTTACCTCATAATTTCCTACGTGCTTGCACTTATTAGCAGTGTCCCATTTTTTATCTGCAGAGGTTTGTTTATTTGATTTGATCCGGAAATTGAGCCTTGTCTTCCACACAAACAGCACAGAAGGTTAGCAGCGAAGGTACTGGAAAGCTTCAGAAATCGCAGACAAACGACATTGGAGAAATAATCATGTCAGTTTTTGGCAATTCTAGGCAGATTAAAATGTAGTTATGGACCTTCGTACATGCATTGTCCCTTCCGTGCTATATTTTCATATGGATGTTCACTGTCTTCAATTGTTGGCCCCTAGCCTTCAATAATAAAAATAGAGCTAATCTTTCTGATTGATGGAACTCTTATAAGTACCTCTGCTTTCAAATTAAGGCCATCGGCTAAATGCACAAAAGAACATGTTATATATAATGTCAATGTTATCTCTTTTGGAGCCAATTAGGTGTTATTTTGCCGTACAGATTTCCTTTGAATATATCCTATAAATTGATGCCTGTTTCAGGGTAATTTCAGCTAATATAGTTTTGTTTTGTTTCGTGAGGACAAGCACGGTTAGGTTTCTGGGATGGGACAACACGGGACTGTCTTCATTGGTCACATCTTCTAGCAACTTTTGTCGCACAGTCCGCAAGAAACATAGGTATTTTCATGAGACCTTAATCCATGATGAGATAGATGTTATATTGTTCTCCTATGTATATCAAGTAACCTACTCCTGCATTCCTTCATTAATTTGTCATGTACGACCCAATATATATGAGTTACCACTTGCATGTTGCTATTAATTGTGTTTTTGAAACATATACTCCCCTCACCTTTATTGCTAATAATTGCGCAGCATCTACTACTATAGTTATGTTTTTTTTTTTTTTTTTGAAATTCACCTCTGCCATGATTTTCTGAGTTATGCACTGCCTCTACAATTACTATTGTTATGGCTGCCATTCTGATGTTCCAGTGTTTAAAAAAGCCCGACTTCTCGCTTGCAGCCATTCTTTGGTTGCTTTTCTGCTTTTCAGACATTTTTTGCTTACATTTCAATTTTGCAGAATAGATAGGGTAAAGCTTGCAATTTGTGTATATAGTTTTGCTTCCTAGTGCAGATACTAAACAGTGATGGTATTTCGAAACTGATGCGATGTGACGCTATGATTTGAAAATGAAATTCACATTGGTAACTTTCCCTTCTGATTTTTGTTCTGCTTGGTGTTATTGCCTAGCAAGACAGTTTTTTGTTAAGCAGATCTGCTGCAATAGTACCAAGGTATTTTATATTTAACTTCCTTTCACCGCTCTATTCTTTTCATATTGGCCAATTCAGTTTTTTTGTCCTCAAAATCAGTTCATTTTGGTAAGTTTGTGTTGTGCCTAATCTATTTATTATGTGCAGTTTGCTTGTCTTTTTTCATGCATCCACCCCTCATTATATTTGGCTTCCTGGATTTTTGGCGCACTTATAAGTAAACCAACTTAAAAGTGAGGACAAGGACACAAGTTAAAGCAATTTTTTGTTTCCCATTAATATCGATCGTTCGCTTCACTTTAGCTTATGATATCATACTTCATCACCTACACCTGCTCTAATAGTTGGTTCACATCATACTACACAAAGCTTATCCAATGAACCAATTCATGACACATACTCTGCTGGTCTTTCTGTCCATCGAAGGCTCATCTGTAGTCCATGTAAAAAAATTGTGTACATGTGTTAAATGGATTAACCTTCCTTGTTGTGTTTATCGCTTCAATTATGAATATATTGCCATGATGAATTTCTCTTCTTTTTTGGCCTTCGATATTTCCAATCTACATAGAAATTTCCTGTCTCATTGTTGTAGGCAGTTTTAAAGTCAGTAGGTGTATTCGATTTTACAAGTGTCTGCCAACAAATTCATCTGCCATGGTTCCAAAATGCTCCTATATGACTAGCAAATTGATTGGTTTGCTTTCTACTTTTAGATTTAAACAATTCTTTTTGTTTCCTTTCAACTCCATGTTTATTTGCCAATAACATTGGGGATTGCAGAACTGTAGTTGTTTCACTTAGAGGACCATGTGCTAAATAGAGGGGCATCTTGCACAAAGTATTAATGTTTTCTGTAATAGTGGATGAAGTAGAGAAACATTGCTATCCTGCTCAATTCATTAGAGAGTAGAGGGCTTGCTTCATGCTACACCTGAAAAATCTAAATGAACGAAAATAATTCAACGATGCAAGGGTTTGCATGAGAAACAGTAATCCTATTCGTTTGCGTTGCCTAATTTCTGCCTTAAAATTTTTGCATTCTTTTCAATGATCATGCATTTGTTGTTGGCGGATCTCAGGGTGCCTATATTTTCCTTTAGGGTTTACTAGATGCACCTGTTGTTGCAAGATTCAAGTTACAAAGTTCCGTGGTATTTTTCGTTCCATAGTTACACCTTATCCTGACATTCTTTTGGCAGGTAAGTTAAATAAGTTGAATCAGTTACCACCCAACGAAGTCCTGCATATGTATGCCCCTTGTTTGGAGCCGAAGACTTTTGCTTCGTGTACTATCCGTGCTGTTCCTTCAAATCGTTCAGTTATCTAGCACCAAGGATCCAACAACATGAAATGTGAATGCATACCTAACCTAATGGGTACTCTTCATAAAATCTGTACCCAATATATACACACATCCTGTACGTACAAAAGTATTGTAATGTATATTTATATAGTGATCTCTACCATCTACGAATCCATATATTTGTGAGATAAATTATTTACTATTTTCAAATATTTTACACTCCATAGGTTAACATATATTCCTGTAATCCTACATGTTCTAAAGCTTCTTCTCTGTGTTTAGAGCATCTCCAAGAGTTTGCCAAATTTCACTTGGCAAATCTTGTAATTTGGCAAGTGTCTAAAACAGATGGCAAGTGAAATAATCTAGTATCTCCAATAATTTTGTAATTTCACTTGCTATCTAGGCTTGGTAAAATAAAAAAAGGCCCACAATTCAACAGATTTCAACCGACTTTTCTCCTGCTCGCGCGACGGTCGTTCTTCCTCGTGCCGCGAGACTTCGTCGCGGCCGTGCAGGGCACCGCCGCCCTCCATCGCGTGCGTGAAGCCGACCACAACTCACTTGGCGAGCAGTTCACGCGTCTTGCCGGCCACCTGAGATTGACCTGAGATCGGCCAAGAATAGGACCATGCATATACGCGTGATCACCCCATGGATGGCAAGTTGCCAAATTTTGCCAAGTCAATTGCCAAACTGTTGGAGGACTGATTTCTCTGTTTTACCAAAAAAAAAAAGAAGGATAGCAAGTGCATTTGGCAAACTCTTGGAGATGCTCTTACAAACGTGACTACAGCTACGCTGAGAAGTAACTCTGAAGATGAAGATTCAGTTGAGATTTGCCCATATCGACATCTACGCTAAAACAAGTTACTGGCACAGCCCAATCATTGTACAAAGAACCTACTATGTCGTAGATTTTCATCGTTTCTGTTCAGACATTCAGCAGTCTGCTACAAACTCTGTAAACCAAACCCAGTGTATCAAAACCTGAATTATAGTATTGCCTACCAATGGTTGTTTATGTATTGATAAAACTTCATCCATTATATAAGTCAGCCAAGCGTGTATGGGCGCGCCCTTTCTACTAGTTTATATTAACCATATGTGATCATGGAATAATTTGTAGGTAGGATTTTATAAAGGAAAACCATCCTGAAATTCGGTTTATAGGGGTAGGGGTAGTGAAAATATTTGGATGCCAACTGTGTATAAAAAAGTTACACTCACCACTAAAAACCTATCTGCAGTAGTGGGTGCAGTAGTGGGTATATATGTAGCTAGCCTCACTCTTTTATGCCCTCTCGATCGGCTCCTTCTAGTCCCATTTATATATTCGCAATTGAAATTCACTATATCTAGCTAGCTAGCTTTGTGAAAGAGACATGACCCTGATCTAGCTAGGCACATCTAATGGCCATATACTATAGGCATGAGAGGCTTGAGGAACTGTGCTCTCAGCATACGGCACATACGTATATCGTATCTACGGACAGAGACATACATCCGCTGGAGTCAATCGCATTAAAGGTGATGATGCTGGCAGAGGACGTGTCACAACAGAGGTCGCACCGGCGCCGGAATCGATCACCTCGTGCCAGAGCTAGTTCCAGAGTAGACAGCGCTGGAGGTTTCGGAACCGAGTCACGACTGCAACCGTGTTCAACTCACCACTAGCATCACATGTCCCAGATCTAGACACATCTACTGCCTATTGGTTATAGTATAAATATTGGAGGTTGTAGGACCTCAGAAATCAAAAGCAAATGGACTCTGGCTTCACTACAGCTGAAAACATGAAATTCCCTTTTAATTTTTTTTGTCTTGAAAACTGTCAGGGTAAATCGAATTACCTTGATGGTTTATGGAAAACATACAGTAAAATTAAATAACCGTCGGGGAAATCCCTAATTAACCTATGAGTGGATATAACTGTCAAGGAATAACCGTCGGGGAAATCCCTAATTAACCTATGAGTGGATATAACTGTCAAGGAATTGCATTAACATCGTCATGGTAAATAGAATTACCTTGACGGTTACATATCTTTTTTGGTGGTAACTGCAAAAACCGTCAGGATAAATTGAAGTAAAGAACATGAACACACGGTTTGCTCTTTTTAATCCGGGATGAAATTTTATAACTAGTAGTTCTTCCTCATGCTAAATCCAAATGATATGTTTTTTTTCCAGGTTCATTCTAACTAGTATTTTAAAGCACTTCCATCCATTTTTACATGTAATTGTAATAACTAGCTAAACCACTACTGTTATCTTACTACTAAAAGACTCAAATGATATCGCCACAACTAATCGGCCCGCCTCCGCGCTAATTACCGTGACACCGCATGCATCTTCCCTGGTCAAAACAAAATTGTCGCTCCACTAATCCCTCCCCCCGGCCAGCCCGACACTAATCCCCGCCCTGCTCCCTCTACCTCGCGTTCGCCCAAACCGCCGCTCGCCCACGACGCCCTCACCGCCCGGCCGCTCCTACGACGCCCAGGTGCTTCCGTCTCCCCGGCGCCGGTGAATCCCGACGCGCACCCCAGCCATCGCGTGGGGAGGGAGGAGAAACGCTCGCCGCGACGCGCCGCCTGCGACGACGGCGAAGCCCGACGCCCGCCCTCAGCCATCACCTTGGGACGGAGGAGAGACGCTCGCCGCGACTCGCCGCCAGCGACGCCGGGGAAAGCCCGACTCCCGCCCCCAACCATTGCACGGTGCTGGTGAAGCCCGCCATGCTGACCTCGGGACTCGGCTACAACACTACGCCCGTCCAAGGCCAGCAGATTTCAACCCTCGCTGGCTGTTTCGTCCAGGTGTGTCAACCCTTTCTTTTCCCTTCCTGTTGTCCAAAAACGAGCACCCTAAGTTCAATCTCCTTCAAAGATTCACAGATTACTGGATCTAAACAAAATTGTGCGGCACTGCGGCTCCGGTGCAGCGTGCCTCTGGCGTCCCCACTAATTCCATAGGTAATCACCTTCACCACGTTCCATTAGTTTAATCTCTAGGAGGGTGAGATATTGTAGCAACTACTGAATTCAGTAACGGACAGTGATTGTAGTTTATTTCTGCAAGTTTTGATATAATGTAGAGACATGACAAGCTGGCATATACAATTTCAGAATGTCGTTAGTTCTCAAATGTTACAGTACATCTCTCTTTGTTAGGAGTTTTTGTTGTGTAATTGGCTCATGGAACAATGTAAAAATAAATAAAGTAAATGTACTTACTTCAGGATAAAAATATAAAATGATTGTATATTTGATGGTCTTTGAGGTATGAGACTATACACATGAATATTTTATTTTGGAACAAAGCTTAGTATCGTAAAAGATAAACACGACTTCATGTTTATTTATCTATTTGCCCAGCAGGACCAACAGCCTAAGAACTAAGATTACAGAGAAATTCCAGCTACATAACAGCAATATCAGAGACCTGCTCGAAAAACAAAAATCAGAGACTGGACCATCAGAAGCCTTCTTGCCGCTCGTCCAGTCATTCAGGCAGCTCGCCATTCAGGTCAGCTTTGACTTGTCGTATTCCTTCTGAACATCACCCACATCTGCATACAATTGGTAGTTGCGTGAATCAAAGCATCTGGATTAGAAGGAAAGGTCTTTTCTATGGCAATTTTGTTTTTGTTCTTCCAAATGGACTGCGCTAGACCTGCAAAGAACACAAAGCTTAATTTTCCTGAAATTCCTAGCCTCCTTGGCAGCCACCATGTTAGGATATCCTGAATTGGAGTTTTAAACCTTGGTAAACCAAAGGCATCCATAACACAACACCAGGTATATTGAGAAAACACGTATTGAAACAAAATTTGATCTATTGTTTCTGATTTGCCACAGACAACATAAAGGGCTTTCTCCCCAACCCCCTTTTTTAAGAGCAGTTGCAGTTTGGAGTTTGTTATGGAAATTCTGTCACCTGAAATTTTAACTTTCAGAGGCATTTTGCATCTCCAGATTATTACCATCATTCAGCCTATCGATGACACTCCATGAGTCAAACACATGTATAAAGATTTTGTAGAGAAGTTTAGAGTTATATCATGTCATGGGCATAAAGAGGGGCGCCGTAGGGCGCAAGTGTCCTAGTTGGGCCTTAAGCCCATTAGTGTTAATTAGTGTCTCTCTTAGTTATTTGTCTATAGGAATAGTACCATATTGTCTAGGCACAAGAGGTGTTAGTCCTATGTACCCTTTATATTCAGCCCATGGGGCACAATGGAAAGCAAGCAATGAATTATGAAGAAACAATCTAATCTCCCTCTCAAGCTCTTTGCATAGCATAAGGCCAACCTCTCAAGCTCTTGGCAAAGCATAAGGCCTAGTTATCCTAAGCTCTTGGCAAAGCATAAGGCCAGGCCTTATGCTTTGCCAAGAGCTTAGGATAACTAGGCCTTATGCTTTGCCAAGAGCTTGAGAGGTTGGCCTTATGCTATGCAAAGAGCTTGAGAGGGAGATTAGATTGTTTCTTCATAATTCATTGCTTGCTTTCCATTGTGCCCCATGGGCTGAATATAAAGGGTACATAGGACTAACACCTCTTGTGCCTAGACAATATGGTACTATTCCTATAGACAAATAACTAAGAGAGACACTAATTAACACTAATGGGCTTAAGGCCCAACTAGGACACTTGCGCCCTACGGCGCCCCTCTTTATGCCCATGACATATCAATAGCCCCTTAGCACGGCGTTGCCATGCACCTGTGTGGAAGCCAATTTTTTTGAATCCCTGATGCTGTGGTTTTTAGGCAAAGGAGGGGTGAAACTGTTCAAAAAAATGAAAGTAAATGGTTAGTAAAGAGTAGAGACTAAGTATTTGATGTAGATATCTTGATAGCAACCTAGCAGGTGATGTAGTGAGACAACATAGTAACAAGGAGTTATTGAAATCTGTTTATTTAATCTTCTATATTGGGCAAGATTAATCAGAACTTAGCAAAGTTGTTGTACAATAATGACAAGAAGTAGAATAAATAACTGTAGCAAGTTTAAGTATGCTAGGAAGTCTTTCATGCTGTTTTAAATTCCAGTGGTACATGTTGAATTCAGTTTATAGTGGCTTGCTGCAGCTGGCAGCAAAATCAATTGTCTATATTAGAATGCTGTTGTTTAAGTTAGCTTTGACGATCGCTATGTTTTCTAAAATTCCTTACTTTGAAAAATCAATCGTCTCTAGTTGGCATGCGATTTGTTTCTCGTGCTTGTGTTGCTTTGTTTCCTGCAGCTATCGAATTGTTGCTCCTCTTTCTAATTGCAGTTTTAGAGCTGCACATTGGATTGATTGGACAGAGGAGCAGAACAACGACGGTGCATTGCTGTGGGTGGAGGTGGACAGCCAGGAAGCTGCCAAGCGGACTGCCACTGGTTTCGCAGTCCTCACGCTGCTGAGTGGCGGTCAGTTCACGTACTCTCTTGTCTCTGCCACTCCTTTCAGTCCTCATCATGTCGTATTTATGCAGCAGCAGCTCATCTAAGCAGCAGACACACAGGCTGAGACGGTGAGCTCCCCCATCTCTGTCACTAAGCAAGGTGTGTTCTCTGTATATTGTATTGAAGATGGTTGGTATTTGTTATCCTCTGATTGATCATAACAGTTGTAGGTTATTATACTGTGTCAATACATAGTAACGTGTATCACATTAGAGTATGTTCCTAAATATGGTAAATTACTGGTAATAGTCAGTGGTCTATTTCGAAGAAAATGTCAAATGCCTTGCTTCTTGCACTTTTGCTTCTTGCAACACACTGCCATGTTGTACAAACTAATTATCACCCCCATAGATAAAATGCAGTTCACTTTATTCTCTTGACCTTCCAGTAGTTTCTGTCGTACCTTTCTCTGAACTTGGTTTGGCTGGGCTAACCTTTACCTCTAGGGATTAATACAAAGTTAATCAGTCTATAATCTTGAATCTCTTCTCTTTGATATGCCTTTCAGTGCCCTTACTTAAGACGAACGTGGCAAGGAATTCCCAATGAAGCCATCTCTAGATTGGTTCTAAGGTGTGTTACATCAATTTGTTCTTTTGCTTATTTGTTGCTTATGGAGTTGAGCACAAGAAGTGGATTAGTTTTTTTTTTTTTGAAGCACCAAAAGGCATCCGTAGAAATGTCTTATGTTTTGTCTATAAGGAGGTCCTCACTTAATGACAAGGTATTGTCTTATGTTTTGCACAACTGGTATATTTTAACATTTATGTATTTTTTTATTTTAGGTAATAATAGAGGAAGTCGGAAAGAAGTGAGAGACAAGTTGTTATGACTTGCTGACATGTTATCTATTAGATGTACATATTATATATTATTGTAACCTCTTGATTATAGTATTTATAAAGTGTTTCCCTCTCATATTAATATTTAGCCTTTTACCTATAAAATGTTATCGAATGATCAAATGGTGTTGCTTGGCGTTAAAAAAAATAACAAAATAAATTATGAATCCGACATCCATACCCTCTCTATCATGCAACATCCATCGTACATCGATTTGCCCTATACCTTGCATACCCGTAGCAACGCACGGGCACTTAACTAGTATCTGTTAAAAGAGCACTTCCATTTCCTAGCTGCTATTTAAAGCGCAATGATTTGGTTTATCAGTATTTTCTCACAGCTGACAATAGAAAAAAACTCATTTTGGGATTTTACGTGGGCCCATGATTTAACCCTCATGGGTGGTAGACAGAGTAGAATGATGATCTTTAATCATGCAGCTTATTATTAGATTCATAATACAAGAATCCTTGTGGTTGGGCCATATATATACACAAATCCATCAGCGCGGCTCCTAAGTGAAATGTCGAACAAGCTTTGGAAAGTTCTCTGTTGGAATATTCGAGGTATAAACTCTGAAAAGATGTGGAATGCCATTAGGGATAGAGTCATGGAGTCCTCTTGTGATATAATTTGCCTCCAGGAAACTAAACGTGAATCTTTTGATCAAACTTTCTTAAAACTCTTCTGTCCTTCTGTGTTTGATTCTTTCCACTTCATACCTTCTGTTGGTGCTTCGGGTGGCACAATTGTAATCTGGAAAAGCTCTCCTTTCATGGAGAATGTATTTTCCAAAATAATTTTGCTGCCTCAATCATATTCACCTCCAATCAAAAGAATGCTAGTTGGATTTTAACAAATGTCTATGCCCCTTGCACCAATCAAGGCAAATTAGACTTCATTCATTGGTTTAAGCATATCTCCATGCCTGACACGATTGATTGGCTAGTTGTTGGAGATTTCAATCTATACCGCAATCCAGAGGATAGGAATCGGGATGGTGCTAACATTCCAGATATGCTCATTTTTAATGATGCTATTAGCTCTCTTGGTTTAGTAGAGCTCCCACTAAAAGGTCAACGCTTCACTTGGACCAATAAGCAAAATCCACCCCTCCTGGAACGCTTAGATTGGTTTTTTACTTCAGCAAATTGGACCCTTTCTTACCCTAATACTTTGGTCACCACCCTCACAATGAAAACCTCGATCATGTTCCATGCTTAATTTCTATCTCAACTTCTATCCCAAAAGGTTCTATATTTCGTTTTGAAAATTACTGACTTGAACATGAGGATTTTTTAAACCAGGTTCAACAAGGTTGGATTTCACCGATCCCGCATCCGGATTCACCAAAAATATCACGGCCCATTTAAAAATCTCGGGGAAATCTAAAAACCTGGAGAAATTCCATTTCTAATCTAAGCACAACTATTAAAAATGTTAAATCGATTATCTCCTTTCTAAACTTTCTTGAAGAATTCAGAGACTTAAGTCTTATAGAATGGAATTTCAGGAAAGTTCTAGAGGACAAACTTATCTCCCTACTTCAGCAACAAAAAACTTATTGGAAGCAAAGGGGTCCATTAAATGGATAACCCTAGGAGATGCTAATACAAAATTATTTCATGCTCATGCCACTACAAAATTTAGAAGAAATTTCATTACCCAGTTGATAAATGATGAGGGAACTATTCTTACTGAACATCAAGACAAAGCCAATCTCATCTGGTTGGCCTTCAAGGAAAGACTTGGGTCATCCAATTTCAACTCCGTAGGCTTTGAACTTTCCAATTTTTTAACCCCTCTACCACACTTGGAGGCCCTTACTCAACCTTTTCATAAAGATGAAATAGATTCGATAGTTAAAGCTCTACCCTCTCGATAAATCCCCAGGCCCCGATGGTTCCAACACTGATTTTGTTAAAAAATGCTGGCCAATCATCTGCACTGACTTTTACAATCTCTGTGATGACTTTCATGCTAATGGTCCATCCATTTGTCTTAAAAGCATTAATGGTTCTTATATAACTCTTATTCCTAAAAAAGATGATACCAACAAAGTGGGTGACTTTAGACCAATCTCTCTCCTAAACTACTCCATTAAAATCCTAACTAAACTCCTGGCTAATAGACTACAAGTTGCTCTACCTTCCCTCCTGCACAAAAACCAATATGGTTTTATCAAGAAAAAATCTATTCAAGATTGTATTGCCTGGGCTCTAGTGTATCTTCACTCTTGTCATCAGTCTAAAAAGGAAATTCTAATCCTCAAACTTGACTTTGAAAAAGCTTTTGACAAAGTTGAACATGAGTTCATGATCCAGATAATGAAACACAAAGGATTCCTCTCAAAATGGATTGACTGGATGAAGGCCATCTTTAGGTCAGGAACATCTTCAGTTCTTCTAAATGGCTTACCAGGTAAAGTCTTCCACTGTAAAAGAGGGGTTAGGCAGGGAGACCCACTTTCCCCTCTTCTCTTTGTACTGGCAGCTGATTTTCTTCAAACTCTGTTAAATCATGCTAAAGCCTCAGGGTCTCTTTCTCTGCCCATTAATATTCATGACTTATACTTTCCAATCCTTCAATATGCTGATGATACTCTCATTTTTGTGAAAGCTTGCCCAAATGAATTAAACCACTTAAAAGACATCCTCTCTTCCTTTGCAGAATCCTCAGGCTTAAGAGTAAATTATAGTAAATCAATGATGATACCTTTGAATGTTTCTCCTGATCAAGCACAATCTTTGGCTAATGTTCTTGGCTGTACTCTAGGGGATTTGCCTTTTACTTATTTAGGTCTGCCGTTGACCTTAACCAAACCCTCAGTAGCAGACTTCTGGCCTTTAACTACTAAATGTGAAAGAAGGCTAGTGGCTTTCTCATCCTTTTTAAATGAGGCTGGTAGGCTCCAACTTACAAATGCTGTCTTAACTGCCTTACCCATGTTTGCTATGTGTAGCTACCTTTTACCAAAGACAATTATCGACCAAATTGACAAGTTTAGGAAACACTGTCTTTGGAGAGGTTCTAACATGAATTCAAAAAAACCACCTAAGGCTGCTTGGCCAATGTGCTGCTTACCCAAAGAGGAAGGGGGACTTGGCATTCTCAACATTAGAACACAAAATGAAAGTCTTTTGTTCAAACATCTTCATAAATTCTTTAATAAAGATCCCACTCCTTGGGTAAGACTTGTCAGGGATAAATATTACTCTGGTTTCAAACTTCCCTTGGGGGTGACTACCTTTAGAGGTTCTTTCGGTGGAGGGATATTTTGAAATCACTCGAAAACTTCAAAAAGTTGACTTCGGTTTCTACTAAAAATGGCTCTTCTTGTCTCTTGTGGTTTGATAATTGGATCAATCTCCCCTTCATCGACAATACCCAGAATTATTCTCTTTCACTAAGAATCAAAGAATTTCAGTTGCCTCAGCTGTTTCTTTACCTGATTTTCATTCTCTTTTTCATCTACCCTTATCTACCGAAGCTTTCCAACAATTCACAGCTCTCTCTTTAATCTGGCAAATCTCCCTCTTACTGATGAGTCTGATATTTGGTCTTACAGTTGGGGTGACACCATTTTCTCCTCCCATAAAATCTACTTACACCTCACTGGTCACCAGCACCCTCACCCTGCCTTTCGCTGGCTTTGGCACTCAGCTTGTCAGAATAAAAGAAAATTCTTTTTTTGGCTTTTTCTTAAAGATAGGCTCAATACTAGATCACTCTTACGAAGAAAAAATATGAACCTCCCCTCTTATCACTGTGTTCTCTATCATCTAAACGTTGATGAAGATTTACTTCACCTTTTTTTTCATTGCCCTTTTTCAATTGCTAGTTGGTGGAGTATTCAAGCACTAGTGCCAAATTGTTCAGATACTTTTCTTATTTTGGAAAGTTTGAAATCTCAGCTTCCTCGACCTTTTTTCATGGAATTAATAATAACTATGTGTTGGGCAATTTGGACTTCCAGCAATGATAAGATTTTCAGGGGAATTGATAACTCTATCCAACGGTGTAAAAGGATTTTCAAGCAGGAGCTTGCTCAGGTTGTCCTTAGAGCAAAAGTTAAAGTGCAACCACATTTATCTTCATGGCTAGAAGCTCTTGTGTAATAGTGCTTATCTTCTTTGTAACCTTCTTTGTTTCCTAATTCTCCTGCTTGGAGCTTGTAATTTTGTTTGTAAAAACTCATTTGTTTTAAATAAAAACCCAGTAGGGGCGCAAGCCCCTCCTGTTCCCACAAAAAAAAAAGTGAAAACAACACATGTAACTCAATAGTAGTATGCTGCGAATGAAATGTGTCCATGATAGGCTTATCTAGTGAATGCCTAGTAGTGTGGTTTTATTGTATCCATGAGAGGCACCGGGAAATTAGTTGCCACCAGGAGCCGAGTAATAGCGCGTGGTGGCGGATCGGAGGCGGCCACATATAGACCTCCTAGCGATCGAGTAACATGACTCTTTTCTCAAGTTAAGCCTGGAACTGTCAACGGCTGGTTGGTGCCCGCTAAGCTGCTACTAAGAAGATTTTCCGCGCCAAAATCCGACATGAATGCAACACATACAGTGGCAAATTGCTGGGCTTCTTCAGCCAAGACAGCCAACTGCATGCGTGAAATAATGGGAAGGAAACACTAATCTCAAGAATCAGAGGCCAACGAAGTACCACATGTCATCCATCCCAGTGCCAGGCACTACTACATCTGTTAATGGTTTTCAGGAAAAAAAATTGTATCATTGAGAGTTTGAACCTGAGAACATGAGACCGTAGCACACATAATGTTTCTCTACCACCTGTCTGCTCTTGTCAGGAAAAAAAATAACTGCAACAGCTCAATCAAGGTAGTAAGTAATTGAAGAGGCTACATAACACACTCAGCAAGAACCTAGAAAACTCTGCAGTGAAGTGTGGAGACAGGAGAGGCAAGTGTAACTTGCTTAAACAAGATACAGAGAACAGTGCTGCTGTGAAGACACTTGGACCTGCTGCAGGCACCATCCCTGTCTAACCATTACCCATCCCCTGTCGTCTAAGCATTTCGTCGCCAGCAACAAGCTGGCGCACCGAGACATACTAGAGCTTTCACGAGCCCATCAGAGACCGCGTTGCACTCAGCCAGCGTCCACAAATGCCTGCACACGTACAGCGCCTTGTCGATTGCTGTGCTGGTGCCAGCAGCTGTGGCAGTGAGACTCCGGACAGGGACCAGGACGAAGGATTCTGTCAATGGATGGTGCGTGCGATGTTCTTCGCCACGACCGTGCCATGAATGGTGGCGCGGCAAGGCGTACTGCACAGTTGCGAGAGGGAGGGAGACGGCAGCGGCTAGGGCAGACGGTGGAGGTGGCGGGAAAGGTAGACAGCTGCCAGGTGGCGGCGCTGACGTGTCAAGTACACCAGCCTGTTCAGCTTGGGAGGCGTCGGACCCATTGTTTCCTTGGAACAATTATGCTAGGTTCAAATAAAAGCCACAACTACGTTATTACCTTTATGTAAATAAATAAAATTAATTACCAAAATATTATACAGATCTGATGGTCAGAATAAGTCCCAAGACTTAGGCCCTATTTGGATCACTATAAATATTAGTTATCTGCTAAAAATTATTTATTTTGGATGCAAATAGGTATAGACAATGAGATTTACTTCCATAATAGATTAGATAATTGTTAGTTGGATCTTTAGAGAGCAACTATCATCCCACTATCTAGAGAAATCAAGTGATGAATTATTAGCCAGCTACCTATAAGCTAATGAATCCAAACATAAGCTTAGGTACTCAAAAGCACCTAGTAGTACCCACCAACCACTGTAAAAGAGCTTAAAATTTGTTGGTATCTTTTTATAGCTAATTGACTCTTATTAATATTTCCTTATAGCTAAGGTACAAAAACACATTTGGAATGTTAGGTATGGGTAGTCATAGCAGAAACACGCTATTTATTTAGGCAGCTCATTATAATCTTCACTGGAATGCTTCTGGTTCGGCACTATATATACACACCAATTAGACATATCCATCAGCTCTGCTCCTATGAAGAAACACTTCCAAGTCAATATTTGTGTTGAGATTGAAATCTCTCCCTGTCGTTGGCATATGTGGTGCATTCCTAGTAGTGGTTTAGTGTAGCCATGGGAGGCACAGGGAAATGAATTCTCACCAAGTATCGCAGAGCCGGGTGGTTTGCAGTGGTTGCCACATAAAGGATGTAGCGGTCAAGCACAAGAACTACTTTTTCTTAATTTAAGCCTGGAATTGTGGAGGGCTGTGGCACCGATACTATGCCTAGGGAGGAAGAGGAGTCCGGAACGAGGGATCTTGTCAAATAGATAGTGTCTCGGTGTACTTGGCAACGACCTTAATTTCAGCCTGGAATTGTGGAGGGCTGTGGCACCGATACTATGCCTAAGGAGGAAGAGGAGTCCGGGACGAGGGATCTTGTCAAATGGATAGTGTGTCGGTGTACTTGGCAACGACCGCGCGATGGACTGCGTCGCCGAGGATTGCTGTGCAGTTGCGAGAGGGAGGGCAGGCAGTCAGCAGTGGTAAGGGCAGAGAGGGGGTGACCGGGTGACCGCACGAAGGCGGCGACGGCGGCCGTGGAGGTGGAGGCAAAAGGCAGACAGCACAGTTCCAGGTGGCGAAGCTCATGTGTCACAAAACACACCCGTAACCTGTTCAGTGTACGGGGCATCAGACCGGTTGTTCCTAGCAACAATTATGTTATTACTGTTAAGTAAATAAAATTAATTAGGAAAATACTATACACATATTACCAGCTACATTAAAACAGCATAGAATTTGTTAGTCTTTTTTTATAGCGAGATGACTTGCTTTATTATTATTTACTCATAGCTGACGTAGAAAAAACTAATTTGGAATTCTAGGTTGCCCTTGATCTAACCATCATGGGTACTAGGTAGTCAAACCAGAAACAACCTGTTCATTCAAAAAGAAAAAAAAAAGCAGAAACAAGTTCCGAATTTAGGCAGCTCATTATTAGCTTCACTAGAATCCTTCTGGTTCGGCAAATATACATAAATGATGCACTGGGTTTTGTACAATGCATTGTCCATAATAATGAATATAATCATAGTTATTGAATGTTCAAGGTAAAAAGAAAAAGGTATAGCTTACAACAATTGTACTGCGAGACTTATTAATTATATTACCTGTGATTCGTGAAGAATGGAAATTTTTTTCACAAGAGTGACGAATGGAAATTGGTATTTACTAGTTTTTCAAAAGCCATCTCAGACATAAAAGCATGAAGATCTCTATCTTTATGTTTACCACCAACTTATGTATTGAAAAACTATTCTCATGAGATTATAAAAAAAAAAATCTCATGAGGCCAGTCCTATACGTACGCTCCGTATTCTGAAGTCTCTGCTCTCTGTTGCGTAGTTGTCTGTCGCAGTTGTGATTGCAGCAATAGTATGAAAGTTTAGAATTATATTTATCTTGCCATCTTGTTGTACAAATTAAGCTATACCTACTAGAATATAAACTCTTTCATATATTTGCGCTGCACTGCAATGAGAAACAAAAAAAGCAATCCCTATAGCACACATCAGCAACATTGTACGTAAGTTCAATGAGTGAAGGCCCTACTGACAAGTCACATATATCTAGAGGCCACAGTTTAGACATGAGAGGTGTGGGGAACTCGGTTACTAGGTTTGCCCTTGGATAGAATCCATGAAAGTACAGTGGTGCTCCTGGCCAGGCCAATGCTTGTGTAGTTTGCTCACAGTGTGCACTCGAGGTGACAATCTGGCTCACAACATGCGAGCATCAAGCTGGTGGAATATCTGTCGGTTCGAAGTGACAAACCACACATGCATGTCATGACCACTGACCACAGTGGCTCCTTTTCAACACTGTGTCCATGAGTAGTGCAATTCATGGACACATAACCTGGCTAGCATGCACCGTGGCCTGGCGCCCTTGTGCGTTCTTGTTCAGTGAAGTGATGATCTTTTGTGCCATTGTAGCGAATATATGTGGGTATTCACTTCAGCTGGTTGGTCCATCACCTTCCCTGCCACTTATGTACAACTATTCTCAAGACCAGTCTCTGATCACATGCCATATTTACTACATATTGGTGCAAACATCCAAAAATCTAACGTGTTCAGGTTTGAGAACTACTGGATAGATCACCCAGGCTTCCTTGAAACTGTGAAACTTCATTGGAGCAACCAATATGCCAAAAAGATTAACCGCAGCGCCGCACTTTAGCACATCGTGGGGTTTACCACAGCGGACTATTTTTTTTTTTTTACCATGACGGGCATTATTGCCCGCTGCAGTAAATAAATTTACCGTAGCTCGCAACATTAAAAGCCCGCTACAGGAAATCAGGCCCAATCCAATAACTGCGCGCATATATAAAACAATGACTTATGGTCTCCCAGCCTCAGCCTCCCACCCTACCTCTCGCAGCCACACTCCCGCACCGAGTCCAACGCCGCACACGCGAGCGGAGCCTCGAAGTCGCAGTCACTCCCACTCGTCGTACCCTTCCATCCTCCTCATCTCTCACTTTCTCTTCTACCTCACTCTCTCTTCCTTGTATAGTGGAGCCGGGGCCGCTCGACGGCGCGGTGGCGAGAGGCGTAGCCGCGGTAGCCCGGCGGCGTGGTGGCGGAGCAACGGTGGAGCAGATGCGGTGGCGCGCGGAGCGAGGCCACGGTAGCACTAGATGCTCGGAAGCGGAGCTGCTGCAGCGTGTGTGGAGCGAGCCGTGGTGGCGTTCATCACGCGCATGTATGACCCTCGTCTTCTGTCCTCTGTCAGATCCATGGCGGATCCGTCCCTCACCTTTTCTGTGTTGCAAATCGGCTCGATAGTGTGGTAGAATACGCGGATCCATGGCGGATCCGTCTCCTCTTCTCCAGGCTGCGGCGGTGGAGAATCCGGCGATGGTGGCCCACGTGTAGGCCGGATCCGGCCCTGGCGCGGGCGGATCCGGCAATGGCGGAGCTTCCGGGGCCAGTCCGGCGGAGGAGCTCCACCACAGCAGCGGCTTCACCCCGGCTGGCTCCCTCCCTCTCCACAGCACGGCTCCGTCATCGGCTCCGGCCAGGTGTGGTTCCAGTGGTGGCGGATCCTGAAAGGCGGTAGCGACGAACCCGGGCTCAATGTCGGGCCCGTATGGGCTGGCGTTGGGCTTGGTTTTTTATTTTTTTATCTTGATTAACCGCAGCGGGGTTTTGGCGACGGCTTTGGGAATTCGTCCATCTACAGTGGCGTTGCGTCAGTGACGAACGTGCTTGCCCGCTTTGTAAAATCAAAATCACCCACTGCTATAAATAATTGTGTAGTAGTGAAATCCCCTTTTTTGCTAATGCTCCCAAAAACCTGTCAGCAAAGACCACTGCTCCGATAGCTATGCGTGGAAAGGAAATTGATCTAACGACCGCTAGTTTGGACCGACTCATTCCCAGACAAGCTTAGTGGCTTCATGTCCTTGTTCCTAGTTTCTATAGGCTCTGAGCGTGTGCTTGTTGAGGCCACCACATACGACATGGGTGCACCCAGCAGGATGAACAGAGTTTACATTAACCAATAAACGTAGCCAAAACTAAAAAAAAAATCAAATATGTGGAGAGAAAGATTAAATTGTGCTATTCATCATTTCTTTTTCAAAAAGGGTACAACATGAAAGCTTGTCGTGAATTACATGAATGGCCTTTTTAATGTACCTATACTTTTTTGGTTCCATTATTTTGAGGATTTCTAGTGCTTCCTTCGTACTCTTTATTGCCTTTTAATATGTTAGTTCACCAACCCGTGCTCTCGCACGGGTTAGAATCTCATGAAACAATACGGACTGCATATATGAATTATTTTTTTCTCTTCACTGATGATCCAAAATAATAGCTATAATAGGTGGCTTCCTTCGTACTCGATCTATAGTCTATACTTAATCGAGATAATCTATCAAATATTGATATCATAATTTTTTCATCCATGTCCATAGTTTTTTCTTTAGATAGCATTTATTTGTATCTCGAATATCCACTATATTTGTTGACATTTTGTTTCTTTTCTCCGAATTAAATTTTAAGCATATTAGTTCATTAGATATAATAGATATTTACAATGGTTATTATAGTCTATCGATTAGTCTATCGATTTGATGGCAAAATAATTTAGAATTTTTTAAATTTTAGGAAGTTTTTTTATTTCTACCAGTTTTGTGAGCAATAATTTCTATGATTATTTTTTCTTGCACTATATCCTTTTAGTTCAAACATAAATAAACACAAAGTGTGTAAATCCTCATATTATCATGTACGTAGCAAGAGACATATTAAATTTTAATTATGGGATCTTGCAAGATGGTCGTACCGTTAGTCTACACCATGTGATCGGTGTCAGTGTTGTCATAGATGTCATGGATGTTGAACGTCATGGCACCACAGGCCGCGTGTTTACTCCTTCCCTTTGTTGACGTTGATCTCGTCGTCCATCATAATTCTGGCACATGCCCATTCTTCCGTCCCCTGATGCGGCAAGATTGAATGTCAGTGGTCTTTGCACGACGAAATGTTGTTGATTGGTGCATGGTCGGATGGCGGCTTCCTCCATGCATATGCTCAAGTGTGTAGATGTTGTTCACTTTGTTGGCATCGAGTAGTGTATGCTTATCAAAGTAGGTGAAGTTGGCTTGGCATAGCTGGAACGTTAGGCCGTCCACCCGTGTCGTCATCACAATGGCACCAGCTGGTGTAGTGTCGAAGTACATGTAGTCATCGTAGTGTTGTCTGTCTTGGTCGATGTTCGTGTTACCTTTAGGTAATCTTTGCAGTGTCGCATGTCTCGTCGTTGTTCGCCTGTAGGTAGTCTATATAGCATCGCCTTCCTCAATGGTGTTGGATAGCAGGTAGTCACACAACCGGACATCATCATCTCCATCCCTGCATGTCATGATCTATAACGTCATACACAATACCAGCCAACATACATGAAGTTGTGCAAGAATAGGTGAAAATTATATTAGTTTCTCACCCATAGACGACGAAGTGCTCGCCATCACCCTTTTTGCTTCTCGAACGTGTCGCCTCTTCAATCTCCGGACCGCGCAGACTGAGTGATGATCCGCAAGAGCTATGGACGTTGATAAATGAAGGAGTTGTTGAACGCTTGGTCCGTTTCCGACATGCTCGTGCATGACATACCCATGCTGCAGGTGGTGTTGTTGACATATGCATCTTTCCAATCTTCCGCAGCTGAACAAGAACCTCTGTACGCCGTTGACGGAGAGCCGAGGTCAAGCATTCGCTTTGCGACCTGCTTGTGTGCATCTATGGAAATCAAAGATGTGATCAGCTAGGGGCCCTTTTGTGCATCAACGTCAGATCTGCCTTCCTCTTGCACCCAAGGTGAAAATCCCTTGGCGCCGTCCGCTGATGCATTGTCAGCAGCCTTTCGGTGCCCTACTCCGATGTCGATATTAGGCTAGCCATGGAGCCAACGGCGTGACATCCGTCTCCTCTAGGTTGTACCGATGTCCACGTCCACACATGGAGTCCAAGATGGTCAAATGAGTGCTCGTGTGTCCATCAGATGATGGCTTAGCACGAACGCCGCGGGAAGCCTGCCATCAATCTCGCTTAGTTCAGCCGCCGTCCAGTGCACGTGGCTTCGCGGCCATCTTAATTTCATCATGGTAGATGGCGCCGGTCGATCGGCTGCCACGGGCAACTTCATCGTTTTGATGTGTGCAATAATCAAGACGATATTGCCTGCTCCTCCGTAATCAATAGATGTACGTGCCTGCGAGTTGTGTTGGCTTCCTCAGCTGCCCGGCGGACGGCGGCTGGTGCCGCGTGGAGATGTCGTCTTGAGGCGGTGTTCTGTTTTTTTCCTCCCTCCGTGACAGGTGAATTGCGACGATCGCTTCAGGCTCGCGAAAATAATCCTTCATGGCATATGTGAATTTTAAATTTAATAAATTTATTTTTGCCTCCTTTTTATTTTTTATATCTTGGTAATGACAAAGGTGGGTAATTTTTTAGAAAGTTAAGTAGATCTAAAGATTACCGCTTAGTCTATAGATTTGATGGCTAGATGTTTTTAATTAATGTGAGAATTTATAGCATTTATCTTTTTTTTCTAGCGCGTCTGGTGAGAACTAACGTGGAGACTTTGTTGGAGCCTCCAATTAGTAATAGTAAAATTCATGGGCTCGTTGCGCCTCATGTTCCCTTAAAAAAAATGAATGGCAAAATTTAAAAGCACCATGTCGTTCCCTATTATCTGGTGAAGAGCACTTCAATTTGTCATCCACTTTACCACAAAATGTTGCCCATCATGGACTATATCCATGATTTAACCATCACGGGTCAGAGCTCAGAGGGTGCTTAGCTTAAAGAGAACAGAGTGCAATTATTGTTTTCTGCTGTACTCTCGGTCCCTTCTGGTCAGATGATATATACACACACATCCATCAGCACCCCTGCATAAGCGGCATTTGATACATGCATGTCCTAAATCTGGACATCTGCTGCCTTGGTGATAGTACAGACATGGGAGACACTAGGAACTCGAAACTCACCAATCCACCAAATCCGAGTTCAGCATGCCAATCGTGAGATCCCTGATCAAATAGAAGATGCGTGGACAGGCAATTGATCCGACGACCGCTAGTTTGCACCCGCTCATTTCCAGACAACCTCAGTCATGCAAAAGCATGTGGATCGGATCCATATCCTTTTTTTCCACATGCCTGTTGGTCGACTCCAGCAGCTACACGTCCTCGTTCCTTGTCTCCATGCTCTGGGAGACTGGGACGTGCTGTTGTTGAGGCCACCACGTGCGAGAAGGGTGTAGCTAGAAGGATGGACCTTCAGTGGGTGCCCATATGGTGCCTTATTTTTCTTTCGTGCATGCATCCACATCTCTCCTAATTGGCAGAATGGTACCCACATAAGCATCACTCATTCGTGCCAAACGCTATTTCTATTTCCCGTTGTGAACTATGAAACGGCAAAACCGCAAATGTGCATTTATCTGGTAATTAGATTGACCTGTGCTTACTGAAAGCTTGAAGATACAGAGGCTGGAGCTTCTGTGTCTCCTCGATGTGTCCCCTTTCGTGTCCGCAAGATGGCACATGAGAAACTACCCCTAATAAAAGCTTGAAGATATTGAGGCTGGAGCTTTTGTGTCTCCGGCGTGTCCCTTTTCGTGTCTCCGCACACGTGTCCGCCTTCAATTTGTTTTCCTCCCGAGACCATATGCGCCTCACGATATGAGAGAACGGAGCTGTCTCTTGTACACGTGATCCGTCTCCTTCAGCTTTCCTCTCTCGGCCTTTCACCTGGAAGCTCGTCTGGTCACATATGGAGCCGTCTGCCGTAGTGTTCAATCGAAGGAAACTTCAAATGAATCGACATGGTTGGTGGCATTTCTTTTCTCGTGCACTGGCTTGAGGAGCTCCACATGGGCCGCGACCGTGGTAGTAGGCGCGCTCTTGCGACGGGTCCACGGGCAACGCCGCAGTCGAAGACAGCGTCGAGTTGATCTGCTCGTCGTGAAGGAGGCTACAGTGCCGCGTTCGTCGCCGCCGCCATCAAAGGGTTCTCCCCTGCGGATGTCTGCGTGCACATCGTTAGGGTTTAGATCCACACCTGATGGTTACCAAGGTCGGGACCTCTCCACCAGCCACGTCCATGGCGACAACGACGAAGGGGCCGCCGCATTTGGGCTTGGCCGATGCGCTTTCATCTCCGTCATGCATGAGTCAGGGGAGACGGACTCGGTTGAGGGCGGTTATGATTTCACAATTCTCATGGCATGCGGAAGGAGAAAGTCAACACGGCAACAGCACGTATGTCATCCATTGGTTAGGAGACACGGATCGAGACACCGAAGGGGGACACACAAGCCGCAGCCAAAGATACACCCAAGATACAATGTGTTTTAAGTCAGGTTTTGATAAGGCAAGCGCCCAGAACTTGGATCTATATGCGTAGTAACGAAGTGAGGACCTAGAAGACATTTTTAAGGATATTTTCTATGGCAACCATTTATAAATAAGTTACACACACCCATAAAATCTTTTCTGCGATAGCGTGTATATCCTCATTCATTGATGCCGTCGCAGACTCGCAGCTCCTCCTGATCTGATATATTCTCACATCCATCAACACATCAGCATATAGATAAGGAACACATGCATACAAATCACTATACTAGCATTGTGAAAGAGACATGTACCTAATCTACGCACATCTAGCGCAGCTGCAATATAAGGATGATAGGTGTCAGGAACTGCGCTCTCACGATACTCCATTTCGTGGCTGGGGATGCTGAAGTCAACCGTAGTAGGACCGTGCATCTTGCATGTACATCAACAACAGCAAGTGCGGCCATGTGTAATATAATTGACGGCAAGGCAGCGGCTCAAATTCTATTGGCACTATTGTTTTTTTTTTTTTTGAGGGAACAGGAGGGGTTTGAGCCCCTACTGGATTTTATTCAAGTTTAAACAAAGTAAAAGATACAAAACTGTTACAAGCTCCACTTTGGGAGAATCGGGAAACAAAGAAAGAAATAAAGAAAATAAGAAAGATTACACAGAGGCCTCTAGCCATGAAGACATGACTGACTTTGAATCCTCTTTTGCTCTTAGGATAACCTGAGCAAATTCTTTCTTGAAAATCATCTTGCAACGGAGCAGGGAATTGTCTATTCCTCTGAAAATTTTATCATTTCGCACCGACCAGATTGCCCAACACATCGTCATTAATACTTCCATGTTAAACTGTCGAGGAAGCTGAGATCTTATGGATTCTATTACATAGAATACATCAACTGAGTTTGGCACTAAGACCTGAATGCACCACCAGCATGAAAGAGAAAAGGGGTAGTGGAAAAAGAGGTGGAAAAGATCCTCTTCTTGATCAAGGTGACAGAGAACACAATTAAAAGAAGGCAAATGCATGTTTTTCCTCCTAAGGAGAGATCTAGTGCTAAGTCTGTCTTTAAGAAGCAACCAAAAGAAGAACTTTCTTTTGTTTTGGGAAACCGATTTCCAAAGCCATTTGAAGGCCGGGTGAGGATTATGGTGGCCAATCAGATGAAGGTATGTTCTGTGAGAAGAGAAAACATTGTTTCCCCAGAAATAAAACCAGTTATCATTATCCTGAGAAAGATTTGTGTTTTGTAGAATTTGGACAAGTTCTAGGTATTGCTGAAAAGCTTCTGGAGGGAGTGGAAGGTGAAAAAGAGTGTGGAAGTCAACGGTCGAAGCAGCTGCAGCTACTGAGACAGCCGTTCATTCTTGGCAAAAGAAAAAAGTTCAGGGTATTTTCCAGCACAAGGGCGGTCTAACCAAGTGTCTTGCCGGAAGAGACATGAAGATCCATTGTTTAAATTGACAGAGGCCATGTTCTTAAATTTTGCAAGTAGTTTCAGAATATCTCTCCACCAAAAGGATCCTCTAAAATTAGTGTCAAGTTTGGGGAGTTTGGTGCACGAGTAATACTTGTTCCAAACTAGGTGTACCCATGGGGTGGGATCTTTATTGAAAAATTTATGGAGATGCTTTAGAAGAAGACTTTCATTTTGAATGTTTATGTCTAGGATGCCAAGTCCCCCCTCATCTTTGGGTAGACAGCACATTGGCCATGCCGCTTTTGGAGGTTTTTTACAATTAATATCGATCCTCTCCAAAGGCAGTGCTTTCGAAACTTATCAATTTGTTTAATTATAGTTTTGGGGATAAGGTAACTACACATTGCAAACATGGGTAAGGCAGTTAGAACAGCATTTGTGAGCTGTAGTCTACCTGCCTCATTGAGGAAAGAGGAGAAGGCCACAAGTCTTCTTTCACATTTTGTCGTAAGTGGCCAGAAATCAGCTACTGAGGGTTTTGTGAGAGTCAGGGGTAAACCCAAATAGGTAAAAGGAAGGTCCCCAATTACATAGCCTAGGACAGAGGCAAGGGCTTGAGCTCTATCAGGAGAAATATTCAGAGGGACCAACATAGACTTATTAAAATTAACTTTTAAACCAGAAGAGTCTGCAAAAGTAGAAAGAATGTCTTTAAGGTGGCCTAATTCTGAAGGGCAGGCTTTTATAAAGATAAGTGTATCATCAGCATATTGTAGGATTGGGAAATCTTGGTCCTGGATATTAATTGGGAGGGTCAAAGATCCAGAGCTTGTGGCATGATTAAGTAGTGTCTGTAGAAAATCTGCAGCCAAGATAAAAAGGAGGGGGGATAAGGGGTCACCTTGTCTCACACCTCTTTTACGGTGGAAAACCTTCCCAGGGAGCCCATTGAGAATGACTTAAGAAGTTCTGAATTAAAAATTGCTTTCATCCAATCAATCCATTTAGGGGAAAGCCTTTGTGTTGCATAATTTTGATCATGAACTCATGTTCTACTTTATCAAAGGCTTTTTCAAAATCCAACTTGAGGATGAGGAGTTCTCTTTTTGATTGATGGCAAGAATGTAGGTATTCTAAAGCCCAGGCAATGCAATCTTGAATAGGTCTTTTTTTGATAAAACCATATTGGTTTTTGTGAAGAAGGATAGGTAGGGAAGATTGCAGTCTATTGGCTAGCAATTTTGTTAGAATCTTTATCGAAGTATTAAGCGGGGAAATAGGTCTACGTAGTCTCCAACTTTTAAAGCATCATCCTTTTTGGGAATAAGAGTGATAAAGGAACCATTGATACTTTGGAGACAAACTGAGGTAGGATCATTATGAAAGTCATCACATAGGTTGTAAAAATCTGAGCAAATAATTGGCCAACACCTTTTAGTGAAATCAGTGTTAAAACCATCAGGCCCTGGAGATTTATCTGAAGGTAGAGCTTTGACAACAGCATCAATTTCCTCTTTGGAGAAAGGATAGATGAGGGAGCCTAGATTGGGGTGAGGGGAGAGGTAGGTGGGCAGGTCGAAACCAATTGTGTTAAAATTAGAAGTCCCCAATCTCTCTTTGAAAGCCAACCAAATGAGATTAGCTTTGTCTTGGTGATCAGTTAGAATAAGGCCAGCATCATTGGTTAATTGGGTTATAAAGTTTTTCCTATTTTTTGTAGTTGCATGAGCATGGAAGAATTTAGTATTTGCATCCCCAAGAGTGATCCATTTTATTGAACCTCTCTGTTTCCAATAGGTTCTTTGCTGTTGCAAGAGAGAAATTAGTTTACTTTCAAGAATTTTCCTAAAATTCCACTCTATTAAACTGAGATCTCTGAATTCCTCAATGAGGTTTAAGAAGGAAAGAACAAGTTTAATATTTTTAATTGTGTTTGCCAGATTGGATAAGGATTGTCTCCAAGCTTTAAGAACTCCCCTAAGATTTTTGCATCGGGCAGTAATATTCTTAGCTAAGTCTTGGTGGAAAACTGGAGAGTACCAGCCCAATTGAACTTGATCCAAGAAATCCTCATGATCCAGCCAATAATTTTCAAAACGAAAAATGGATCCCCACCGCCAGTAGTTTCTATGAAAAATCATTTTTTTTACCGAAAAGACTGTTGGGGAGATCCCCACAGTTAGGGTCATTTTCATTAATTTAAAAAAGGAGTACATAGTCCTTACTTACATGTTTAACTAAAAGCATCGAGCCAATAATAGAATGATGACCAAAGATCATCACTAAACCTAACAGACTGCAATAAACTTTGATTCTTAAAAAGAGCTAACCAAATACTGGGTACTGGATCACGATGTTGGAAGACTTTGTCATTCCGAAGTTTCCAAAGCTCCCAGGAAGCTATTAAAACTGCCTCAACAAAGAAGGGGTGTTGTGAACTGATCGTGCATGGTTGAACCTGTCCATAATCTCCATTGACATGTCCCAAGTGATTCCAATGCGCTGCCAGCACTCTTGTGCAAACAGGCATAGAAAAAAGAGGTGCTCTAGGGTCTCTCTTACCCCCATGTTGCACATGACACAATTAATTGTACCCTGTATGTTCAGATGTCTTCGCTGCAGCATAAAAAATTTCACTCTAAGGTTGCACTTGGACTTCCAGATGGTTTTGAATAGTGGGTGTGCTTGAATATCTTTGAAAGCATAGTTGTAAAACTTCTTAGATGTGTACTGCCCCCCAGATGGGGCTCCATCTATCATAGGTGTCTACATCCTATGTCATCTGCTGCAGTTCCTCTTGTAGCTCTTGCATCTCCTGAAAAGCTTCTTCAGAGAGGGGTAACATGAAGTTTGTGTCCACGTCTTCTGCCTGCATAATTTCATAGACTGATGCACCATCTGTTTTTGAATAGGAGGCAAGCCTTGGGTATTTGTGAGCAAGGATTTCACTTGTCCAAAGATCATCCCAGAAGCAAACTGTGTTTCCTTCCCCAATATGGCATTTTGCAATCCCTCTAAATAGCAAGTTTAGTCTTAGAACATCCTTTCACCAAAAGGATCCCACTTCCCTTGCAGCATGTGGCACTTTGGAGCTGTAGTATCTACTTCAAATGAATCTAACCCAGGGGATGTTTTCTCTGTTGTAGAACTTACTTAGGTGTTTGATCAACAAAGCATCATTTTGCAAGTTCAGGTTTATTATTCCTAAACCACCTTTATCCTTGGGCAGTAAACTGGCCATGCTACAAGATTTCCCCCTTTCTTCTTGGTTGAGTTTCCCCTCCATAGGCACTGTTTTCTAGCTCTGTCAATGTTATCAATAACTCCTTTCGGCAGCTTAATGGTGCACATAGCATAGGTTGTTACAGGGGTTATTGAATAATTGATCATCTCTAGTTTGCCACTATATGTCAGCCATGTTGAGCATGCTGACAGCCTTCTTTCCACCCCATCCATCGTTGGTGTTAGGTCCTCAATTCTGGGTTTTGTAGTCCCCATAGGTAATCCTAAATAGGTGAAAGGCATGGTACCTATGTCATTTGTTGGGCATCTACATTGATGGGGGTAAATCTGTGACTTGCCATAATTTATTTTCAGCCCTGTTGAATCTGCAAACCGTTGTAGCATACTCTTGAGGAAGACCAAGTTGGTTGACATCTGCTTGTAGAAACCACAATGTATCATTTGCATATTGTACTACTGGAAAGTCTTCATCAGGTTGAGGCAATGGCTTGACAAGTTTGTTCATTGTTTCAGCTTTGTTGATGATGATCTGTAGGAGCTCTGCTGCTAGCACAAACAATAGTGGTGATAGGGGGTCTCCCTGTCTCACTCCCCTCCAACAAAGCCAAGGGACTCCATCTTTCCCTAGTGATATATATATGTATGAGAGCCTGGGATGTAAAAGCAGTCATGCGTAAGCTTAATCGGTCCTAGCTATCAAGGAAGTGGTGAAGCTAAAGTGAGATCAAAACAAGAGAAATTTGGTAGAGAGGAATGCTCTTGGTGGTCGTGAGTGGGTATCAAAGAGAAATATATCTTAGTCACTCTAGCTGAGAAGAGGTCCTACACAAAAAATTTCAGACCATGTATAGGGAGTATATATGTCACGCAAGCCTTTCTGTTGAGCATAAGCATGAGAAGCATCAGGAACTTTGGGGGCAGAAATATATTCTTTTCTACGTCTTAACGCTGAGAGCTGACCAGGAGACTGTGTCCAAAAACCTCGAGTTAAGACGAATGCTCACCAACGATCCACACATTCACTGTTCTTGGAAGGTCTTGCCACACACGAGTAGTTCCAGCGACTGATGCTCATGAATGGGAGACAGTTACCTATGATTGAACATGTTAATGGTTTATTGAGTCAATTTGCGTTTTTTCGTTCTACATTAGGATGCTTGTTTTTGGAAGTGTGGTCTTCAACTCTACATCAATAAGTTGGGCACTACATCCTCCAATCGACAAATTATTTTTTTTTACTTTTAAAAAATATCTTGAACGGTATAGTTGAGCAAGTTTTGTATTCGGGTTAATACTTGTCACTAATTATTTAGATGGTCTGACGTATTGGTTACTTCACCATAGTATTATTGTTAACGCCGTCGCTTTGTGGTGTTAATGTACGTAGCTGTTCTTCATACAGTGCTTATTACTTAATTGTTTTAAGTAAATAAATGTATATTTTTCGATATTTCCTACAACTAAAATTTTAAAGCATTAATTATCTGATTTTAGGAACAAGCTTTTTAGTTAGATATAAGGCAAACTGTACATTGATTTAGAGTGACTGCTGACTGGCGGGCTGGCCGGCCGCAGCTGCTGACTGGCTGGCCGGCCGGGTGGTGGTCGTGGTGGTGGTGGCGGGGCTCCGACGGTGGCGGTGATTTCCGGCTGCAGGAGCCTCGATCTGCGCGGGTTCGGCTTGGGGTGGCCAGATCTGGCGTTTCCCGATGGTGGATCTGGTGGGGGTGGGGTGTGACCTCGGGGGGTGGACGGGCGCTGCCTGGCTAGCCTTAGCTAGGGTGGCACCTGCTGGCTGCTGCTAGCCGGCTATGGCGGGCTGACAGCGGCTGGCATCGGGGGCGCACGGTGGGATTGCGGCTCTTCGACGGCGCCGTGGTGGCGTGGTTGGCTGTGGCCCTGGTCGGTTTGTGGTGCCGTGGCGGTGCTGCGGGCTGTGCCGGGTACGGTGGTAGCTACTCCCCTCCGACGGGGTTCGTCGGCAGGGCGTCGCGGGTCTGCTGCTCTTTCGGGTGTGGGGGCGGCGGAGGGGCTTCCTCCCTCTCTGCTCACACTCCGCCTCCTTCTTGGTGGTGACCGTTTCGTGGCGGTGGTTGGGGTCGTGTTGGCGTTGGGGGGCGGATTCGTCTTTGCCGTCCCACCCCCATGCCTTCGACTGCCGTTGTGGGGCGGCCGCTTTGAAGACGGAGGACTTGGCGTCCTCGGGGGTGCTGGTTCGGGACTATGCTCCTATTCCGGCACCTTCAGGGGGTGGCGGTGCCTGCGACGGGTGTTCGGCTGATGGCGGTGGTCGGCGGCGACTTCGGTTTCGGCGAGCGGTTGGTGGAGGTTCACGGTGGCGGAGGGCTGGTGTTCGGCCGGGGACTTGGCAGGGTGCTGGCGCAGCTTTGCGGCTGCTCGCGTGGCCGGCGCGTCTACTCTGGTGAGGCTTCTTCTGTTGGCTGCAGCGGCGTCTTGGTGGCTGGTGGGGACCCGGGTTCCTCTCCGAGTCGGTGCTGGGATCGTTTTGGGCTAATGCCTGGCGACGGCGACACTTGCGGGTGTCGTTCCCCCTGTTGAGGGCGTCGCGTCCTTAGCACATTCCATGGGTGAGAACCCAGTCCTGCCTTGGACGGACGACGGCGGCGCTTGAGCGTCGTAACCTTGTTGAAGGCGTCGTTATGGAATTCGACTCGGTCGGGAGACTTTGGGCAGTGCTACTTCGTCGTCTTCGTCTTTGTGTTCTTGGTTGGTGCCGGTGGTGGTTTCAGTTGCTTAGTCTTTTAGGTTTTTGTTACTTTCTTTTGAGCTGGTGTCAGTGGTAGAGCTCCTAGTGGTTTTAAGTGGACGCTCGTGTCGATGACCCAATCCGACCGAGTGATAAGTGGTTTAGAGGCTTGATGTCAATGCCCCAATCAGACCAAGCGCGGAGCTGAGTACAGTTGAGTTGGCGCTTTGTGGCGCGAGTTGAGTTGTATCTTGGTACCTATGTGTGCGTTGGAGTAGGGTACCCTCCAGATTGTATGGTTTTTCTGGCCCGGTTTTCAGTCAAAAAACTGGGCTGGCACTTGCCTTTTCTTTTCCTCGTCTAATAGAAATCCCGGCAAAGCTTTTGCCGGCCTTTCGAAAAAAAAAATTAGAGTGACTGTTCATCACGTGTTTGGACAAGCCTTCACTATGAGTTTATTTTTTAAATACTTTACTACGCATTCTTTTATTGCTGTTTTATTTACATGTGTGGACACCAGTGGTGGACACTGCACTTGAGTTGCATAGCTTGTAGAGTGCTCATAGCTGGAATAACTGCAGCGTCATTTGGTTGTTAATATATTTGCGGGCACCAGGAAACATTGCTGCATCCTCAAGTGCCAATCAATCTCCGTCTCGACTCAAAAAATTACCTATGCCTTTGGTGCTAGATTCTTATCGCCTTGCTCATTCACATTGGATGGAATACACCTATATATAATAAGAGAAGGTGCGCCAGGCACGAGAAGCATCTAGAATATTTGGACACTAGTCATCTTGAGATTTCCAATATAGCTAAGATGAGGATGATGAAGACACTTTGGGCAAACTGGAAACTCCACTGCGAATAGAAAATTTAGGGTTCTAAGAAATGGAGGGAGACGATGGAGAGTCTGGCGACGAGAGACTTTATGATGTGGAGAAGACGTTTGGGAACTGTATGCTTCTGCAAGACAGCTTGCAGCCTTGTATATGTAGTAAGTTTGGATCAAAATCTAAACCTGTAACGTCTTTCGACTATGTCACCTCTAGCATTCTGTGGTTTGGCAAGCTATGATGTCAATCCTTGAATTTGGCTATCGCAATGCAATTGACTTCTCTCTCCTTAAATTATATAGTATTCTTCAAGTAATAGACATGCATGTGGTCGAGGGCAGTTGGATTAAAAACTTTCTGATATAAAGATCGACTGCCGAGGTAATGTACAATAGGCATAAGTTCAAGAATTTGCTTTGTATATATGTATGAATCCACCACAATCAGACCCTCTATGGCATGGTTACGACTTACGAGCTTAGATATATGGGAGTGAGGCAGAGCATCTCCATAGTGGTAGAGCTGTTCCACAGGTGTATCGTAGATCTATGTTCTGTAACAATGAATAATCCACTTTTAATGGAAATTTATTAATTCATCAAAACCATGAGATCAGTATGTCCTAGTATACTTCTGTTTTTGTATGACAAGGAAGCCTAGGGGAGGTAGGTAGTTGTGTCATTAACATGCCAAATTTAGTGCTTACCACAGCCACGTTGTTATCCTTGATTAGCTAGTCCATTTCACATGTATTCATGCATTAATCACGACTACGTATACGTCCTTCCCAACCATTGGCTACATGCTTGTTTCGATTAGAGGGCTCAACCATTAAAGGGCTCGGTAATTGCTCTAACGCCTAACAAAAAATCAAAACCGAAAATTCTGAGTACGCCCTACAAAAGATAATGGAGAGTATGTGCTATATAAGTGATTTATGCCATGACAAGTGTTAGATATGGTAGGCCAGCCAGCTAGCATGTAGGCATGAGAAGCGTCATGAACATTGGGGCAACTGTATTTTCCTGCTGTAGCTTGTAACGCCGACGAGAGCTGACTTTAAAGCTCGATAAGAAACCCAGGAGATCGAGAGACTAAAGTTTCTGATTCCGAGCTAGTTAGCCCTATAGCTGAAGACGTACGGCATTGTATTGCTCTTGATTTTCAAAGAACAAGTGGTGAACAGGTTATGTCTCTCGATTTAGGTAAACATAATATAGATCCACCTTGGTTATGGATCAAACTGCAGGACGAGCAAGTGCCTAATTATCTCACTACTGTGGCCCAGGCATAAGTTTTGAATCTTGCCAATTGTGCTTGACAGGATTATGTCTTGTAAGCACATCTCATTTATATACAAAAGTATCACATGAAAACTTCCTACTCTTAAAAAGCATCCCTTTGTTTAAAAAGTTTGATGCTGAAACAGAGATTTATATAGTATATCTATTCATGATTTCCCAAAAAGAGTTCAGGATGAAAGCATGTTCTGAATAAAATGAATGGCCTTCTAATATACCTACTCTTTATTACCTTTTCATATATTATTAAGCGATTCTTGCGCCACCTGTTCCCTTCAAAAAAGTTACATGAATCGTAAAATTTAAGAGCTCTTTTATGGTGGAGTGGATGGTTAATATAGTAATTGTGTCCCCTGAACCCGACCCCACTCGTAAAAGTTAGCACATGAATCGTAAAATTTAAGAGCTCTTTATTACCTGTTCCCCTGAACCCGACCCCACTCGTCCGTCGGGCAGTTCATCCAGCTAGAGAAAGCTCATGCAGCTGTGCAGGCAGATCGACGACATGGGTGCCATGGCAGAGGAGCAGCAGCTGCTGCGAGGAGGCAAATAGCATGCAAGCAGGTTGTGTATAGGTTGTAGGTCATCTGCGTGGAGGGCGTCGTGCTGCGTATTCCACTAGGCCGCTAGCCGGTGTGACACTGGAGTTCCGTAATCCTTACCATGTGGCGTTCGCGATGGAGCCATTCTGCACTGCCACCGCCGCCGCCCGTCCTGTCAGGATGTTCGTCAGACGCGATGCACTCAAGCGAACGTAGGCAGTTGCACCCGATCGGCGAACGTGGAGGCCCGATGATGGAGAGTGGCGGCGTGAAGACCTCCGGGACGACGACACTGAACGGCCGCAGCAACGCCAACCGGTTCAAGGATCGGACATCTATTGAGGACTTCTTCGAGACCAAACTACCCTTGGTTACATAAAGAAAATTCGAAAATAGAATTATCCTACTTTTTATTAGGAGTTGATCTCACCAATTTTGGTATGCACCAAGTGCATATAGCCCCACATTTAATACACATTTGGTGTGCACCCGGTACCTTTTAAATTGGTAACTCTTAGTTACTATGCCTTTTTAGCCATTGGATCGAGATTTGTGAGCCCTCCATTTTTCGACAACCATTGTAAAACTTCTCAAAATGTAAAAGCACCATGTCGTTCCTGTTATTATATGGTGAAGACAACTACAATTTCCATCATCTTTACCAAAGAGATGCAGTGCTTTTATCAGTAGATATTCCACTCACCTTAGGAAAAGCATTTCCAAAATTAGGTGGTTCCATCATCGATGACTATATCCATGATTCAACCATCACGGGTTATATCCATGATTCAACCATCACGACTGTATCCTTGGTAAGCACTGCTGAAACAGGGTCGTAAGCAGCTGCCAGTTCAGCTAGAAAGGACCAGAGTGCTATTATTACTCTTTTTTTACGAATATTGAAAGGACATCTATTATTTTCTGCTGTATTCTCGGACACTGGTCCATTGATAAATAAATATACACAACTCCATCAGCACCACTGCAAATAAACAACGCTCGACTCAGTCTCCACTTGCATTAGGAATACACATGTCCCTGATCTAGGCACACGTCTACTGCCTATTGTTATATAGTATAGACATGGGAGGCACCAGGAACATGGAACTCACCAGTGAATTGATCATGGGTTGAGTGCATCGATCGTAAGACACTGCTCCGGTCACTTATTCCGATGACCCAGTTTGGACCCGCTCGAACCATGGCAAAGAGACTCACGCGTATGTACTGTGTGGGTCGGCTCTCTATCCTTTTTTCCTTGTCCAGCTGTTACTCTACCTCAGCGGCTTCATGTCTTTGTTCCTTGTTTCGAGGCTCTGAACGTGTCGTTGTTGAGGCCACCAAATACGACAAGGGTGTAGCCAGGAGGATGGACCATCAAGTGGGCGCCCATCCGCTGTCATATTCACCCATGATTGACCTGTGCTTACTGAAATCAAAACATACAGTGTCGAAATTTAAGAAACTGAAAATAAAGTGGTCGAATATAATTATGAGAAAGGAAGTTTATAAATCCAATTATTATGTAAATGTTCAGCATTACACTGTCGCTTTTATCACACGAAGAACCAAAGCTGTAAAGAGACAAAGTGAATTTTTTTTTTCAGGAAAACTGGAGGGGCTTTCGCCCCTACAGCAATTTAAGTTAAAATCAAAGGTTCACAAGGTTACAGTTACAAAAACAAGGTAAAAGGGAGAAAGCAGAAACTGGAAACTGAAAGTTCAGAAAACAAACAAATTAATGAAAAAGAGCAGCACTAGTACTACTTCCAATCTTGCTAGGCTAGAGATGCAATCCATTCTTCAATCCCTTGGAGGTTTCTTCGTCTTGCTCTTAACAGCAATAACTTCATCTCATCTTTGAAATGATTTAGATCCAAGCTCACAGCCGGGTTAACCTGTTTGAAGATCAGGTCTTTTCTTCTTGCCATCCAGATAGTCCAAGACGTTAAGATTATTATGTCCATAAAGAAAGGAACCCCCAACTGATCCTTGAGCTGATGAAGGATTTGAAAAGGATCAGCATCCAAGTCAACCTGCAAGTTAATGGCAGCCCAACACTGTTGTGCAAAACTGCATTCCAGGGATTCTTCTATTGAGTTGTTGCACAATACACATGTGAAGTCTAGTAATTGCATTTTCTTCCTTTTTAGTAATTCTCTTGTGCTCAGCCCGTCCTTGAGCACAAGCCAGAAGAACACCTTGTGCTTTGGCCGGCAAGAGGATTTCCATACCCACTGGAATGCTGGATGAACTTCCTGGTGCCCTTTGAGTTGCCTATAAGCTTTCTTTACTGAGAATCTATTAGAATTCCAGATATATGACCATTTTTGGTGTTTCCTCAATGTTCAGATACTGAATTGAGTGTGGGCTTGCTGTGACATAGGCAGGTGAAACAGGTTGTGGATGTGGTTCTCCTGTTTCGTAACAAAAGAAGCCAGCTCTGGAGTGAACAAAGTGAATTAGATAGCTTAGAGTGAACTTAGTTCAATTGTTTACGTTCTAACTTCTAAATGGTGGTAGAACACTACCCGTCTGAGTTGAAATGAATCTAATACTTAACACGAATTCTCCTACTTTGAAGGATTTATTTAAAGAAGAAACAACACCATTCAATATTTACGGGTTCAGCCAATTGAATGTGCTCACAAGGAGTAGTTTATCATTCATTTACTATCAAAAATTGCGGGCTATCAAAAATAGCGCGGCTGATCTGGCCGCTATTTGCCGCTATAGCGCCGCTATAGCGACCGCTATACGCTGTGGCGGTCGCGCTATGGCGCCGCTATTGCGCCGCTATAGCGCCGCTATAGCCCGCTATTTAAATACAGCCCACACCAAATTAAATACAGCCCACACCGGAAGGCCGCGGTCGCAGGGGCGGCCCTTCCTCGATCCGGCTGGCGCAGGGGCGGCCCTTCCTCGATCCGGCTGGCTGGCGAAGGATCCAGGCGCAGGGGCGATCCGGCTGGCGCTGGAGCGGAGGCCGCGGTCGCGCCGTGGGGCGGAGGCGCGGTGGGGCGGAGGTCGCGCCGCCACGAACGGGAGTCGGGGAGGAGGGGTCGGGGCGAGTTGGGGGAGCGAGTGACTGGAGTGTTCGATATCGATTAGGGTTACGTTTTGGGCTCCGGTTCGGGCTCAATTTCGGCCCAAATGCCAATTCAGGCTTAGCGGAAAAATAGCAGCGCTATGCCGCTATAGCGGTTTAGCGGCGCTATAGCGCAAAATAGCGGAGATAGCGCGATAGCGGAAAAATGAGTGATATCGTCGCGGCGTTTTAAATATCCCGCTATAGCGGCGCTATAGCGGAAAAATAGCCCGCTATTTTTTTCGTGGCATTCATTTGTTCATGTAGGTGAATGCAGGTGGGCATGCGTGCTTGGATCAACCTTGTTAAGCGTCCCTAAATTGGTCCCTCTAAATGCTGTTTCGTAACCCTTTTGGGGGCGTTGTTTGTCCTACCTTGACTTTCTTCTTTATTAATGCCCTTTATTATTATTATTACTGCCAGCTCGTCTGCCTGGTTCATTTCCAAATTGATTGGTCTGTATACTTTCGTTGTCCATGTGTAAATACTCCCTCCCTCTATCCATACAGTGTATTCTAGGAATTTTAAGACAAATTAAGGAAAGAAAATAGAAGACACATGCATGCACCGTTATTTTACTTTCTAATGACACTATCAGCCAAGAAAAAATTACATGCCACCGCTATAGCTTGCCTTGGGCCAGAGAGGGAATGTGTTGTCATGTCTGCTATCGAGACCATGCTTGCTTGGTCGAGGAAAAACATACTTGGCCTAAGCACAAGCAGCATTCTCAGTGAGGTTGGATCAAGCACTAGCCAAACCATGAATGTGACGTCTCTTTTGGATAGACCAAAACGGAACCTGGGCTCCTTGACTAATGAGAAGATAGGGTGCTTTATCCCTCAAACAAAGGACGCAAAACAAAAGTGATCCAGGAAGCAAACGGCGAAGACGAGAAGATCGATCGATGGAGATGCTTTATCCCTCAAACAAAGGACGCAAAACAACCAAGATCTATTCGCCATATGTTTGGCAATTGGCTTACTAATCAACATAAAAAGGTCAAAAATATGATCCGGGTTGGGGTAGCTGCTTTGTGTTGGGCTATCCGGAGATGCCGGAATGATGTTATTTTTAATAAATTAAAAACTAATTCCGTTATGCAGATTATTTTCAGGGGAGCGTCGGATTTGCGCTTCCAGGCTCACTGCAGCCCGAGGAGAAGACCAAGGACACACTCTCGGAGATGAGCAAGAAATTAGAGATGATTGCTCTAGAAATAACAAACAGAGGGTGGAAGAATTTATATCGTCTTCAGTAGTCCTAGTCGTTTGTTTTAAGACTTTGGGTCTCTTTTTTCCTTCATTATGTTCACAACACTGTAATAATTGGCTGTGTACATTTACGGATGTAGAGGCCGGATATTTTATCCTTTATCTAAAAAATCTTAACACTGAGAGCTGACCATGAGACTGTGTCCAAAAACCTCGAGTTAAGACGAATGCTCACCAACGATCCACATTCACTGTTCTTGGAAGGTCTTGCCACACACGAGTAGTTCCAGCGACTGATGCTCATGAATGGGAGACAGTTACCTATGATTGAACATGTTAATGGTTTATTGAGTCAATTTGCGTTTTTTCGTTCTACATTAGGATGCTTGTTTTTGGAAGTGTGGTCTTCAACTCTACATCAATAAGTTGGGCACTACATCCTCCAATCGACAAATTATTTTTTTACTTTTAAAAAATATCTTGAACGGTATAGTTGAGCAAGTTTTGTATTCGGGTTAATACTTGTCACTAATTATTTAGATGGTCTGACGTATTGGTTACTTCACCATAGTATTATTGTTAACGCCGTCACTTTGTGGTGTTAATGTACTTAGCTGTTCTTCATACAGTGCTTACTACTTAATTGTTTTAAGTAAATAAATGTATATTTTTCGATATTTCCTACAACTAAAATTTTAAAGCATTAATTATCTGATTTTAGGAACAAGCTTTTTTGTTAGATATAAGGCAAACTGTACATTGATTTAGAGTGACTGTTCATCACGTGTTTGGACAAGCCTTCACTATGAGTTTATTTTTTAAATACTTTACTACGCATTCTTTTATTGCTGTTTTATTTACATGTGTGGACACCAGTGGTGGACACTGCACTTGAGTTGCATAGCATGTAGAGTGCTCATAGCTGGAATAACTGCAGCGTCATTTGGTTGTTAATATATTTGCGGGCACCAGGAAACATTGCTGCATCCTCAAGTGCCAATCAATCTCCGTCTCGACTCAAACAATTACCTATGCCTTTGGTGCTAGATTCTTATCCCCTTCCTCATTCACATTGGATGGAATACACCTATATATAATAAGAGAAGGTACGTCAGGCACGAGAAGCATCTAGAATATTTGGACACTAGTCATCAAGACACTTTGGGCAAACTGGAAACTCCACTGCGAATAGAAAATTTAGGGTTCTAGGAAATGGAGGGAGACGATGGAGAGTGTGGCGACGATAGACTTTATGATGTGGAGAAGACGTTTGGGAACTGTATGCTTCTGCAAGACAGCTTGCAGCCTTGTATATGTAGTAAGTTTGGATCAAAATCTAAACCTGTAACGTCTTTCGACTATGTCACCTCTAGCATTCTGTGGTTTGGCAATGATGTCAATCCTTGAATTTGGCTATCGCAATGCAATTGACAAGGACTTCTCTTTCCTTCAATTATTTTTTCGAAAGGGACGACGAACGAATTGTCGCCTATTTTTATTAGACGGGAAAAAAGAAAAGGAAACGACCTTTACAACCCTGTGTACCACCGCTACTGCTACTGCAAGAACTACCCACTACTGCTACCAATACAAAGCCCATAGAAGAAAAGAAAAAACCCCAACTCCACGCTACCCGGGCCTGGTGCAAAACAAGTGCGAGCCCAAGGGTCCGAAAAAACTGAAAGCAGGAAAAGACATGGACAGCCCAACCCGCACCGTACACCCCATCTTCTCTTCCGTTGTCCAGATTCTTCTCGGTGGGTCTCGTCCTGGCTGCTTGATAACCCTTCTTCTGTCTTCATCGAATCCCTCGCAGCTTCCTCCCCACCGGCCATCACCATGAGTGACGTTTCTCCCTCCGAAGAAGCGCTTCTGCGCTACCTGGTGCCCTGCGTCGACTCGCCTGGATGTCCCTGCGGAGGGGTTCAGTTTCCTCCGCTCTCCGCCTCGGCTTCCTCGCCGACTGCGCAGACGTCGCGCGGCGGCCGGTCCGACGGCCACACTTCCGAGTCGACCGCGAGCACCGGCGGCACTGCCAGCTCTGACTCCGGATCTGAGGTAAAGCCCCTCAGGGGATCCCTGGTTGTATCCAGGACTTAAGCACTCATTAGAACTGAAATGTAATGTAAGCAGCAGAAGAAGCTTGATCTACTAAGTTGTTTGAGGTCTCCCCTCCCCCTGATTTGCATTACGTTCTTGAGTTTTTGCTAGTTCGAACTGGAGGATTTCCTCCTTACACAACTGGGCCACCTATAATGATTCCATCAAACCTCCTTCTGTCCTTTCTTGCTAATTTGCCTCGGCATTTTCTCCAGTATCCATGAATGGAGCCTGTCATAGGCACTGTTTGAATAAGCGTTAGGTTGAACCAGCGTTGTAGTTGAGCCCACGTTTGTTGCGCAAAGGGGCACTCTATGCATAGATGTGCTGGTGTCTCTGGTTGGCTTTGGCATAGTTTGCAAGTAGGGTCATGAGGCCAGTTTCTCTTTGCCAAATTATTGGCCGTGAGAATCTTTTTATGCATCAGAGTCCATGCGAAAAAACGGCACTTTGGCACTGCGTGGGCCTTCCAGATTGGTGTTATTTTTAGCTTGGAGTAGGCCCCTTCAAACTGCACTTTATATGCACTGCTGGACGAATATTCACCATCCCCTGTCCATCTCCAAATAATTTCGTCCTCCACTTCTTCAATTAATTGTTGATCACTAATTAACTCCCAAAGATTCACATACTCATTTAGCTCAGTAACTGACTGAATGGGTAAAATGTGTGCAATCCATCTTCTTCCGATTAGAGCTTTTTGCACCGAGACGTTTTTGCGTTTTGATTTGAGATAAAGAGAGGGAGCTACTGACTTTGGCGCCCGGCCGTTGATCCATGACGATTGCCAGAATTTTGCAGTCTTCCCATTCCCCACCGTGACCACTGTTGATGCATTGAAAAGGTCTTTGTCTTTCTGGTCACAAGGCACTTCTAGCTCAGCCCACGCCCTATCTTTATGTTTCCACTTGAACCACATCCATCTAAGCCTCAGTGCTCGAGCAAACCTCTCCAGTTCTAAGATACCCAACCCTCCCTTGTTCTTGGGGCGACAGGTGGTAGGCCAATTCACTAGGGAATGGCCCCCATACACTTTATCCGGTGTTTCTCCTCTCCAAAGGAAGCTTCTCCGCAGACGGTCGATTTTCCTTATTAGCCATTTCTGCTCAGCGAAAACCGTTAGGTGGTAGATTGGCTGTGCCGTAAGCACCGTCTTCACAAGTGTCTCCCTTCCAGCGGAGAACATCATCTTACCTTTCCAGCCTGGTAACCTTGCACCTACTTTATCGATGAGTGGTTGAATTTCAATTCTCCTTAGTTTCCTTGTGTGCAATGGAAGTCCCAAGTATTTACCTGGGAATTTGCAGATTTTCCCGGGAAATTTTGTAGTATATTACTGACCGTAGCTTCGTCTGTCCTTATCGAATAAATCTCCGTTTTAGCGATGTTGATCTTTAGTCCTGAGCATTCCCCAAAGAAGTTGAGGATCTTAAGCAAATTGTCCATTTCTTGAGCTGCCGGGTAGGCAAAGATCGCTGCGTCATCAGCATAGAGAGAGCATCTGAGCTATGCCTGCTTCGGTAGTATCTTCGTAAGGTCTCCCCTTTGTTCTGCCAATTGAATGATCCGTTGTAGCGGGTCAATTCCAAGAATAAACAGCATTGGCGATAGTGGGTCTCCCTGGCGCAGGGCCCTCGCGTGCTTAATTGGTTTCGTTGGGCAGCCATTTACTAGCACTCTGGAGGTCGATGTCCCCAGCAAAGATGCAATCCAATCTGTCCATTTAAGACTAAACCCCAGAGCTCTCAATGTTTCCAACAGGAAGGTCCAGCCAATTGAGTCAAATGCTTTGGAAATGTCCAATTTGATGAAGAAGGCTGAAGTGTTTTCATTATGCAATAGCTGGATTACTCTCTGGGCATACAGGAAATTGTCGTGAATGCACCTCTTTTTTATGAAGGCGTTTTGGGCATGCGACACCAGTTCATCCATCCTTGGCGCCAGCCTATTTGCCAGTATTTTAGTGATTATCTTAGTGACACTGTTAATTAGACTGATCGGCCTATAGTCCGAGACTGTCGCTGCAACTTGGTTTTTTGGTAGCAGGACAATGTTGGCATTGTTAATGAGGTTTAGCTTTGCAGTTCTAAGGCTGTAGAAGCTCTGAACCGCCTGAGTCAAATCTTGTTTAATTATTCCCCAGCACTTTTTGTAAAAAAGCCCTATAAAACCATCTGGTCCCGGTGCCTTCTCCGCCGGCATTTCTTTGACAATCCTTTCGATTTCCTCCTGGGTGAAAGGAGCGTCCAACTCCTCAAGGTTGTGTGGCGTATACCCTAGTTGTTGCCAGTTGATCGCTTTTGTTCTGGCCACCGGCGTACCCATGATCTGATTGAAGTGTTCATGCACCACCCTTGACTTGTCACTTTGTCTTACCACTGTGCCTAGACGACTCGTGAGTGCTGGGATGAAGTTTTTCCTTCTCCTTGCGCTGGCGTTTTAATGAAAGAACCTGGTATTAGAGTCTCCTTTTCTTATCCAAGTTAATCTAGAGTGTTGCCTTGCTCTGGATCACTGGATGGCTGCGAAACCAAGAGCCCTTGATTTCAGATATTTCTTGAAAGCCAATTCTTCCGGGGTAAGTTGTCTCTCCTCCTGCGCTCTCTCCAGATTCACTAGAGTTATGTTGATGATTGCCCATCTAATTTTCCAGGTCGAGAAGTTCTTCCTTCTCCAAAGTTTTAGAGCCTTTGCAGTCCTCAAGAGTTTGACATGCATTCTTAGGATAGCATCCTGTGTGTCCACTGGCTTTTCCCAGACTTCCTGTACTGTCTCCACAAAGCCGTCACATTTTGTCCAGAAAGATTCAAAACGGAACCCCTTGAAAACTTGACGTGTAGTTTCCCCCAGTAGAAACAGCGCGCAATGATCCGATCCCAAAGAGGCCATTGCCTGTAGCTCCGCTCTTGGGAAGAGTCCGTGCCATTCTGTAGAGGCGAACACATGATCGATTTTTGTCATTGTCGGAGCCTGTTGGTTGTTTGACCATGTGAATTTCCTATCTCTAAGCTCTAGAGGTATTAACAAAAGGTTGTCTATGGAATTCTTGAAGTTGTTTAGAAGCGATAGGTTGATGTTGTCATTGTTCTTATCTTGCATCCTATAGATCAAATTGAAGTCTCCCAGAACAAGCCATTCAGGCAACATGAGCTGCTTCAGATTTTGTATTTCCTGTATGAATAACCTTTTATCCTGGTCTGACTGCGGGCCATAGACCCCTGTGATGGACCACGCCTTATTATCCGCCAGAAGTGTTATCTTAGCACTGACAGTACTAGAACATCAGGCGCCCTTTGGGCGCCCTACAATGATTTGAGGAAAAACAATTTATAATCAGTAGAATATATATGGCTGAGATACAAAGAACAGTTATCACTTATGTTTTCACAGCAGAAGAGTAAAAATAATCTCATTTGATACCTAGTACGAATGATGGAGTATTCACAAACATGAGTTGTATGACCATCGCAGCCGTTATGATTTTGTTCAACCATATAAAACTATAGTCGGTAGCTTAGAATGCCAACCCCAAGTACACAGTAATCATTAGTGTATAGATATATTAAGATACAAACTAAAATAGTGGTGAACATCAGTTGCAAATGAGGTTTCAGATACACATCAATGAGCACTTTGCTGCAACCGATAAGAGGAAAAGCATCTTGATCTTCCTTTGTTGATTAGTTATCTTCAGTTGCTGCATGGTAAACAGAAGAGGCCATGAGACATTGGAAAAAAGTAGTTTGATTGAGGACATTTTCTAAATGAATGATAGTTAAAATTAGAGAAGCTAACAGGGGCCGCAAGGGCCATGTATACAAGTAATCTGAGTCAAAACATGTCAACCCCACCCATAGTGATATAACTGAAACCCATGAACATTTATGCCACACTAAATCAATTAAAGTTTTATGCCATAAAAAAAAGTAGCCTACATGCAATCAGAATGCACAAAATTTTACATATTCCTAGCAACCTTCAAATGTATGTTAATTCGATTTCTTATAACCTTACACACACAGTATCTTATAGAACAACCTTCATGCATCAGATTGACCAAACATAAAATTTGGTCTGAATATAAAGTCAGCCACTACCTAGATACATAGTGTCAACAAATGTGAGATCGTAACCAAAGCTTTTTTCATAAAAGATAAGTGCCACCAATTAACTGACCAGCAACCCTTTTTTTTCCTTTGTTGTGTTGCACTTCCTTTTTAATTTTTTTTTTCCTTAGCCTTTCCAATCACAATTTCCTGGACAGCACTTTCAGTTATATTTGTAGTGAGCAACTACTCGTCAGCTTTCACACATAAACAAAAGGATTAAAAAAACATACGATGGGAAGGTTTAAAAAGAACTGGATGCTACAAACCTCTGATACAAGAAAAACCATAGCAGAGCTTTGGAGCGAAGAAGGGAGATTGTTGCTCTAGTTGTTTTCCTATGACGACAACATTTGAAGATCCTTTAGCAGATGCAGTCACGGTACCTACAGCAAAGCACATGCCACCAACTTGAATATGAGGATAAACATAACAAGTTTTTTAGCTATATAAAACACCTGTAGCACCTGGAATAAAACAAGTTGACACCTGTAGCACCTGGAATAAAACAAGTTAACACCTGTAGCAGACAAGGGACTGAACCTACAGCTGCACGATGCCACAAAAACAGAAGTCACCCACAACGTGAAGCTTCCACCCAGCAGTACGCACCAAATATATCTTCCTTTCCTGAAAGTGAAAGTAGCAAGAATATTAGCAACTACAGGTGAGCAGCAAGACAAAATCTGGCTGGCACATATCTCTGATGCACATACAACATAAATGTAGAAGCAAGGCATCTGTTTTCCATAAAACTTGGACAATGAGACACAACTACAACCTATAAATTTACAAAAACAGATGAGATGGCAAATAGTTTGTGCACACATGCTGTAAAACTAAAGGCACATACACCTGGGGAACAACAAGATCAAAACGAATCTGGAAGTAAGTGCATAACCTAGTCAGTAGTAGACATATCCAAAGCAACCTATTCATGGTACAGAGCAGAGGAACTCACAATCCAGTAGAAAGTTTTTACTAAATATACAGGAAATTATCTAGTACTAATGTTCTTCAGAATCTCACGAACACATGCACAACTCCTCTACTGCTGACGCGTCGGGTCAGCTCACCAAAGATGAGTGCAGCCTCTTCAACTCCACAGCACATTTGAGGCGCCTGAATCGATTGGCATTGACGTAAAGAGGGAACGATAGATGAATGGATGGCTGGGGGCGTGCTGGAGGGGTGACGCTTACCAAGCACACGGGCATGGCGTACACCTGCTCACCACCGCTAGATCTGGAGGATTAGGTTCCAAGTTCCAACGGGGGTCGGAGGAGACAGGAGGGAGAACGTGAGATAGAAGCAAGCCGAATCCAAGAGCTCGAGCTCATTCTGCCACTCACCTTCTTGCTCGTCGCGCGCGCACGAGAGACCGGAGGCCGGCCAGATCCACGTTCGTTGCCCTGTCCTTCGCTCGCCGAGCTGATACGCGAAGGAGATCTGCTGGTGCCTCATGGAGGCGACACAGGGAGGAGAGGGCAAGGTGGGGCGTAGAGGCATGGAGGCGGCGCGCCGTGGAGTGGGGCATGGCGGCGGCGCGGAGGGAGAGAGGAAAGAGAGACCGAGAATCAGACGGGGATGGAGGCTGCAGTAGGGTTCGGCTGGAGGGACTCTCCCAATGCTTTCAGGCTTTCAGGGGGTGGTTTGCAAAAAGGTAAGGCTAGACGCGTGTCAAAACGCTGAGGAGCCAACGATGCTCCAATTTGTCTCGCGCGAGGAGAATGGAGTGACTTCTAATATACCCCGATAGTATTCTTCAAGTAATAGACATGCATGTGGTCGAGGGCAGTTGGACTAAAAACTTTCTGATATAAAGATCGACTGCCGAGGTAACGTACAATAGGCATAAGTTCAAGAATTTGCTTTGTATATATGTATGAATCCACCACAAATTAGACCCTCTATCTCTATGGCATGGTTACGAGCTTAGATATGGGAGTGAGGCAGAGCATCTCCATAGGGTAGAGCTGTTCCACAGGTGTATCGGAGATCTATGTTCTGTAACAATGAATAATCCACTTTTAATGGAAATTTATTAATTCATCAAAACCATGAGATCAGTACGTCCTAGTATACTTCTGTTTTTATATGACAAGGATTGGCATTGACACATGCATGCATTGATTGCCACCCCCCTGAGTGCTTTTCTTGGTATGGAGCAGATCCTCCCATTATATATATTCCTAGCTAGCTAGGCTTGCAAACCCCATACATTTTCATTCTGTGCCCGATCCGTAGCTATCTAGCCCGTTACTTTCACAATATTATATGTGCTATATAAGTGATTTATGCCATGACAAGTGTTAGATATGGTAGGCCAGCCAGCATGTAGGCATGAGAAGCGTCATGAACATTGGGGCAACTGTATTTTCCTGCTGTAGCTTGTAACGCCGACGAGAGCTGACTTTAAAGCTCGATAAGAAACCCAGGAGATCGAGAGACTAAAGTTTCTGATTCCGAGCTAGTTAGCCCTATAGCTGAAGACGTACTGCATTGTATTGCTCTTGATTTTCAAAGAACAGGTGGTGAACAGGTTATGTCTCTCGATTTAGGTATGGATCAAACTGCAGGAGGAGCAAGTGCCTAATTATCTCACTACTATGGCACAGGCATAAGTTTTGAATCTTGCCAATTGTGCTTGACAGGATTATGTCTTGTAAGCACATCTCATTTATATACATAAGTATCACATGAAAACTTCCTACTCTTAAAAAGCATCCCTTTGTTTAAAAAGTTTGATGCTGAAACAGAGATTTATATAGTATATCTATTCATGATTTCCCAAAAAGAGTTCAGGATGAAAGCATGTTCTGAATAAAATGAATGGCCTTCTAATATACCTACTCTTTATTACCTTTTCATATATTATTAAGCGATTCTTGCGCCACCTGTTCCCTTCAAAAAAGTTACATGAATCGTAAAATTTAAGAGCTCTTTTATGGTGGAGTGGATGGTTAATATAGTAATTGTGTCCCCTGAACCCGACCCCACTCGTAAAAGTTAGCACATGAATCGTAAAATTTAAGAGCTCTTTATTACCTGTTCCCCTGAACCCGACCCCACTCGTCCGTCGGGCAGTTCATCCAGCTAGAGAAAGCTCATGCAGCTGTGCAGGCAGATCGACGACATGGGTGCCATGGCAGAGGAGCAGCAGCTGCTGCGAGGAGGCAAATAGCATGCAAGCAGGTTGTGTATAGGTTGTAGGTCATCTGCGTGGAGGGCGTCGTGCTGCGTATTCCACTAGGCCGCTAGCCGGTGTGACACTGGAGTTCCGTAATCCTTACCATGTGGCGTTCGCGATGGAGCCATTCTGCACTGCCACCGCCGCCGCCCGTCCTGTCAGGATGTTCGTCAGACGCGATGCACTCAAGCGAACGTAGGCAGTTGCACCCGATCGGCGAACGTGGAGGCCCGATGATGGAGAGTGGCGGCGTGAAGACCTCCGGGACGACGACACTGAACGGCCGCAGCAACGCCAACCGGTTCAAGGATCGGACATCTATTGAGGACTTCTTCGAGACCAAACTACCCTTGGTTACATAAAGAAAATTCGAAAATAGAATTATCCTACTTTTTATTAGGAGTTGATCTCACCAATTTTGGTATGCACCAAGTGCATATAGCCCCACATTTAATACACATTTGGTGTGCACCCGGTACCTTTTAAATTGGTAACTCTTAGTTACTATGCCTTTTTAGCCATTGGATCGAGATTTGTGAGCCCTCCATTTTTCGACAACCATTGTAAAACTTCTCAAAATGTAAAAGCACCATGTCGTTCCTGTTATTATATGGTGAAGACAACTACAATTTCCATCATCTTTACCAAAGAGATGCAGTGCTTTTATCAGTAGATATTCCACTCACCTTAGGAAAAGCATTTCCAAAATTAGGTGGTTCCATCATCGATGACTATATCCATGATTCAACCATCACGGGTTATATCCATGATTCAACCATCACGACTGTATCCTTGGTAAGCACTGCTGAAACAGGGTCGTAAGCAGCTGCCAGTTCAGCTAGAAAGGACCAGAGTGCTATTATTACTCTTTTTTTACGAATATTGAAAGGACATCTATTATTTTCTGCTGTATTCTCGGACACTGGTCCATTGATAAATAAATATACACAACTCCATCAGCACCACTGCAAATAAACAACGCTCGACTCAGTCTCCACTTGCATTTTTTTTTTTTTCGAAATCATGCACTTTGCATGTATTGCTCTAAGAGAAAAAGGAGTTTTTGTTACATACTTGCCATCCCGGGCGAGTTGCCACGGCGAAAAGCAAAGCAAAGCACACAACGAAGGCACCGGCTACAACGGTGGAGCAAAAAGGTTGTACTAACTTAGTAAACTAAATGTGCGACCGGGTAACCGGGCGGAAGCCTAAGCCCCCGAGGCGTCGACCGCGCGGCACGCGTCCTGAGCTGTGGAAACAACTCCCTCAACTGTTCACGCCGAGAAGAGGAAATGTCGCCGCCGAAGGCTTCGTGGAACCGGACTTCGATGGTGGCGTCTGGGGTTTCGGGCGCCGCGTTGGCTGACCGATCAGACCACTTGTTGAGCAGCACCTGGCGAGCCTGACGCTCCGGGTGAGGGTCACGATAGGCCGACTTGGCCGCCAGGCGCGAACTGCGACGCAGGCGCCACTCATCCACGCTGATGGAGGATGTCCGAGGGCGTGGGGGAGCCGCCACGAGGGGAGGTACAATAGGCAGGGTGAGGCTGTCGATGAAGGCAGCGACCGACGCCTCAGTCGGTCCTAGAGCAGGGTCGAGGGCCGGCGCCGGTGAGGCTGGAGGTGAGGACGCCGGGGGGACCGACGGGTCGGACGTGCCCGCGGGCGTGCCGTCAATGGCCACCACTCCGCACGGCGCACCCGCGTCCCCGTCGAAGGGTCCACGCTGTCCACAGCCGCCCTCGTCCGAGCCTGAGGGAGACCGGTCCTCCGCAGCCACCAAGACTTCAGTAGCTGCTGCAGGCACGGGCGTTGCGGGGTGCCCGACGGCCGGAGCAGGCGGCGGAGGGCTGCTGAGGTCGGCGGCAATTACCGCATCGACGCCAGCCATCTCCAGCGCCACCGAGCCCAGGGTAGGCTGCAGTGAAGCGGCGACCTCTGCCGCGTCCACGGCGGCCTCCACTACACATGTCCCTGATCTAGGCACACGTCTACTGCCTATTGTTATATAGTATAGACATGGGAGGCACCAGGAACATGGAACTCACCAGTGAATTGATCATGGGTTGAGTGCATTGTTCGTAAGACACTGCTCCGGTACCTTGATCCGATGACCTAGTTTGGACCCGCTCGAACCATGGCAAAGAGACTCACGCGTATGTACTGTGTGGGTCGGCTCTCTATCCTTTTTTCCTTGTCCAGCTGTTACTCTACCTCAGCGGCTTCATGTCTCTGTTCCTTGTTTCGAGGCGCTGAACGTGTCGTTGTTGAGGCCACCAAATACGACAAGGGTGTAGCCAGGAGGATGGACCATCAGTGGGCGCCCATCTGCTGTCATATTTTTCTTTCACCCATGATTGACCTGTGCTTACTCAAATCAAAACATACAGCTGTGTCCAAATTTAAGAAACTAAAATAAGGTGGTCTAAATTACGAGGAAGGAAGTTTATACAATCCAAATATTTTGTAAATGTTCAGCATTACACTGTCGCTTTTATCACACGAAGAACCAAAGCTGTAAAGAGACAAAGTGAATTTTTTTTTTCAGGAAAACTGGAGGGGCTTTCGCCCCTACAGCAATTTAAGTTAAAATCAAAGGTTCACAAGGTTACAGTTACAAAAACAAGGTAAAAGGGAGAAAGCAGAAACTGGAAACTGAAAGTTCAGAAAACAAACAAATTAATGAAAAAGAGCAGCACTAGTACTACTTCCAATCTTGCTAGGCTAGAGATGCAATCCATTCTTCAATCCCTTGGAGGTTTCTTCGTCTTGCTCTTAACAGCAATAACTTCATCTCATCTTTGAAATGATTTAGATCCAAGCTCACAGCCGGGTTAACCTGTTTGAAGATCAGGTCTTTTCTTCTTGCCATCCAGATAGTCCAAGACGTTAAGATTATTATGTCCATAAAGAAAGGAACCCCCAACTGATCCTTGAGCTGATGAAGGATTTGAAAAGGATCAGCATCCAAGTCAACCTGCAAGTTAATGGCAGCCCAACACTGTTGTGCAAAACTGCATTCCAGGGATTCTTCTATTGAGTTGTTGCACAATACACATGTGAAGTCTAGTAATTGCATTTTCTTCCTTTTTAGTAATTCTCTTGTGCTCAGCCCGTCCTTGAGCACAAGCCAGAAGAACACCTTGTGCTTTGGCCGGCAAGAGGATTTCCATACCCACTGGAATGCTGGATGAACTTCCTGGTGCCCTTTGAGTTGCCTATAAGCTTTCTTTACTGAGAATCTATTAGAATTCCAGATATATGACCATTTTTGGTGTTTCCTCAATGTTCAGATACTGAATTGAGTGTGGGCTTGCTGTGACATAGGCAGGTGAAACAGGTTGTGGATGTGGTTCTCCTGTTTCGTAACAAAAGAAGCCAGCTCTGGAGTGAACAAAGTGAATTAGATAGCTTAGAGTGAACTTAGTTCAATTGTTTACGTTCTAACTTCTAAATGGTGGTAGAACACTACCCGTCCGAGTTGAAATGAATCTAATACTTAACACGAATTCTCCTACTTTGAAGGATTTATTTAAAGAAGAAACAACACCATTCAATATTTACGGGTTCAGCCAATTGAATGTGCTCACAAGGAGTAGTTTATCATTCATTTACTATCAAAAATTGCGGGCTATCAAAAATAGCGCTGGCTGATCCTGGCCGCTATTTGCCGCTATAGCGCCGCTATAGCGACCGCTATACGCTGTGGCGGTCGCGCTATGGCGCCGCTATTGCGCCGCTATAGCGCCGCTATAGCCCGCTATTTAAATACAGCCCACACCAAATTAAATACAGCCCACACCGGAAGGCCGCGGTCGCAGGGGCGGCCCTTCCTCGATCCGGCGGCGCAGGGGCGGCCCTTCCTCGATCCGCCGGCCGGCGAAGGATCCAGTGCGCAGGGGCGATCCGCCGGGGCGCCGGAGCGGAGAGGCCGCGGTCGCGCGTGGGGGCGGAGGCGCGGTGGGGCGGAGGCCGGTGGGGCGGAGGCCGCCGTGGGGGCGGAGGCGCGGTGGGGCGGAGGTCGCGCCGCCACGAACGGGAGTCGGGGAGGAGGGGTCGGGGGCGAGTTGGGGGAGCAGAGTGACTGGAGTGTTCGATATCAGGTTAGGGTTACGTTTTGGGCTCCAGTTCGGGCTCAATTTCGGCCCAAATGCCAATTCAGGCTTAGCGGAAAAATAGCAGCGCTATGCCGCTATAGCGGTTTAGCGGCGCTATAGCGCAAAATAGCGGAGATAGCGCTGATAGCGGAAAAATGAGTGATATCGTCGCGGCGTTTTAAATATCCCGCTATAGCGGCGCTATAGCGGAAAAATAGCCCGCTATTTTTTTCGTGGCATTCATTTGTTCATGTAGGTGAATGCAGGTGGGCATGCGTGCTTGGATCAACCTTGTTAAGCGTCCCTAAATTGGTCCCTCTAAATGCTGTTTCGTAACCCTTTTGGGGGCGTTGTTTGTCCTACCTTGACTTTCTTCTTTATTAATGCCCTTTATTATTATTATTACTGCCAGCTCGTCTGCCTGGTTCATTTCCAAATTGATTGGTCTGTATACTTTCGTTGTCCATGTGTAAATACTCCCTCCCTCTATCCATACAGTGTATTCTAGGAATTTTAAGACAAATTAAGGAAAGAAAATAGAAGACACATGCATGCACCGTTATTTTACTTTCTAATGACACTATCAGCCAAGAAAAAATTACATGCCACCGCTATAGCTTGCCTTGGGCCAGAGAGGGAATGTGTTGTCATGTCTGCTATCGAGACCATGCTTGCTTGGTCGAGGATTGCCAGTGCCAGATGTAAAATTCCTCGGGTTCGTTTGTCTGCTGCCCTAAAACATACTTGGCCTAAGCACAAGCAGCATTCTCAGTGAGGTTGGATCAAGCACTAGCCAAACCATGAATGTGACGTCTCTTTTGGATAGACCAAAACGGAACCTGGGCTCCTTGACTAATGAGAAGATAGGGTGCTTTATCCCTCAAACAAAGGACGCAAAACAAAAGTGATCCAGGAAGCAAACGGCGAAGACGAGAAGATCGATCGATGGAGATGCTTTATCCCTCAAACAAAGGACGCAAAACAACCAAGATCTATTCGCCATATGTTTGGCAATTGGCTTACTAATCAACATAAAAAGGTCAAAAATATGATCTGGGTTGGGGTAGCTGCTTTGTGTTGGGCTATCTGGAGATGCCGGAATGATGTTATTTTTAATAAATTAAAAACTAATTCCGTTATGCAGATTATTTTCAGGGGAGCGTACTGATTTGCGCTTCCGGGCTCGGCTCCTGCAGCCTCGAGGAGAAGACCAAGGACACACTCTCGGAGATGAGCAAGAAATTAGAGATGATTGCTCTAGAAATAACAAAACAGAGGGTGGAAGAATTTATATCGTCTTCAGTAGTCCTAGTCGTTTGTTTTAAGACTTGGGTCTCTTTTTCCTTCATTATGTTCACAACATTTGTAATAATTGGCTGTGTACATTTACGGATGTAGAGGCCGGATATTTTATCCTTTATCTAAAAAATCTTAACACTGAGAGCTGACCATGAGACTGTGTCCAAAAACCTCGAGTTAAGACGAATGCTCACCAACGATCCACATTCACTGTTCTTGGAAGGTCTTGCCACACACGAGTAGTTCCAGCGACTGATGCTCATGAATGGGAGACAGTTACCTATGATTGAACATGTTAATGGTTTATTGAGTCAATTTGCGTTTTTTCGTTCTACATTAGGATGCTTGTTTTTGGAAGTGTGGTCTTCAACTCTACATCAATAAGTTGGGCACTACATCCTCCAATCGACAAATTATTTTTTTACTTTTAAAAATATCTTGAACGGTATAGTTGAGCAAGTTTTGTATTCGGGTTAATACTTGTCACTAATTATTTAGATGGTCTGACGTATTGGTTACTTCACCATAGTATTATTGTTAACGCCGTCACTTTGTGGTGTTAATGTACTTAGCTGTTCTTCATACAGTGCTTACTACTTAATTGTTTTAAGTAAATAAATGTATATTTTTCGATATTTCCTACAACTAAAATTTTAAAGCATTAATTATCTGATTTTAGGAACAAGCTTTTTTGTTAGATATAAGGCAAACTGTACATTGATTTAGAGTGACTGTTCATCACGTGTTTGGACAAGCCTTCACTATGAGTTTATTTTTTAAATACTTTACTACGCATTCTTTTATTGCTGTTTTATTTACATGTGTGGACACCAGTGGTGGACACTGCACTTGAGTTGCATAGCATGTAGAGTGCTCATAGCTGGAATAACTGCAGCGTCATTTGGTTGTTAATATATTTGCGGGCACCAGGAAACATTGCTGCATCCTCAAGTGCCAATCAATCTCCGTCTCGACTCAAACAATTACCTATGCCTTTGGTGCTAGATTCTTATCCCCTTCCTCATTCACATTGGATGGAATACACCTATATATAATAAGAGAAGGTACGTCAGGCACGAGAAGCATCTAGAATATTTGGACACTAGTCATCAAGACACTTTGGGCAAACTGGAAACTCCACTGCGAATAGAAAATTTAGGGTTCTAGGAAATGGAGGGAGACGATGGAGAGTGTGGCGACGATAGACTTTATGATGTGGAGAAGACGTTTGGGAACTGTATGCTTCTGCAAGACAGCTTGCAGCCTTGTATATGTAGTAAGTTTGGATCAAAATCTAAACCTGTAACGTCTTTCGACTATGTCACCTCTAGCATTCTGTGGTTTGGCAATGATGTCAATCCTTGAATTTGGCTATCGCAATGCAATTGACAAGGACTTCTCTTTCCTTCAATTATTTTTTCGAAAGGGACGACGAACGAATTGTCGCCTATTTTTATTAGACGGGAAAAAAGAAAAGGAAACGACCTTTACAACCCTGTGTACCACCGCTACTGCTACTGCAAGAACTACCCACTACTGCTACCAATACAAAGCCCATAGAAGAAAAGAAAAAACCCCAACTCCACGCTACCCGGGCCTGGTGCAAAACAAGTGCGAGCCCAAGGGTCCGAAAAAACTGAAAGCAGGAAAAGACATGGACAGCCCAACCCGCACCGTACACCCCATCTTCTCTTCCGTTGTCCAGATTCTTCTCGGTGGGTCTCGTCCTGACTGCTCCCTTCATCTCTCTTCATCGAATCCCTCGCAGCTTCCTCCCTACCGGCCATCACCATGAGCGACGTTTCTCCCTCCGAAGAAGCGCTTCTGCGCTACCTGGCGCCCTGCATCGACTCGCCTGGGTGTCCCTGCGGAGGGGTTCAGTTTTCTCCGCTCTCCGCCTCTGCTTCCTCGCCGACTGCGCAGACGTCGCGCGGCGGCCGGTCCGACGGCCACACTTCCGAGTCGACCGCGAGCACCGGCGGCACCGCCAGCTCTGACTCCGGATCTGAGGTAAAGCCCCTCAGGGGATCCCTGGTTGTATCCAGGACTTAAGCACTCATTAGAACTGAAATGTAATGTAAGCAGCAGAAGAAGCTTGATCTACTAAGTTGTTTGAGGTCTCCCCTCCCCCTGATTTGCATTACGTTCTTGAGTTTTTGCTAGTTCGAACTGGAGGATTTCCTCCTTACACAACTGGGCCACCTATAATGATTCCATCAAACCTCCTTCTGTCCTTTCTTGCTAATTTGCCTCGGCATTTTCTCCAGTATCCATGAATGGAGCCTGTCATAGGCACTGTTTGAATAAGCGTTAGGTTGAACCAGCGTTGTAGTTGAGCCCACGTTTGTTGCGCAAAGGGGCACTCTATGCATAGATGTGCTGGTGTCTCTGGTTGGCTTTGGCATAGTTTGCAAGTAGGGTCATGAGGCCAGTTTCTCTTTGCCAAATTATTGGCCGTGAGAATCTTTTTATGCATCAGAGTCCATGCGAAAAAACGGCACTTTGGCACTGCGTGGGCCTTCCAGATTGGTGTTATTTTTAGCTTGGAGTAGGCCCCTTCAAACTGCACTTTATATGCACTGCTGGACGAATATTCACCATCCCCTGTCCATCTCCAAATAATTTCGTCCTCCACTTCTTCAATTAATTGTTGATCACTAATTAACTCCCAAAGATTCACATACTCATTTAGCTCAGTAACTGACTGAATGGGTAAAATGTGTGCAATCCATCTTCTTCCGATTAGAGCTTTTTGCACCGAGACGTTTTTGCGTTTTGATTTGAGATAAAGAGAGGGAGCTACTGACTTTGGCGCCCGGCCGTTGATCCATGACGATTGCCAGAATTTTGCAGTCTTCCCATTCCCCACCGTGACCACTGTTGATGCATTGAAAAGGTCTTTGTCTTTCTGGTCACAAGGCACTTCTAGCTCAGCCCACGCCCTATCTTTATGTTTCCACTTGAACCACATCCATCTAAGCCTCAGTGCTCGAGCAAACCTCTCCAGTTCTAAGATACCCAACCCTCCCTTGTTCTTGGGGCGACAGGTGGTAGGCCAATTCACTAGGAATGGCCCCCATACACTTTATCCGGTGTTTCTCCTCTCCAAAGGAAGCTTCTCCGCAGACGGTCGATTTTCCTTATTAGCCATTTCTGCTCAGCGAAAACCGTTAGGTGGTAGATTGGCTGTGCCGTAAGCACCGTCTTCACAAGTGTCTCCTTCCAGCGGAGAACATCATCTTACCTTTCCAGCCTGGTAACCTTGCACCTACTTTATCGATGAGTGGTTGAATTTCAATTCTCCTTAGTTTCCTTGTGTGCAATGGAAGTCCCAAGTATTTACCTGGGAATTTGCAGATTTTCCCGGGGAAATTTTGTAGTATATTACTGACCGTAGCTTCGTCTGTCCTTATCGAATAAATCTCCGTTTTAGCGATGTTGATCTTTAGTCCTGAGCATTCCCCAAAGAAGTTGAGGATCTTAAGCAAATTGTCCATTTCTTGAGCTGCCGGGTAGGCAAAGATCGCTGCGTCATCAGCATAGAGAGAGCATCTGAGCTATGCCTGCTTCGGTAGTATCTTCGTAAGGTCTCCCCTTTGTTCTGCCAATTGAATGATCCGTTGTAGCGGGTCAATTCCAAGAATAAACAGCATTGGCGATAGTGGGTCTCCCTGGCGCAGGGCCCTCGCGTGCTTAATTGGTTTCGTTGGGCAGCCATTTACTAGCACTCTGGAGGTCGATGTCCCCAGCAAAGATGCAATCCAATCTGTCCATTTAAGACTAAACCCCAGAGCTCTCAATGTTTCCAACAGGAAGGTCCAGCCAATTGAGTCAAATGCTTTGGAAATGTCCAATTTGATGAAGAAGGCTGAAGTGTTTTCATTATGCAATAGCTGGATTACTCTCTGGGCATACAGGAAATTGTCGTGAATGCACCTCTTTTTTATGAAGGCGTTTTGGGCATGCGACACCAGTTCATCCATCCTTGGCGCCAGCCTATTTGCCAGTATTTTAGTGATTATCTTAGTGACACTGTTAATTAGACTGATCGGCCTATAGTCCGAGACTGTCGCTGCAACTTGGTTTTTTGGTAGCAGGACAATGTTGGCATTGTTAATGAGGTTTAGCTTTGCAGTTCTAAGGCTGTAGAAGCTCTGAACCGCCTGAGTCAAATCTTGTTTAATTATTCCCCAGCACTTTTTGTAAAAAAGCCCTATAAAACCATCTGGTCCCGGTGCCTTCTCCGCCGGCATTTCTTTGACAATCCTTTCGATTTCCTCCTGGGTGAAAGGAGCGTCCAACTCCTCAAGGTTGTGTGGCGTATACCCTAGTTGTTGCCAGTTGATCGCTTTTGTTCTGGCCACCGGCGTACCCATGATCTGATTGAAGTGTTCATGCACCACCCTTGACTTGTCACTTTGTCTTACCACTGTGCCTAGACGACTCGTGAGTGCTGGGATGAAGTTTTTCCTTCTCCTTGCGCTGGCGTTTTAATGAAAGAACCTGGTATTAGAGTCTCCTTTTCTTATCCAAGTTAATCTAGAGTGTTGCCTTGCTCTGGATCACTGGATGGCTGCGAAACCAAGAGCCCTTGATTTCAGATATTTCTTGAAAGCCAATTCTTCCGGGGTAAGTTGTCTCTCCTCCTGCGCTCTCTCCAGATTCACTAGAGTTATGTTGATGATTGCCCATCTAATTTTCCAGGTCGAGAAGTTCTTCCTTCTCCAAAGTTTTAGAGCCTTTGCAGTCCTCAAGAGTTTGACATGCATTCTTAGGATAGCATCCTGTGTGTCCACTGGCTTTTCCCAGACTTCCTGTACTGTCTCCACAAAGCCGTCACATTTTGTCCAGAAAGATTCAAAACGGAACCCCTTGAAAACTTGACGTGTAGTTTCCCCAGTAGAAACAGCGCAATGATCCGATCCCAAAGAGGCCATTGCCTGTAGCTCCGCTCTTGGGAAGAGTCCGTGCCATTCTGTAGAGGCGAACACATGATCGATTTTTGTCATTGTCGGAGCCTGTTGGTTGTTTGACCATGTGAATTTCCTATCTCTAAGCTCTAGAGGTATTAACAAAAGGTTGTCTATGGAATTCTTGAAGTTGTTTAGAAGCGATAGGTTGATGTTGTCATTGTTCTTATCTTGCATCCTATAGATCAAATTGAAGTCTCCCAGAACAAGCCATTCAGGCAACATGAGCTGCTTCAGATTTTGTATTTCCTGTATGAATAACCTTTTATCCTGGTCTGACTGCGGGCCATAGACCCCTGTGATGGACCACGCCTTATTATCCGCCAGAAGTGTTATCTTAGCACTGACAGTACTAGAACATCAGGCGCCCTTTGGGCGCCCTACAATGATTTGAGGAAAAACAATTTATAATCAGTAGAATATATATGGCTGAGATACAAAGAACAGTTATCACTTATGTTTTCACAGCAGAAGAGTAAAAATAATCTCATTTGATACCTAGTACGAATGATGGAGTATTCACAAACATGAGTTGTATGACCATCGCAGCCGTTATGATTTTGTTCAACCATATAAAACTATAGTCGGTAGCTTAGAATGCCAACCCCAAGTACACAGTAATCATTAGTGTATAGATATATTAAGATACAAACTAAAATAGTGGTGAACATCAGTTGCAAATGAGGTTTCAGATACACATCAATGAGCACTTTGCTGCAACCGATAAGAGGAAAAGCATCTTGATCTTCCTTTGTTGATTAGTTATCTTCAGTTGCTGCATGGTAAACAGAAGAGGCCATGAGACATTGGAAAAAGTAGTTTGATTGAGGACATTTTCTAAATGAATGATAGTTAAAATTAGAGAAGCTAACAGGGCCGCAAGGGCCATGTATACAAGTAATCTGAGTCAAAACATGTCAACCCCACCCATAGTGATATAACTGAAACCCATGAACATTTATGCCACACTAAATCAATTAAAGTTTTATGCCATAAAAAAAGTAGCCTACATGCAATCAGAATGCACAAAATTTTACATATTCCTAGCAACCTTCAAATGTATGTTAATTCGATTTCTTATAACCTTACACACACAGTATCTTATAGAACAACCTTCATGCATCAGATTGATCAAACATAAAATTTGGTCTGAATATAAAGTCAGCCACTACCTAGATACATAGTGTCAACAAATGTGAGATCGTAACCAAAGCTTTTTTCATAAAAGATAAGTGCCACCAATTAACTGACCAGCAACCCTTTTTTTTCCTTTGTTGTGTTGCACTTCCTTTTTAATTTTTTTCCTTAGCCTTTCCAATCACAATTTCCTGGACAGCACTTTCAGTTATATTTGTAGTGAGCAACTACTCGTCAGCTTTCACACATAAACAAAAGGATTAAAAAAACATACGATGGGAAGGTTTAAAAGAACTGGATGCTACAAACCTCTGATACAAGAAAAACCATAGCAGAGCTTTGGAGCGAAGAAGGGAGATTGTTGCTCTAGTTGTTTTCCTATGACGACAACATTTGAAGATCCTTTAGCAGATGCAGTCACGGTACCTACAGCAAAGCACATGCCACCAACTTGAATATGAGGATAAACATAACAAGTTTTTTAGCTATATAAAACACCTGTAGCACCTGGAATAAAACAAGTTGACACCTGTAGCACCTGGAATAAAACAAGTTAACACCTGTAGCAGACAAGGGACTGAACCTACAGCTGCACGATGCCACAAAAACAGAAGTCACCCACAACGTGAAGCTTCCACCCAGCAGTACGCACCAAATATATCTTCCTTTCCTGAAAGTGAAAGTAGCAAGAATATTAGCAACTACAGGTGAGCAGCAAGACAAAATCTGGCTGGCACATATCTCTGATGCACATACAACATAAGGCCTTGTTTAGATGGTGTGGAAAGGTGAAATTTTTTCACTCTCTCTCCATCACATCAAATCTTAACACGCATGCATGGAGCACTAAATATAGATAAAATAAATAACTAATTGCATAGTTCGTCTCTAATTGATGAGATGAATCTTTTGAGCCTAGTTAGACTATGATTGGACAATAATTTTCAAATACAAACGAAAGTGCTACAGTGCTTTGAAGTCAAATTTTTAGCCATCTAAACAAGGCCTAAATGTAGAAGCAAGGCATCTGTTTTCCATAAAACTTGGACAATGAGACACAACTACAACCTATAAATTTACAAAAACAGATGAGATGGCAAATAGTTTGTGCACACATGCTGTAAAACTAAAGGCACATACACCTGGGGAACAACAAGATCAAAACGAATCTGGAAGTAAGTGCATAACCTAGTCAGTAGTAGACATATCCAAAGCAACCTATTCATGGTACAGAGCAGAGGAACTCACAATCCAGTAGAAAGTTTTTACTAAATATACAGGAAATTATCTAGTACTAATGTTCTTCAGAATCTCACGAACACATGCACAACTCCTCTACTGCTGACGCGTCGGGTCAGCTCACCAAAGATGAGTGCAGCCTCTTCAACTCCACAGCACATTTGAGGCGCCTGAATCGATTGGCATTGACGTAAAGAGGGAACGATAGATGAATGGATGGCTGGGGGCGTGCTGGAGGGGTGACGCTTACCAAGCACACGGGCATGGCGTACACCTGCTCACCACCGCGCTAGATCTGGAGGATTAGGTTCCAAGTTCCAACGGGGTCTGGAGGAGAGACAGGAGGGAGAACGTGAGATAGAAGCAAGCCGAATCCAAGAGCTCGAGCTCATTCTGCCACTCACCTTCTTGCTCGTCGCGCGCGCACGAGAGACCGGAGGCCGGCCAGATCCACGTTCGTTGCCCTGTCCTTCGCTCGCCGAGCTGATACGCGAAGGAGATCTGCTGGTGCCTCATGGAGGCGACACAGGGAGGAGAGGGCAAGGTGGGGCGTAGAGGCATGGAGGCGGCGCGCCGTGGAGTGGGGCATGGCGGCGGCGCGGAGGGAGAGAGGAAAGAGAGACCGAGAATCGACGGGGATGGAGGCTGCAGTAGGGTTCGGTGGAGGGACTCTCCCAATGCTTTCAGGCTTTCGGGGGTGGTTTGCAAAAGGTAAGGCTAGACGCGTGTCAAAACGCTGAGGAGCCAACGATGCTCCAATTTGTCTCGCGCGAGGAGAATGGAGTGACTTCTAATATACCCCGATAGTATTCTTCAAGTAATAGACATGCATGTGGTCGAGGGCAGTTGGACTAAAAACTTTCTGATATAAAGATCGACTGCCGAGGTAACGTACAATAGGCATAAGTTCAAGAATTTGCTTTGTATATATGTATGAATCCACCACAAATTAGACCCTCTATCTCTATGGCATGGTTACGAGCTTAGATATGGGAGTGAGGCAGAGCATCTCCATAGGGTAGAGCTGTTCCACAGGTGTATCGGAGATCTATGTTCTGTAACAATGAATAATCCACTTTTAATGGAAATTTATTAATTCATCAAAACCATGAGATCAGTACGTCCTAGTATACTTCTGTTTTTATATGACAAGGATTGGCATTGACACATGCATGCATTGATTGCCACCCCCTGAGTGCTTTTCTTGGTATGGAGCAGATCCTCCCATTATATATATTCCTAGCTAGCTAGGCTTGCAAACCCCATACATTTTCATTCTGTGCCCGATCCGTAGCTATCTAGCCCGTTACTTTCACAATATTATATGTGCTATATAAGTGATTTATGCCATGACAAGTGTTAGATATGGTAGGCCAGCCAGCATGTAGGCATGAGAAGCGTCATGAACATTGGGGCAACTGTATTTTCCTGCTGTAGCTTGTAACGCCGACGAGAGCTGACTTTAAAGCTCGATAAGAAACCCAGGAGATCGAGAGACTAAAGTTTCTGATTCCGAGCTAGTTAGCCCTATAGCTGAAGACGTACTGCATTGTATTGCTCTTGATTTTCAAAGAACAGGTGGTGAACAGGTTATGTCTCTCGATTTAGGTATGGATCAAACTGCAGGAGGAGCAAGTGCCTAATTATCTCACTACTATGGCACAGGCATAAGTTTTGAATCTTGCCAATTGTGCTTGACAGGATTATGTCTTGTAAGCACATCTCATTTATATACATAAGTATCACATGAAAACTTCCTACTCTTAAAAAGCATCCCTTTGTTTAAAAAGTTTGATGCTGAAACAGAGATTTATATAGTATATCTATTCATGATTTCCCAAAAAGAGTTCAAGATGAAAGCATGTTCTGAATAACAAGAATGGCCTTCTAATATACCTACTCTTTATTACCTTTTCATATATTATTAAGGGATTCTTGCGCCACCTGTTCCCTTCAGAAAAGTTACATGAATCGTAAAATTTAAGAGCTCTTTTATGGTGGAGTGGATGGTTAATATAGTAATTGTGTCCCCTCCCGATCTCCTGTCACCCCTTGCCGACGACGCGCTGCGCTCGCCTGCGACTGAGGCCAACAGCCACGATCCCCTGAACCCGGCCCCACTCGTCCGTCGGGCAGTTCATCCAGCTCGAGAAAGCTCATGCAGCTGTGCAGGCAGATCGACGACATGGGTGCCATGGCAGAGGAGCAACTGCTGCTGCACCCGATCGATGAAGTGATGATGAATTGATGACTGCGCGAGGAGGCAAATAGCATGCAAGCAGGTTGTGTATGGGTTGTAGGTCATCTGCGTGGAGGGCGTTGTGCTGCGTATTCCACTAGGTCGCTAGCCGGTGTGACACTGGAGTTCCGTAATCCCTACCAGGTGGCGTTCGCGATGGAGCCATTCTGCGCTGCCACCGCCGCCGCCCGTCCTGTCAGGATGTTCATCAGACGCGATGCACTCAAGCGAACGCAGGCAGTTGCACCCGATCGGCGAGCGTGGAGGCCCGATGATGGAGAGCGGCGGCGTGAAGACCTCCAGGACGACGACACTGAACGGCCGCAACAACGCCAACCGGTTCAAGGATCGGACATCTATTGAGGACTTCCAGACCAAACTACCCTTGATTACATAAAGAAAATTCGAAAATAGAATTATCCTACTTTTTATTAGGAGCTGATCTCACCAATTTTTTTTTTTTTTTTTTTTTGGGGGGGGGGGGGGGGAATTGGTGTGACCCTATCGTGAAAAAAAGATCTCACCAATTTTGGCGTGCACCTAGTGCATATGGGCCCACATTTAATACACATTTGGTGTGCACCCGGTACCTCTTAAATTGGTAACTCTTGGTTACTATGCCATTGGATCGAGCTTTGTGAGCCCTCCATTTTTCGACAACCATTATAAAATTTCTCAAAATTTAAAAGCACCATGTCATTCCTGTTAGGAAAAAGTCTAGATAACCCACAGGGTCTAATTTATGACACAAACAATAAAACCGGGCATCTAGTACATTAAACTTTGGCAATCAATCTAATTTACCCCCTGGGCGGTTTTGAAGGTCGGTTTTGGCCATGGTGGCCTATGGCCCCACTCGTCAGGTGCCACATAGGCTGAAATACGCCTCCCTTCCGGTCTTTCGGGTGTGGGCGGCCATGGATGGCCTCGTAGAGCTCGCTGCTGCCGGCGCCCCTGCTGCTCCGCGCGTCCTCGCAGGGCACGAACTGCGCCTCGCCGCACACCGCGCACGCCCCGGGACGTGCGGCCTCACACTCGGCCAGCGCGCAGGGCGAACACGGCGTCGAGGACGGAGGCGGCGCAGCGCAGAGCGAGGCGGAGCAGGAGCGTGGGGACGGGGAGCGGCTGGCCCTTGAGGCGGGACGGGAGGAGGAGGCGGAGGTGGGACGATGGTGAGGAGAACGCGGCGGCGGCGGCGGTGGTGATTGGTGGGGGCCGGGGCGGGGTGGGGAGGGATGGGTGCGCGGCGGCGACCGAGGTGGAGCACGGTGGAGAGAAGGACGGAGGGGTGCGCGAGGAGGGGGAGGAGGGAGTGGAACAGGTGGTTGGCGGCGGAGTAGTGGGCTAGTGGCAGCAGCGGAGGAGCTGCTCGAGGTCCGCGGCCGAGAGCGGCAATGCAGCGGGTGGAGCCGGAGTGGGAGCGTTGGAGAGCGCGCGGGATGCGGGGGGATGAAGGAGTGGTGCACGCGGGTGTGGGAGCATGAGCGGCGGGGAGATGGAGAAGGCAGACGGGATGCTCGCCTGCGGCGGCCGGGCGGGAGGAAGGCGGATGTTTCAGTCGCCGATTGCTGGTCGACGGGAGGAGGGGTCTGCTGCGCCTTCCTCTTCCTCAACGTGGCGGCGCCGGACGCCCACCGCGACCTCCCTTCCGCTCGGTCTCGCTCCCCACTTCCCCTACACCGAGGCGCTCTTCTCCATGGTCGCTGCGGCGGGGTCTGCCCACTTGACCTCCTCCCGGTCCTCGTGCTCGCCGAGGCCGGGTCGCACGCGCTCCTGCGGCCGAGTCGCGCGCGCTCCTGAGGGCGAGTTTCCCGCCCACGCGCTCCCCGGGACACAGCCAAGTGCCGCCAGAGAGCTCGCGCTGCCGCCCAGCCACGTTCGCCCAGCACGCGCTCCTTGATCCGATGACCTAGTTTGGACCCGCTCGAACGATGGCAAAGAGACTCACGCGTATGTACTGTGTGGGTCGGCTCTCTATCCTTTTTTCCTTGTCCAGCTGTTACTCTACCTCAGCGGCTTCGTGTCTTTGTTCCTTGTTTCGAGGCTCTGAACGTGTCGTTGTCGTTATTGAGGCCACCAAATACGACAAGGGTGTAGCCAGGAGGATGGACCATCAGTGGGCGCCCATCTGCTGTCATATTTTTCTTTCACCCATGATTGACCTGTGCTTACTCAAATCAAAACATACAGCTGTGTCCAAATTTAAGAAAAATAAGGTGGTCCAATTATGAGGAAGGAAGTTTATACAATCCAATTATTTTGTAAATGTTCAGCAGGTACATTACACGGTTGCTTTTATCACATGAAGAACCACAACTGTAAAGAGACAAAGTGAATTTTTTTTTCAGGGGCTTTCGCCCCTACAGCAATTTAAATTAAAATCAAAGGTTCACAAGGTTACAGTTACAAAAACAAGGTAAAAGGGAGAAAGCAGAAACTGGAAACTGAAAGTTCAGAGAACAAACAAATTAATGAAAAAGAGCAGCACTAGTACTACTTCCAATCTTGCTAGGCTAGAGATGCAATCCATTCTTCAATTCCTTGGAGGTTTCTTCGTCTTGCTCTTAACAGCAATAACTTCATCTCATCTTTGAAATGATTTAGAGCCAAGCTCACAGCCGGGTTAACCTGTTTGAAGATCAGGTCTTTTCTTCTTGCTATCCAGATAGTCCAAGACGTTAAGATTATTATGTCCATAAAGAAAGGAACCCCCAACTGATCCTTGAACTGATGAAGGATTTGAAAAGGATCAGCATCCAAGTCAACCTGCAAGTTAATGGCAGCCCAACACTGTTGTGCAAAACTGCATTCCAGGGATTCTTCTATTGAGTTGTTGCACAATACACATGTGAAGTCTGGTAATTGCATTTTCTCTCTTTTTAGTAATTCTCTTGTGCTCAGCCTGTCCATACCCACTGGAATGCTGGATGAACTTCCTGGTGCCCTTTGAGTTGCCTATAAGCTTTCTTTACTGAGAATCTATTAGAATTCCAGATATATGACCATTTTTGGTGTTTCCTCAATGTTTATATGCTGAATTGAGTGTGGGCTTGCTGTGACATAGGCAGGTGAAACAGGTTGTGGAGGTGGTTCTCCTGAACTGCTTGAAACAGGGTTATATTCCTGTTCTTAGCAAAACAAGCCAGCTCTGGAGTGAACAAAGTGAATTAGATAGCTTAGAGTGAACTTAGTTCAATTGTTTACGTTCTAACTTCTAAATGGTGGGAGAACACTACCCGTCTGAGTTGAAATGAATCTTATACTTAACACGAATTCTCCTACTTTCAAGGATTTATTTAAAGAAGAAACAACACTATTTAATATTTGCGGGTTTAGCCAATTGAATGTGCTCACAAGGAGTAGTTTATCATTCATTTGTTCATGTAGGTGAATGCAGTCGGGCATGCGTGCTTGGATCAACCTTGTTAAGCGTCCCTAAATTGGTCCCTCTAAATGCTGTTTCGTAAACACACTTGGCCTAAGCACAAGCAGCATTCTCAGTGAGGTTGGATCAAGCACTAGCCAAACCATGAATGTGACGTCTCTTTTGGATAGACCAAAACGGAACCTGGGTTCCTTGACTAATGAGAAGATAGGGTGCTTTATCCCTTAAACAAAGGACGCAAAAGTGATCCAGGAAGCAAATGGCGAAGACGAGAAGATCGATCGATGGAGAACAACATGATGAAAAGATGGAGTATATCCTGCTGGGCTTTTGAGATGATCTAGAGGGTACGTAATAATCTAATTAAAAAGAAGTGGTCCAAAAGTTGCTGGAATTTGGGTCAAATCTCTGTCACAAAGCAGGAGATGGTGAGCATGCAAAAGCAGAGGCGTTGGCTCTGTTTTTCAGTCATCGTCTTGTATCATCTGTGTCCAACAGCGAAACAGAATGCCGACCATCCACGTTGAAACAGAGTGTACGGATGCTTTGCGTTTTTTTCATGCGTACTGACGGGTGGGGAATGAGCCAAAATGGTGGTGGAACTGGGCCAATTAGGAGTATGCCACTGCCTGTTAGGATTGGACAAGGGGCACAATGGTCATTTTAAGATTTCATTCTTGGAAATTATTATCTCCTCAAATGTATAGGTATCCGGCAGCAAATAATTATTGTGCAATTTAACAATGTCCACTAGCTATTACTATTGTTAAATATTAAATGTAAAGTTTGGCTAATTGTGTACGGAGTAGAAAGAAAGTTTATACAATCCAAGTTACCCTAGACTGTGACCCTTAAATTCTCATTGAGCTCTTCAATTCCCAAATAATAATGTTGTTCTTCATCGTCTTTGTTTGAAAGAAAATATGAATTTATTTTGGTGGCAACTACGCATCTTTGGTGGTTAACTGTGGCTGAAAATATCTAGGGGCACTTGACTCGCCTGTCCCTACATAAATCACTGATTTTAGAGGTTGCTGGCATGACAAACTGCCCCTAAAAATTTTAGAAAGAGTTGCCTTACATCAGCCATACGTGCACCCTTATACAAACCATTCTGCAGTAATGGGTATATATGTAGCCCCATTCTTTTATGCCTTCTAGGCTGCTTCTGGTCCCATATATATGCTCACACATATACACCTATAGAGAAGCAAGAATTGGAACTCAGTAGCTATACTATCGGCATGAGAGGCGTGAGGAATAGTGCTCTCACCTTCTCCTTCTGGCACATACTTCTTGCATCTAGGGACGGAGAGTCTACCAGCAGCAGGTGCCTATGTGGTGACAAGCAAGCTGCTGGCTCCAATTGCACTTCCACTTGTCAATCGGTGTCAAGATGGAAAGTATATCCTGCTGGGCTTTTGAGATGGTGTAGGGGGTACGTAATAATCTAACTACAAAGAATAGGTCCAAAAGTTCTTGCTGGAATTTCGATCAAATCTCGATCACAATGCAGCAGATGGTGAGCACGCAAAAGCAGTGGGTGAACGGCTCTGTTTTTCTGTCATCTTCGTGAATCACCTGTGTCCAACAGTTTGAAGCAAAATAGAGTGTCGAACATCCAAGTCAAATACGGATGCGTATATATGGTGTTGATAGGGGCATGACGGGTGGGAATGGGCCAAAATGGTGGTGAAACTGGGCCAATTAGGAATGGGCCACTGCCAGTTGGGATTGGACAAGGGCCACAATGGTCATTTTCAGATTTATCTTTCAAAAATTATTATCTCCACAAATCTAGGTATCCAGTAGCAAATAAGTATTGTACAATTTAACGATGTCCACTAGCTATTATTGTTAAATATTAAATGTAGAGTTGAACAACGTCAACGGGCAAATGTCACATTCTTGATCGCTGGATTGATGGATGGATGCAGGTATTGGTTCATTTGATTCCTGCCTCTCTAGATCTAGATCTACATGACAACAAAGAATAGTTAAAGAAATGTTAAGGTTAACTTTCAAAATATTTTAGGGATGGCATAAACTCACCTCCCAATTCCAACTCCTAAGGTTCAAAGGGCAGAATATCCTTCTACTTTTGTTACAATTTCTCTTCTTTGAGTGAACTCAAGAAGTCAAGAATGGCATGAACAACTATAGTCACAAGGATGAAGAAAGGGTATTTGTAGAGGGTTAATTTTTATTGCTGGCTGATAGGAGCAATGCCCTTTTTCGAGATATGCCGGTTAAGAGCAATGCTCTTGTTAATATATTCAGACACGCTTATATTAACAAAGCCACCCATAATAATTAGGTTCTTCTTGAGAGACAGCTCGATAAAGGACATTCATAGGTGCGTTTTTCATCCATGAAAATATATTTCTAGCAGTGATTCCACAGCTACAGTACTACACGCCATAGTTTCAAACCATTTCATCGTCCCCTTTATAAGAATGGGAGCCATCCATTAAAAAAAACATTTTCTCCATTAGTGTGTTATTCATGGAACAAGGCTAGAGATGTTGTGAAAAAAAAATATTACAGCTAGACCAAATCTAAGGAGGGTGTGCTTACCTTGTGAGCATAAGGTTATATAGTATGAGGGTGAAAATATGATAAAAACTTAGCTCTCATTATTTTTTTTTTACAAAAAAAATACGTGGATGTGGCCGCACCCACATCGGGGGTTTTTTTTTTGACTACATCATTGAGCATAATTCCACCCAGAAGCAAAAGGTCAAAACCAGAAGACGATCGGGAAGACGACATGATGATGAAAAGATGGACGCCGATGAGGATGTTCTGATCTTTTGAGATAGTGCATGGGGCAGGGGCACATCAATACACAGAGAAAAAAATAAAAGGTACAAAAGTTGTTGGAATTTCAGTCAAATGTGGATCACAAAGCAGCCGATGGTGAGCATGCAAAAGCCGGGGAGAAATGGAATCCACAGGCATATACAAATGTGACTCTGTTTCTCAGTCCTCTGAGTGCCTTTGTGTCCAACAGTGTGAACCAAAACAGAGTATACAGCCGGTGTTTGGAAGGGCCTCATTTGTGGGGAGGGAATGGGCCAAAACGGTGGTGGATCTTGGCCGATAGGAATGGGCCACTGCCAGACAGGAGGCATTATGTGTGGTGCGTAAAGGGCCGGGGGTGCATCCGCATCCACGACCCACAACGTGGCTTCGCCACTAGAGGCATAGAAAGGAGGGATATGATTAATACAAAGGGGATGTTATTGGTTTAGATTCAAGAAAGAATTCAAGCATGCAAAACATATGCGCTAGCCCCTGAGCATCTCATTTTTCTCTCCAAGGCCGCCAGATCACTCTCGTTCCAGAAACCAAAGTGATACCCATTGACATTACTGGTGTGATACCTCATTGGGATTTCTAGTTGTGAAAAAACATATGATCCGGCTGTAAAAGTCATTTTTGGAGAAGTACCCATATTTATTGAAGATATTTAAGAATTAATGACGCATTCTGAGTTATCTTTTTTTCGAAAACGTGTGTAGCACGTGTCATATTAAGAGAAGACAGAGTTTGTTTACATTTCGCCCGCGCGAGACGAGTTGCCTTGCACGGAGCGGACGACACACATTATAAAGACCGCCGGCTTGAACGGCGCTGCTGAAAGTGGTGTAGTTCTAGGCTAACTAAATTTGCCCCCGGGTCGTGAGAACGCTGAAACTACAGGGCAGAGAGTACTGCTAGTGAACGGAACCTTGCAGCAGTCCACTCGGCCGCCTCCTCCCAGATCCGCAGCACGACGTTGGCTTGGTCCGTTGCGACATTGTCGAAAGTCCTTCGATTCCTTTCCTTCCAGATGGCCCACGACACAAGCAACACCAAGGCGTCGAAGCCCTGTCGCAGCGCGTCCAGCAGCGCCACCCTAGTCAACAGCCACCACTCGCACACGCCATCCGAAGGTTGCGGCCCGAGGTTAGCGAATCCAAACGACGCATTCTAAGTTATCAGCAGGTGTGTCCAGAGACTGAAAAGGATATTAACAATTATGTAGAAATAAGTTTATGCTATTGTGATTATTGCTTAAAGATACAGCATATGAGATATTATAGGGTCCCATAAGTGATTGATATCATTATAATAATCTACATATACCGGTTTAGTCAACTTAAAGTGCTCATATCTGTAGTTTTTTCATTCATTTGTTCATGTGGGTTCGTGCTGCTAGGCATTTGTAAAGGTCTGCATCTGTACTATAGTTTACAAAATTGAAGTTGGGTAGACTTATATTATTGGTGACTAAGGTGATGTTTTTTCACGCATGCAAATTAACTTATTACAGTGCCAGTTAATTGGTCCCTCTACTTCCTTTGTCCCAGTGTATATGACAATAACTAACACGCGTCATCAACTAGGTGGCATCTCAATCATAAATATCATGATATAATCTTAATGTAGCACAAATTCTGGCATAGCGCCAACGCCATTGCCACTTATAAATTGGCTACAGTACGAAGAATCAACATCACTTGCAATAGAGAAACTTTTGTGAAGTGTGAACCAGTGAAAAAACTCCATATCTACTCGCTACAGCATAGGGATGAGAATCGTTGGGAACTCAGCTTGCACCATCCTTATATGCCAATTTAGCTACACAACAATATCAAGCTGGGTGAATTGCTTACCTCAAGAAGATGGATGGGCAGATCATTTGGGACCATGATGAAAAGGAGCAACAACTTTTCACCTTCTATTCAGACCTGTTTGGCAACAGAGTGGAACGCAGCCAGACCTTTGACTGGAGCCAGCTGCAGCTAAGTGTGATAGAAGATGATGATATGGACTTGCCGTTTTCGGAAGCGGAGATAGCACAGACAGTCAGATTGATCTCGGGAGAAAAGGCGCCAGGGCCAGACGGGTTCATTGGATATTTCTACAAGAAATGCTGGGAGATAATCAAGCTCGACATTGTGCAAGCTTTCAATAGTTTCTACCTCCTGCAGGCTGGGCCACTAGAACACCTCAACGGCGCCAATATTGTGCTCATTCCAAAGCTCGACGTTTCAGAGTGCGCAAAAGATTTCAGACCAATAAGTTTAATCCACTCGGTGGCAAAGCTCATCACCAAAACACTCTCCATCAGACTTTCCAAGAACATGTCTTAGCTTATCTCCACTTCACAGAGCGCTTTTGTCAAGGGACGTTGCATACATCACAATTTCATGTATGTGCGAAACCTAGCAAGAGCTTACCACCGAACAAAAACCCCAGCTCTGCTCTTCAAGTTAGACATCAACAAGGCCTTCGATACAGTGTCATGGGAGTACATCTTGGAAATGATGGAACACAGAGGTTTCAGTAATAGATGGAGAAACTGGATTAGCCTCTTGCTGAGCACGAGTCACTCGTCAGTGCTGCTAAATGGAACCAATGGGGAAGAAATCAGACATGCGAGAGGTTTAAGACAGGGTGATTTGCTCTCGCCATACTTATTCATTCTCGCCATCGACACGCTACAGAAGGTTCTGGACCTAGCTACCCAGGAAGGCATCCTTTCGCCTCTCAGGGGGAGGCATGCAAGCATCAGGCTGTCACTCTACGCGGACGACGCCATCATCTTCCTGAACCCAGAAAAGGAAGAGGTAGCAGCTCTAGTGGGAATTCTAACTCTTTTTGGAGATGCCACCGGACTAAGGCTAAATTGGTCCAAATGCTCTGTAGCCACGATCCGATGCTCTGCTCTAGACATTGATGACATCCTCAGCTCCTTCCAAGGACAGAGAGTCGGATTCCCTTTAACTTACCTTGGACTGCCACTTACCTTGGGCCGACTAAAAGTTATTCATCTGCAAGGCATCCTCGACAAAGCAAGAACAAAGCTAGCGGGCTGGCAGGGCAGGCTACTAAACACGGCTGGAAGAAGGGAACTGGTCCGGTCGGTGCTCACCTCCATCCCAATTTATATGCTAACTTCAATCAAGCCTCCGAAGCAAATTATAAAAGAAATTGACTGAGCACGAAGGCGATTCCTTTGGGCTGGTGATGGTGAGATTTCAGGAGGAAAATGCAAGGTGGCCTGGACGTTCGTAGCGCGTCCGCTGCACGTCGGAGGACTCGGTGTTCTGGAACTTGAGAGATTTAGCAGGGCGCTCAGGCTTCGCTGGCTTTGGTTGGAATGGGATGCAGAGAGAAGACCTTGGCTAGGGATGCAGCTTCCAATTGATGAGACTGACATCGCGCTCTTCTCAGCAGCTACGATAGTCACTGTCCACAATGGGGAGAAGGCATCCTTCTGGCTATCCAGCTGGATCAATGGGAGATCGCCGGCCTCAATGTTTCCACGACTTTACAAGCACAGCACTAGGAAGAAGAGATCCGTCAGAGAAGCGTTAAACGATGGAAAGTGGATCAGCGACGTCGGCCATGACCTGAATGCAGAGATCCTGAGAGACATCTTCTTGCTGAGTCAATCCATTGCTGCGCTACAGCTACAGCTTCACACTGAACAGGAGGACCAAATCTTTTGGACTTTGGAGGCTTCGGGGAAATACTCATCGCGCTCAGCCTATGAAATCCAGTTCAGTGGCCAGATCAGTTCGAGTTATCCAAAACTAATCTGGAAAGCCTGGGCAACTCCAAGCTGCAAGTTCTTCATTTGGCTTCTGCTGCAAAACCGGATATGGACAGCAGACAGATTACTCCAACGACAATGGGAGAACAACTACTTCTGTATGTTTTGTATGCGCAACCTTGAAACAGCACACCATCTGATGATCGAATGCAATCACTCGAGGAGGATCTGGAGTGTGGTAGCAACTTGGAGCGGTCATGCCAACTTGGACCCGAACAACTGGACTGAACAACTTCAGTTAGAAGACTGGCTAATGTCTTTGACAGACAGGGGAACCAAAGAAGGACACTCAATCGCGATGCTAACTGCTTGGCACATTTGGAAGGAAAGAAACTCAAGAGTTTTCAATAGACGAGCAAACTCGGAACAGGCGGTCTCCACGCGAATAAGAGACGAGTTTTCAGACTGGGGTTTGGCAAGGAGAAACAGGAACTCGGTTCCTAGGATAGTGACAAGTGGTGTGAGTAGTTAGCTTAGGCCCCTCCTCATGTAGCGGTCTGCTATATGAGTTTTGCGCTTCTCGCGCTTTTGTAGAACTCTATCTCTTGCTTATTAATATAATGCCGGGTGACCGGGTCTTTCAAAAAAAAATATCAAGCTGGGTGTGAGTGTGACGATGAAGGTCACGATCAGAACATCCTAAAGTGACTTTCACAGCATGTTCGCATAGCAGAGCAGGTGTATGGAGAACGAAGAATTCTGGTCAGATGTTGTTGGCCCTCTCCTCTGTCCAAGCCTGCTTCACCGCCTCGATGAACGAAGGGCGCATCCACTATGGCGATGTCACCACACTCAAGGCGCAGGCGCGCGTTGCTAGACTTCATGCATGCCCCCTGTCAGTCACTGTGTGTTCCGGGAAATCACGATCGATGGCTACGAACAAGGAGTCCAGCCTCTGCCCAGCAGTCCAGCACCAGTGAAGTATGCATGGAGACGCAGTATGTGGCGTGGTGCTCAATAACTTGGCCATGTTGACATGATATCTAGCTTCGTATCTTCATCACCTTTTAGATACCTCATCACTGATCGTGGCAATCCTTAATATCATAAGTATGCTTTTTTTTTTTGTGTAGAAATCTTCCATAGGCAATCCTTTTCTGATGGTGTTTTTCTTGTGGATCCACGGGCTAGACAGGCGCCCTTTCTCTTGGAGCTTCGAATCGTTGATGGCAGACAAGTGCCCCAGAGCGGCTGAGAAGATGTTGTTTCACCATCTATGCTAGTCAAAATAGCCCACATGCATGCACATTTGGAGTAACCATATTTCTTCTAGATGGAAAACATGAGCATTAAAACCTAATAAGGTAATAAATTGTCACCGTCTGTTCCCATGTGAACTGTTCTGTAGTTTTTTAGTACTTTGTGATTGTAACCAATATTTTGACATCAATTACTCGGCCAACATTTTCTATCAATTTACAGCAGAATGTATACACATTTTGAATCTAAGCAAAGTTTAACGAATCAAACATGCTTAACCAACTATGGGAAAAAGCTGAGAGGGTTTGGATAAAGTAAGGGCTTATTGTTGTCTTCTATTTTTATGTATTTTTTGGTTTTTTAAATTAATTTTCCGAGGCTTCAGCTAATTAATATAGTCTAAAACAGGGGCGAATGGTGGCTGTGAAACTTTGCTTAGACTTGAAAGCAGGGGAATGGACACCAACCCCCATTCTTTTTTGTCCAAAGAGACTGTAATAATAACTTCATATCAGGGGATTTTCCATGTCATCGGGGCATAAGCAAGCCCTCGAGCAGTTTATATTAGCATATTAATAATAACCCAGCGAGAATGCGCAGCATGCAGATTCATTTATGCCCTCTCACCTCCTTTCTGTATATATATTTACACACAGATCCAGTCGTAGAACAAATTCTGGCATAGCGACTATGCCGTTGCCATTCATATATATATTGGCACGAAGAATCAACATCACTTGCAACAGACCAACTGTTGTGAACCAATGAATAACTCCATATATACTCACTACAGCATAGGGATGAGAGACGTTGGGAACTCAGCTTGCACCATCATTATATCTCAACCTTACTATTGCCGATAGGAATGGGCCACTGCCAATGAGGCTAGTGGCTAATCCCCACTCGAAAATCATACTGCCTCAAGTCTAGGTGTCTCAGCAAATAAGAAAATTTAAGTTTAACAATGTCCACTAGCAATTAAATACACAAGGTTGAGCGTTGTCCACCGGCATATGTCACACTCATGGAGCAGGAGTATGGTTCAATTTCAGGTCATCATGATCGATTGGTGGATTTCGCATGTATAATCGGTTCATATTTTTTGCGAAATGTATAATCGGTTCATATGTATGCACACGTACCTCTGCAACTAAAACAGAGTACTATAAATTGCATGATTTGGTCGTTGCTTTGTCGCTGTCCTATCGTGCACTCATGAGTCATGACTCATTTTCCAATCACAAACATATCTAATTATCTGCCCTTCGCCACCAGTCCGCGTTGAGCTGGCCCTCTGCTATCTAATATAGCTACTGACAAGTATTAATAAACTAGCTAATTAGTAGTAGGGATGATGGAGGATCCACCTATACTAATATAATTCTAATTAATAAGTGGCTAGCATCTATTAGCATGCCCAAATCTGCTAACTAGTGAAACTAATAATTAACAAATAAACCTCTATCTATTAGTTGGTCTATTGGTAGGTATGTCTGGATCCACCAGTACTATTAGTATTGGTATAGACTCTGCACAAATAGATTCACGCCTTTCATAAATATTTGTTATTGTTCTTGCTCTTGTTTTTTTTCTTTGAGCCTCTCATGCATAGACTCAAGCACTCACACAACGCACGCACACCACATACACACCACTTGTGCACTACAAGATCTACAACTACACACACATAACTCGGGATGAAAATGGTACGGATATTTTCCGATCGTATTTGAGACCGATTCGTTTAGAGGTGTTTCAATCCGACCGTATGCGAGTCTGGATATTCAACATCCGATACCGTATCCATATCCAAATACTCAAATCGAACATTTATGATGTCGATAACCAATCTTATTCTATCTGGCATAAATGATACTATCCATATTCGAATCTGAATCCAGATAGAAATATGAAAACAAATGTGGTATGAGTGATATTTTTCCGTATCCGATCCGTTTTCATCGCGACATAACCATCGCAATCTCTTTGTGGCTCCACGTAAGGAAGGCAACAAACTTAAACGGGGAAAACCCCTGGTGGAAAAATCATGTGTCGACAGGGCTCGAACACATGATTGGTAGCCTCCACATCCGGAGTGCTTACCAACTGAGCAACGGCTCGTTCCTACTCTTGCTCTTGTTATGTACTCCCTCCGTCCTGAATTAAAGAGCATTCTAGCCATTCTAGGGCAAAATAAGAGAGAAGACAATAGACGCATGTACCCCTCATTCACCTTCCTAATGTATTGAAATTTGATTCTATTTTGCATGATTAAAGGGTGGACTATTAGTTCTTATGCAAAATATGGCAAGCACATGAGTTACCTTCCTTGTAAAAAAACAATCACGTACTTTTATTTAAGTAAATATTATCTTTTTGTTGTCTAAATGCACTATATTTAATGACACCTCTCAAAGTCTAAAATGCTCTTTAATTCAGGACGGAGGGAGTATCTTGGTGCATAGCATACATGCAAAAAAAAAAGGATCTACAAGTTTGAATGGAAAGTATTAAGCAGTAACCACCTGGAAATCATTCAGAGAAAGTGAGAATATTTTACTATATAAAAAGTAGTACGGTCGTCAAGCGAATATCCTAACACAAAAAGACGAAGCAAAAAGAGTTGGTGGAATCATGAGAAGATAGCCTGCCTACTTTATCCCTCAAACGAAGGACTCAAAAGTGATTCATAAACAAACGGAGAAAACGAAAGACGATCGAGAGCAGAAGGGCTCAACAATGATGAAAAAAGGCAATGGCCGCAGCCAGATGGAGTATATCCCGGACTTCTGAGATGGTGGAAAAGTTCCAAAAGTTGCTGGAAGTTTCAGTCAAATCCGGGTCACATACTTGTCGTCCGGGAAACAAATTAGCTGATGGTGATCATGCAAAAGCCGGGGACAAACGGAATCCAGGCGTATAATCTCACTGACTGGCTCTGTTTTTCTGTCGGCCCTTATGATATGAACGGCGGCCATGTGTGTCATGTGTCAGTGTAAGCAGAAGTTCAGTCACGATGGCATGGAACTGTTTCACAGAACTGAAAGAGCGAGTGGTCAGTCGGAGTTTGATATCATTTTGGTTCGATAGATCAATCTATTCAGACACCGAGGCTACAGTTGTTTCGATGGAAAGGACGGGCCGATGGATTAGAAGGGCACGAGGCGGGTGACACTTGGTGTGACGTGGCAAAGCGCGGGCCAGGGCCGGCCACACCACATCTCTCGTCTCTCCATCTGTTGCTCTCCAGCTGCACTGCTGCAGTGGATAATTGCGATTGGGTTGCCAATTGCTGCAAGCTTGATGCTCCAACAAGAACCATAGTATGTACTCTGTTTTTGCAAAGTACTCCCTCCGTCCATAAATAGAAGGTGGGACTCCTTCCGCACATAGACCAAGAGAGAAATTAAATGTCAAGGCTCCGAATTACTGTGAGGTTGCATGCTTGCATGCAAAACCCAGCTGCCCAATTAGCTTTCACATCAAATCAATTACTGTAAATTGTTGTCTCGTGGTCCCACTAGCTTCATTTCCTCATCCTCACACACCATGCAGCCATGCATGTTTAGGATCCGAGGGATTAATTAGGCGGCATAATAAATATTGCACGCGCTTAAAGACTGTTGCGCCTTATATCCATGGACAGGAGAAAAATACAGTTACGCCTTATATTTGTGGACGGAGGGAGTAAAAAGAACATGCTTTTGTTGCCCTCGATCTCGATTTCTCATGAGTTGACTGTCGACGCGGAATGCTTTGGACATGCTGGTTCGTAGAAGTTGCATCTTTGGTCAACAAGACACATAACCAACGATGACCACGACCTCACAAGTTGTTGACATGATTGATTCTCTTTCTTTTGGAACCAAGCACCCCAGCCACAACCTAGCATTTTGACCTAACCACAATAGATGAAAAGTGTTTATCTTGGTAGATTCATATACACATTTCTAAACTGCATTTTGACCCAAATTCCCGCATAAAAGCTTTCAAATCTCACATTTTTATGATGCCACCTCCATGGTTTTCTAGTACTTCAAATCAAAAATATTTTTTTTAAAAAAAAAAAAGACAACTTTTTTGTATCATATTAGAAAAAAATGATCTCTTGGTTTCTTCACACAGCTCTCACAAACTCCAAGCAAAATAAACCAAGAAACACCGTAAACACAAGACACCCAATGCAAAACAACAAACCTCCAAAGCCCGCCACCTCAATTTCCTCGCCACTTTCCTCCTCCTCTCCCACCAGAAATGTGAGCGCCCAAAGACTCGCCACGTCATGCACAAAGCCTCCATGCTCGCTAGCATCGCTGCCGCCGCGTACGCAAACGAGCATGCTATGAACTCAGCAGGATGTATGTCAGCAGGATGTATGTCTCCGTCCCTAGATGCAAGATGTATGTATGGTACAATGAGAGCGTTGTTCCTGAAGCCTCTCATGCCTATACCACATAGCCACCAGATGTGCCTAACTCAGGGTCAGGTCTAGTTAGGAGTACTATACATATAGTGAGTTTCAATTAAATGTTGCTTCTATGGCTGTACTCCTATGTGTTGATGGATGTGTGAATATATAGGACCAGAAGGAGGTGAAAGGGCTTAAAGAAATGAGGCTACTGCAGAATGTTTTTGAAGGGCGGTGCGTGTAACTTCATTATACACGTACAGTTGGCATAGAGAACTGTCCTTAAAAATATACACCTGTATCCAAACTTCTTCACTACCCCTATAAACCAAAATTCAGTATAGCTTGCCTTAGTAAAGTCCTACCTTGAAAATTATTTTATGATCATTTACGGTTGATGTAAAGCAATTCGTCCTAATCTTATATGTTCATATGTTTAGGGTTTAGTGAGTGGACCTGGTGGACCTAACTATAGTAGACGGAGAATGCTTTGGGCATGCTAGTCCTTACTCACAAATAGCATCTTTAGTCGATGTATGAAGACCACGGACATGCAAGTTGTCAACATGATTGATTCCATCAACAAGTTATGAAAAAAAAAACAGAGTACGTACACATATATGTATATCCAGGATAGCCTATATAAATATATTTTTATCGCAAAAATAATAATATTAAAATATTTTTTCGTGAAATAGCCTATATAAATATTTGTGTGTTATGTTGTAAAATCTAAAAACAATATTGTAGTAACTTTATTTAGGAGCATTGTTTTTATATTTAATAAAATGGCTGATATTAAAAATATATTTTGTACTAGCCGCTAACCACATGTTTTAAATATGGAATGATACAACTTGGAGAGATATGTATCGTTTTCAGTAGTTATGATCATCTTCCATGCATCGTTTCTTATCCTTATTAATGCTGAAAGTAACATTTCTACTGCAAACGCGCGTTTGACTTACGATCTATGGCACCCATTGACTTTAGCCACACATACTGAATAGAAGAATGTGATTTAACATTTAACCAAGTACCCCAACCACAACCTACATTTTGACACTACCCACAAATAGATGAAAAGTGTTTATCAATGTAGATTCATATACACAATGCTAAATTGTATTTTGACCCCCATATTTACACCAAAAAGTTTTCAAACAATCTCACCTTCTTTTATGAAGGCATCCTCCATTGTTTTCTAGAACTACAAATCAGAAATCATTTTTCGAACAAAAAAGAAGACAAAACATTTTATATTTGGGGAAAAAAAAGGGGCTCTCGATGCATTGGTTTCTTCACCCGGCTCCCACAAACACCAACAGAATCAACAAAGAAACCATCACCCTAAAACAGGACACCACCCAATCCAAACCGAAACCTCCAAAGCCCAAAATTTCCACAGAAATGTTTTTCAAATCTCACACCTTTTCATGATGAACATCTCCATCTGCTAGTAGTACAAATCAAGAGAACTTTTTATCATAAAAATTACTACAAAACATTTTGATTACAAAAGTGGGTCTCCTTGGTTTCATCACCGGCTGTCATAGACTCCAAGCAGAATCAACCAAGAAACGGTCACCTTAAAACAAGAAACAGCAACCCTCCAAATCTCAGCACCTCGATTTCCTCGCCACTTTCCTGTTTCCTCCTCTTCTCTTCTCCCACCAGAACCGCGTCACGCGCAAAGAAGCCTCGCCGCGTCACGCCTCCGCCCTCCAATGCTCTGCCGCCGGCGATGCCAACGCCGAGCCCGCTGAAGCGCCCGTCCGGCGGTGGGCGTCTGCGCCGCCTCTTGGCGTCCTTGCGCCCACCGGCCCGCGCGGGGGGGCCGCTCCCGGTGCAGACCGGCTTCCCGACATCCCTCGCCGACATCGTCGTCAAGAACCACGGCCGCCTCCGGAACCCCAGGCGGCGGCACCGGGCCCCTGCCGCCGGCGTCTCGCCGCCCGCCGCTGCCGCGGAGCCCCAGCAACGGCGCGAGCTTTCGGTGGCTCATCACGACGCGTCGGCTGCACCGGCACGGGTACCGGTGACGCTGACGGCACGCCCAGGCAGAGGCGCGGGCGGCTTCAGCATCGGGCCGGGGCTCCTGGCGGCCGGCGGCGCCGTGGCGCTCGCGCTGCTGGTGGTCTGGAGCAAGCAGCTGGTGGCCGCGGCCACGCTCGCGTCGGTGGCGCTGTCCTGGATGGAGTACGCCAGGACCGTGCGTGTTCGCCGGCCGGAGAGGGAGGAGGTGGTGGTGGTGGACTCGCACCGCGGGCGCGTGTCGCCGATCCGAGGGGCGGCGGAGTCCGACGGCGGAGGCTGCGACGCCGCCGCCTCGCTCTCGTCGGCCGTCGCGGACAGCGGTGAATTCGACTGCGACGAACTCGACGACACGTCGGCGTCGGTGAGTTGCATGAAGAGGAAGCAGAGCAGGCGGTCGCTGCGGAAGCTTCTCACCGGCAAGCTACGGAACAGCAAGACGTCCCGGAGAACGGACTCCCGTCACGGCGGCGACGCAGGCGAGCAGGAGCACGAGCACCCGACGATCGCCGACGCTGCTGCTGGTCCGGCAGAGGAGACGCCGACGCCGGCTCGGCCACCGGAGGCGATCACCCACGACGATGGCTGCCGCGGCCGACGCGGGGAGCATTGCCGCTGCCTGCTCTCGTGCCGATCATCCTGGCGGGGCTCATGGCCGGGAAGCTCCCGGCGCTGGCGCTGGCCGTGCTCTGCGCGGCATTCTCCAGCTCAGTCGAGCGAGTTCCAGTCCCAGCAGGACAGGGCAGCAGGTAGCAGAGACCAGAGAGCAGAGAGTCCAGGCGTCGAGATCGACCTCAGCTCAGATTCTCATTCCATTCCCCGGAAAAGCCGACCGAGGGATCAGAATCGGAGGAGCTAAGCTTGCAGGTCGAATTTGTTTTCTTCTTCTTTCTTTTTCGGGCTCTGTTCAGAATTCGTTGGATGTAAATCATTACTATTATTACGGACAAGAATCTCAATCAGACAAGAGCAAAACGTTCACATGTGTTCTTGGTCTGTTTTCTGATGAAAGGGTGCGAAACTGTACTGTAATTGCATTTCTTCTTGAACCCGAATAAGAACAACTAAAATGAGGTGCAAAGATCACCAGAATATACAAACTCCCCGACATGTTTTTTTCTCAGAGTCAGTGAGGAACTTGCATTACCAGCCAAGAAGCGATCCCTGTCGTTTGGATTGCATTGATTGTATCGGGGGATCTGTGGAGAATCCAACTCCAAGTCCAGCACAGAGAGAGACAGCATGTCCGTCTATCCCACTGAAACCAATCCGATTAATTGATTGATTGTACACAGTTTTTCCGCTGAATGATGGATATTGGTTGCGCCTATGCGAATGCCAAGTAACGTTTTCCATGTGCGTGCTCATCAGCTCATAGCAGTCACTGAACTCAAATCATTGTGTACGGAGGTGTCGGCTCTTATTGAAAGAGATGGAGATCGCGTCTGCATGGCGAGACGGTCAAAGACAGACTAACTGATTTGGTGATGACTGATGACCACACGGACGGACAACTGGACAAACGATCCAGCTTGCTGATCATGCCTGCTGTCAGTGGTTGGGTTTCTGGCTCCATGCTGAACGTGAGGATGCATCTGCATTGCATGGAGAGACGGTCAAAGATAGACCGACAGACAGAGAAACAGAACAGAGTGATTTGGTGGTGAGCACACGGCCGGACGGACGGACGATCCAGCTTGGTGATCATATATGCCTGCTGTCAGTGGTTGGGTTCCTGCCTCACTTCCTCTGCTTCTGCGAAAGCGCCTCCTGCATCTTTTGAGATCCTCAGCGTCTCAAAGTCGACCTGATTCAGTACCATCTATCAAACAAACAAACAACAAAAGAAACAAGAAAAAAAAAACTGGGTGCATCTTCAATACATCTATAAAAATAGAATTGCTACTGCAGGATCTCCTCCTGCCTCTCAAGTATGCACCTGCTGGAGCTCCATCCATGCACCAAACAAACAATTATCAAAGAAGAAACAAATATGACGTTTAGCATAGAGCATCTTCAATCCAGGTTTTTTTTTACCGACCGGCCGGCGGAAACCGCCGGCCTCCAATTCCGGTAAACAGTTTACCGGAAACCGACGGTAACCGTTCAAATTCAAATTTGAATTCAAAGCCTCCGTTGTTCGATAAGAGGCCGGTTTACCGCCCGGTTTGAGCGGTTTACCGCTCGGCTTGAGCGGTTTTTTCAAAATTTAAATTTATTTTTTTAAAAAAAATGCTAATAAAATTCCTAATAATACTTCATGATTTGTAGAATCCAACGATGTCAAAATTACTCAAATTTGAGTGTGTTTAGTATGTTTTTCGACCTTCATGATTTAATGGGCCTTAACGGGCCGGCTGTGTATTTTTTCTTTTTTTTCAAACTTCTAAACGTCTAAATAAATACTAAATGAACTCAAATTTGAATAATTTTAACACCATTGGGTTCTATAAATCATGAACTATTTTTAGGAGTTTTTTCAGCATTTTTTTTCAAATTTGAAATTTGAATTTGGAACTTACCGAACCGGTCCGAACCGAACCGGACCGGTCCAAGTAAGTCCGGTAACCGAGGTAAACCGGGCGGTAGAAAAAACTCTGCTTCAATCTTCAAAAGTTCGCTAAGGCAATGAGTCCTCTAATAAGTCGCTAAAAGGGGGAACAAAATTCAGTGGAGGCTGGCTTCAGTCAAAGACCCGCACGACCCTAGCTTCGATATTTGACACGTGAACACGGAATCGATCGCATGCCCCGGTTACCGGACTTACCGGTCCGGCCCGGTAGCAAAAACCGGCGGTAAACCGATCCTTACTGACACATGCATGGTAAAAAAAACGGTTTTACCGGTAAACCGGTCCGGTTTACCGTGGTAGAAAAATCGATTTTACCGTGGTAAAAAAACCCTGCACATGACAGGTTGGAGGAGTGGCTCCCCCAACAGCTCCATTGTTTTTGGGGGCTTTTCTAAACATTGTTTCCCTTTTTTTTTTTGTGAGACAGTATGCAAGTAATTGCATCCTTCTTCAGTCCGAGTATATAAGAAGTGAAGTGAGTGACAGAAGAAGCAAACCGACTAGTCTGGATTCTGAAGCTTTCCCTGCTGTTCCATTTCTTTACAGTTCGTGCAGATCAGAGCTGAGCAGCTGACAGCGACGCTATGTAAACGGAGAACGATGTGGACGCTATGTAAACGGAGAACGAGTGGCAACCACAGTTCCATGGATGAGCTTTGGGACATCTGAAATTGTCTTGTTTTTTTACCTTTTTTTTCTGAAAACATCCATGTTGTCTGCTCTGTCTCTGAGAGGAACCAAATTGCGGAGGCGGAGACCTCTATGTAAACACAACGAACTGAATCCGTGGCCACCACAATACTTCCGAAAATGACAAGAAGATGAACTTACCGAGATCGATCTGAATCCGTGTCTTGGAATCTTTCCCATTTTTTTAAACCGGTTGCACCATGCGATCCAATGTTTTCTACGTGTCTGATCCGGACCAATCACTGAACTTTAAGGGGAGCAAAAACAGAGAGATTGGTGCAACCCTGCAAGAGAGTCGAATTGAGGTCACGGATCTTGAAAGTGAAAGAGATGCATCATCATCGATCTGCATGGAGAGACAGTCGGAAACAGACAAACATACAGACAGCAATTTGGTAACGTGAGGACATGCACATGGACGTTCAGTCGACAACATATGTTTGCCTGTCAGCTTGGTGATCAGTTAGCTGATCGTGCCTGCCTGCTGTCAGTGGTTGGGTTCCCGGTTCTCTTCCTCTGCTTCTACGAAAACAGCTCCTTCAGTTTTGGGACCGCCCTCTCAAATCTGAACCTGCCGCAATTCAATCTGAACTATCATACAGTCTGTTTGTTTGAACTTATCAACCATAATATAAAGTTTTTTTTCTCATAACACAAAACAACACTAGTGATGCTAAAAAACACTAGTCAGCTTTATAGCCCCATAAATCAGTTTTCAATTCCTTCATCCTCTCATCCAATTCAATTCTTAGGCTTTGTGTCCCTATTTAATTAAGGTTTTGGACTTTTTTTTGAATTCAAGAGCCTAAGCTCCGGCCTTTTCATTAATCAAGACCCAACGTTTTTACAACTCAGCTCAAGTTTTCTGACGGTTCCAGCGCTCGGTTTGTCCACCAGGACCAAACTAGATTATTACAACTGCTATCAAAGGATCAGCAACCCAAAGATCGAAATTAACAGCTCCTCACAGTTTTGTTTAGCCGAACAGATACTGGACGAAACTAAAACTACCGAAACAGAGCCTATAAAGACTGCTTCCTTTTCTGTTTTTCACATGTTGGAGCATCAGTGTAGCGACAGATCCATCTCCTTCCACCATGGCAGCGCCCCCATCTTCAGATCTTGTATCTTGCCAGCATCCATCTTCTTCACACCAGGCTTCTCGATGCTTTCATCCATCTTCATCTCCTTTAGTTTGTTCCCAGATTCCCATAGGAAAGCCAGAAAATTTCCTCCGCAGCCTTCTTGATCTTCCCAATACAACCTTCCAGCACCATTCTTTTGTCGGTTGGACATAAGAGCATCCAATTTTGCAACATCCCAGCTAATTTGTGAAGCAGCATTTCCATGCTCCTGCACCCAGATCTTTGAAAGCAGATTTCATTTCTAAGTTTCCGTAAGGACCAAAAAATAGTAGAGGTTACCATATTCAAAACACAAAATTTCTTATCACTAAGCCAAAAGGTACCAATGTTGATCATATCAGTTCGTACTCTGCAGTTAAAGTAATCAGAGATTATGGCCTAAACTTGTCTAGCTACCACACAATCAAAGAACAGATGATGTATGGACTCCTTTTCAGAGCAGAACACACAGGACTCATCTTGAATTTCCCTTCTCCTGGACAGGTTATCTCTAGTCAGTGCTCTATTTTTAATGACCAACCACAAAAAACGTTGGACCCTTGGTGGAATCCTAAGACTCCAAACAACACCTATAAATCCAAATTTGATATGCTAGATCTACTCTTTTGGTAAATCCAAATTTGATGGATCTAAAGCATTTGGATTTTTTTTTGGAGTGTAACTGTTTTTGTGAATATGTAGCTGCATGCCCTTGTGTTCTTGAAGCAATTTCTCTCTCACCATCCATCAATCAACGCGGAGCTTTTGAATTACCGTTTTTTATAGAGGTTAAGCTACAACTTTGTTTCTTTTTCTTCTTTTTTAGAAACTCATGAACCTGCAACTAAGCGAAGCTGTCCTTCTAAACAGAAGAGTGACAAAAACCAAGTCTGCCTACAACGATACAGGTCCATTCCTTTTTTGTTCTCCCCTTGCTCTTAGGAGAGTGACAAAAAGGCCGGCCCAATAACACGTTTGGGCTGGACCAATAACACGATTGGGCCGGCCCATGAAAGGCAAAGGAGAGAAAGAGAGAGAGCTGTCTCCAGCAGGCAACAGGGAGGATCCAAATCTATACAAGAACTGGCACTCGTGGCCGTCGCCGCCGCCGTCGTGCTCAGAAAGCCGGCGCCTTTTGCTCCCCACCTCACTCCCCGTCCACCTCCGAGCTCCAAGGCGAAGCGCCGGCGGCTGGGCAACGCAGGCGGACAAGAAGCAGACTCGTCTCCCCCCTTCGCTTCGCGCGTACGGCGTACCCCGCTTCAGTTCAGTCCTCACTCGGGCGGCGCCGTCGACGGCGCCGGCATTGTGCTTCCGCTGCGCAGGTGAGTTGTTTCCGTCCCGGAGATCTCTCTTTCGCGTCAGTTACTTCTCTTGGTGGCTGGCTCGCTGAGTGTCCGTGGTCCGAGATCCGTCCGGATTTGGGGGCTTAGATCCGTCCTGGCCGCTGCATTGACCGCCGCCGGTGGCTGTAACCTTTCCGGCGGCGGCGGCTTGGCGTGGCGCGGGATTCTGGGTGCGTTTAGACCTGGGCTAGTAGAGGGTGCAGTTGTTGTCTTTCGTACTTAAATCTTCTGGACAATGCGAGTTCTTGCAAGCTCTTTAATCTTGGAGCTGCAGCTGTGCCGTCGTCAACTTTGGTTCAGTTTGCTTCGAGGAACGAATCTGGGCTGTGCTTGTGCTGTTAATCTGTTATTACGTCTGAGTCTGATGTTCTTCAACAAAATGCTTGAGTAATTTTGGTTCAGTTTACAATCGGAGAAGGATCTGTCCAGTGCTTGCCTTCATTTATTAGAAGGGAATGTCAATACTCAACACGCACACGCCAACTTTTGTTCATGGCATCTGTGCCTTCATTCATTATATATATGCCAGCCATACCTTGAGATGCTTGATTTGCCTTTTCTTGAGATGCTTGATTTCACCTTTTTCTCTATGGCTCACACTACCTTTTTTTCAACAATTATTAGTTCAGACAATTATTAGTTCAGATGGGTGTCACTGCCGTCCGCCTCCAATGCCCATCATACCTGGTTGAACAAACGTTACTTGTGATACAGCCATACATTGATAGCTTGTGTCCCACTTTCAGGCTAATGATAAAGTGGTCAGTCATTAGTGGTTTGGTAAGCCCCAGGCAGCGCACGGTTTTTTCTGGATTCCTGTGGAATGCCTCTACAGTTGGTTCTTAGCTGTGGTCATGTTTGGATTCTTTCCCAACTTGATCAGAGAACAGTCAAATTGCACGAGAATACATGATGAGTTGATGACAGAAAGCATGTGCCATGTGCTCTTGTCTGTGAAGCTGATTGTTTGGGTTTGCTCTAGAAGATATTTTGTGTGGAGTGTGGACCGGCCAGTTTGTGGGTGCTGGATCGTCTCGTTTTTCTTCTCTGTGGTGCTCTGGCACACCTGGAGGTATAGGCCTAAATGGCACCACAGAACATGGTTCTGGCCTTTTGGGGCCCAAGATCCTGTTAGAATAGTAATGCCTGTTGCCTGGGGTTATGACCACTTGCTGTTTGTTTAAGCAGTAGTGGGCACAGAACGTTACTAAACTAGTTAAGTATTGGACGCACTATGAGCTTTCTGGGTCCAAATCATGACATAGATGTCGAAGTAGTATGGTGGTCTGGAATCACTTGAGGGTCATTTACATTGCCATCTTTGGATGTAGTGCCCACCGCACACTAATTTCACACATAGCTTCATTTGCCAGCTTCTTGGGCAGTTGGTCTCAAACATATTTTCTGTAGCGTTTTTGTCCAAATTTTCTTGAATTTTGAATACAATACTCTTATGCTTTAAATTTTGATTATTACAGTCATCGCTTTTCCGATAAAATGGTTGCAGCAGCCTTTACTGTTGATTTGGACAAGCCTCTAGTATTCCAGGTATCATAACTCTACCTTTCTTTAAGCTTGATTTAATTATAAATTTGATCTTTTCTATTTCTTTTAGTGTAAAATCACTGAAGAGCATATTCTTTTCCAATTATTTCTTTATGCATGCGCGTGCACACACACACATTTTTTTGATGTACCAGCAGTACACTTCATATGTCAAAGCTTTGTTATACAGATGGTTTTCAATGAAGTAGATAATCTCATGTTGGCTGCCTAGAGTACATTTGACCAAAAGTCCGGTTTGTTAAAATAATTACTGGTGTCTATTTCTGTTTCTCACGTAGATATACAAAATACATAGATTTTGCCATTATTTACATGTCTGAGAATGGCAAATCACTTTGTTTTCACGAGGTCGGTTACTGACTACTGTGCACTTTGTTTTCATGAGATCGCTCGCTGACTACTTACTGTGCACACCTTATAAACGCTAAGTTTGTTTTTTTATTGGTGATTTGATGCCTGGAAGCTTATGAAAACTTTTTAGGTTGGCCACCTAGAGGAGCAGTATCAGGAGTGGGTTCACCAGCCGATTGTTAGCAAGGAAGGGCCACGATTTTTTGAAAATGATATATTGGAGGTGAGTATATTTAGTTTGCTACATTGCATAGCATTTGAAACCCTTAATACTGTGATCTGATGATTGATTCATTGTCCAGTTCTTAACCCGCACGAAATGGTGGGCAGTTCCACTTATCTGGTTGCCTGTTGTCTTTTGGTGCCTGAGTACTTCTATCCAGATGGGCAATACAATTACAGATGTAGCTATGATGGTTGTGTTTGGAATATTTCTGTGGACACTGATTGAATATGTGCTACACCGATTCTTGTTCCACATAAAAACCAAAAGTTACTGGTAACTTATTCTTCTAATATGCTCAAGTTATACTATATGAGTGGAACATCTGTCTAATCATTGCTATTTGATATGTTGCAGGGGGAACACAGCACATTATCTTCTTCATGGATGCCATCACAAACATCCGATGGATGGACTTCGACTTGTCTTTCCACCAGCTGCTGCAGCTATTTTGTGCTTCCCGGTAAATAATATTCCTTATATGTAAATACCAGGGTGTGGGCATCTCCTGTTGACAAATTTCAGGTTTCCACAACACTAATGAAATAGCTTACTAGTACTACATCTGTTCAATATCCTATTACTTTTTGTTCAAGCTTGTTCAAGTGTCCTGATTGTGTATGAAAATCATTGAGTTTTCAGGCTAACCAGAATTTCCTTTAATTTTGCTAACTTTCAGTTGACATCAATAATTTTTAATTTTTTTCTGAACTGTTTGTATAGTTCTGGAACATGATCAAGCTATTTTCGACTCCGTCTACAACTCCTGGCCTATTTGGAGGTGGCCTGTTAGGTTATGTTGTCTATGATTGCACACACTACTACCTGCATCATGGGCAGCCATCATCTGATCCTGCAAAATATCTCAAGGTTCTTACTTCGTTCTGATTTCTGAAGCTTATTCAATTCCAACCACTGTCATCGTACACTCACACAAACCTTGGCTGTACCTCAGAAATACCATCTGAACCATCACTTCAGAATTCAAACCAAGGGCTTTGGAATAACTTCAACTCTGTGGGATCATGTATTTGGCACATTGCCTTCCACCAAAACTGTTGACAAGAGCATTTGATTTCCACTGAATCTTCTGCTTTGCAAAGCCTAATAGTGAGGTACGTAATAGTGCTTGCATCCCCTGTGTCCTCTTTCTCAGGCCAACTTTTCTGTGCCACCACGTAGATTTGCGTTTGCAATGGCTTTTTTTTTTTTCTAACCAAGACTTAAATCATCAGTTGCAGATTATTCATGATTGGCGGAGGTTTTATGGAATAAATTGCTATTAAGTTTATGATTCTTCTCCGCGGACCAACTGTGGATGCAATCACCAGTTACTGAAGATCTTGTCTGATCTATGGTCCCTCCAAGAACAGTTTCGTTTCAGAGTCCATCAGCAGTTGTTCAGATTATGTGTAGTGCCAGTTGTTAGATCACCATGTGTATGTACAGAGTTCTCTTCTCCAGTAGCGTAGCCTCTGCAATGGGCTGTTGATAGCCTATGTCTGCATAATTTTGCTACAAGTTATTGCCTGACAGGTTGAACTTTCCTCATTATATTTCTATATATAAGCCAAGTTTTGTCATGTGAATATGGGTGGCCTACTATTTATATCGCCACGTGTTCTGTTTCCAATTTCTGACCTGAGACAGCTGGGATGTTTCCCCACTACGGGTGTGATCTTATCTGAGCGTGCAACTCGGTTCATAGCTTTGGTTCAATTCCATCACATCTTCAATCACGATGCATTTGATTGGCCATTGGTAGGAACAACTTCAGATTCCGCCCCCCCCCCTCAAACATACTCTAGTTCTGTTCATTAAATGGACTTTTCCAAACTACTCGGCCTCGTTTGGATGCCTCCCAAATTCCAATTTATTTCACTCTCTCCATCACATCAATTTTTAAATTCATGCATGGTGGATTAAATATAGGTAAAAAAATAACTAATTACACAGTTTAATTGTACATCACGAGAGGAATCTTTTGAGTCTAGTTGGTATACGATTGGATAATATTTGTCAAATAAGACGAAAATGGTACTATTCATCGGGTTGCAAAAAGTTGCAATCCAAACAAGGCCGAGTTATGAAATCAATCTATGTGAGGAGGTCCATAAAATTTGCAGATCTGACTTGACTTGTATTTTTTAGCAAATCTGGATTCGAAATGCACGGTACAAAAATAAATGCACGCACTAAACCAAAGAATTGTCCTGACATGAACTCAATCACTAAGAAACTCAAGAGAAACAAACAAAAAATGTAAATAAATAAATTTGTACAAAATCAAAAAAGTGTAATGCTTATGATTGCAAGGATTTTTTTTTTGGCAGATGCAATCTGAGAGAAAAATAGTAATTAAAAAAATTTGGAGATGGAAGAAGTTGAATCCAGTTATGCATTCTGAGTTGAGTTAAAAAAAAGAGTGAATGATTTATTTTGAAGATGCAAGGTAAAAACAACTTGAGCTACATCTCCAACATTTGCTTGGTTGTTTAATATATTTAATTTAATTTTCATTATACTATTTGCATGGGTAAGAGTCACCTTATGCCCGATAATGCAGAAAGTGACTCCACTCGAATATGGTTTCACCGGTGAAAATGCCCTTCCAACTATTATGAGAGAAATAAGGGTAAATAAATTTTTTTGGATATGCGAGGAGTTGAACCCCGGACCTTGAAGATATGCATATTTTCACACTATACCAATTGAGCTACATCCCCAATGTTTATTCATATTTTAATATATTTAATTTTAATTAATTTCCTTGCACTGGTAAGTGTCACTGCCAACGTATAGCCGATAATGTAAAAAGCAACTTCACTTGAATAATATGGCTTTCACTAGTAAAAAAAATCCTTCCACCTATTTGATTGAGCAAATGACATACAGGGATTAAATAGCCTGTGCATTTTAATACTGTCGTCCAAATTATAATTATTATAAGATAATTCTTGCCATGTTAATAACACACTCCCTCAATTTAAAATTATAAGTCCTTTCACTTTTTTCCTATATCCAATTTGCTATGTATCTAGACATAACATATGTCTAGATATTGTAACAAATTTGATGTACCAAAATAGTCAAAGAGAATTATAATTTGGAGTGAAGAGGGGAAGATTTTTTTTTTTCGAAATCGTGCTCTTGGCACGTGTCTCATTAAGAAGAAGATAGAGTTTTTGATACACTATCCGGGTGATCGAAGGGCGAGGTGCCCCCCGATCCCCGGACAAGACACTTACAGTAGGCGCCGGCTAAACGGCGGAGCTTCGAGTGTTGTACTTCCGCGCTAAACTAATTTTGCCCAAAGCTAAAGAGAACGGCCCTAAGGCTGGAGTGCCACCGCCCAGAACGGCGCCAGGCCCCTAAAGCCGGCCGATACCCAGCAGCCAGCCTCGTCTCTGATGCGCTGAACAAGAAGGGCCGGCGCGGTCGAAACTCCTTTGAGCGTTCTCCTGTTGCGCTCCTTCCAAATCATCCACGTTACTAGCAGGACGAGGGAGTCGAAACCACGGCGAGTGTCTGTAGCAAAGGCTTCCCTGGTGGAAAGCCATCAGTCGTCGAGGCGGTCCTCCTGCGCCGGAGTGAGGTGGCCGAGGCCGGCCAGGGCGAATATCCTGTGCCATACCTCTCTGGAGAACACGCACGCCAGCAGCAGATGGTGGAACTCTTCTGGCTCTTGCAGGCACAGGACGCAGTCGTCGCCAGGCTGCAAGCCGTGCCGCTTCCGACGCTCAGCCGTCCAAAGGCGGCCGTGCAGGGCCGTCCAGAAGAAGAATTTCACCTTGGGCAGTGCAGAGGCCTTCCAGAGCTCTTTGGCGCCCCTCAAGGTGGTCCTGCCCAAGAAGAAAGCTCTGTATGCCGACGAGCTGGAGTATTCCCCATCAGCAGTCCAAATCCATCTGAGACGATCGTGCTGATGGGGGTCAAGTTGCGTGTCCTCAAGCATGTTCCACAAACGCAGGAACTGCGTGATGAACAGCTGCGAGGAACCCGCCTGTGTATCCCAAGCCCACTGGTTGTCCAACAGCGCGTCATGGACCGCGCGACGCCGAAACCGTAGTGGCACAGAACAGTAAACGTCCGGAGCCAGGTTGCATAACCTGCCCTCGGCCCTCCACCGGTCGGTCCAGAAGCGTGCCATCCTCCCGTTCCCGATGGTCACAGTCGTCGAGGCACTGAACATGTCGGAGACCACCCGCTCCGTCCTGAGTGGCAGCCCCGCCCACAGAACACTCGGGTCGGAGCGAGCTGCCCACTCCCACCTCAGGCGAAGCGCCATGCCTAGGAGCCGCAGATCCGGTATGCCAAGCCCTCCCAGCTCCTTGGGCGAGCAAGCAACCGGCCAGGCAAGGGCGCACTGGCCGCCCGAGGCCTTCTCCTTGCCGGCCCAGAGAAACACCCGTCTGGCCGCGTCAATGTCGTCAATGGCGCGTTTGGAGAGGGCGCAGCAGATGGAGAGATGAACCGGTATGGCGGACAAGGTCGATTTGACCAAAGTGGCGCGGCCGGCCTTATTTAGAAGCCCGGCCTTCCAGGTTGGTATGCGTGCCACCACGGAGTCAACCAATGCTTGTTCGCAATCACGAGGCACCCTGCCAATCGCGAGCGGGACACCAAGGTACTTCGTTGGGAACTCCTCGATCCTGCATGGCAGCACCTCCCGGACCGGGCCCAGATCCTCCACGGAGCAACGGATCGGCGTCATGGTGCATTTGTCGATGTTGGTCTGCAAGCCCGAGGCCCCAGCAAAGAGCTGGAGTAAGTCCCTGACGCAGGCCGCGTCCGAGGCAGTCGGAGACAGGAAGATGACGAGGTCATCCGCGTAGACTGAGGCCCTGCAAGCCATAGCCGCGGCCGGCAGTGGAGTGAGGAGCCCGACGCGATCGGCCTCCTTGATCATGACGTTGAGGACCTCCATGACGAGGACGAACAGCAGCGGTGACAGGGGGTCTCCCTGGCGTAGCCCCCTTGCATGACAAATGCGCTGACCCGGGCGGCCGTTGACGAGGACCCTAGTGCTGGCCGAACGCAGTAAGGCGGCGACCCACTCCCGCCAGCGCGCCGAGAACCCAGCATGGTCGAGAACCTCGAGCAGGAAAGGCCAAGCGACCGTGTCAAAGGCCTTGGCCAGGTCTACCTTCAGCAGGATTGCCGGGAATTTCTTGGCGTGAAGCAGTCTGCAAACCAGCTTGACCGCCATGAAGTTATCATGGATGCGGCGCCCGCGGATGAACGCGGACTGGTTGACGTTGACAAGCTCTTTCATTTTGGGCGCGAGCCTCAAAGCCAACGTCTTTGAGAACAACTTCCCAACGGAGTGGATCAAGCTGATCGGTCGGTAGTCCCTCAACCCAGTAGGCGAAGCCGTTTTGTGTAGGAGTACCATGGTCGCGCCATTGACCGCATGCAAGCTGCGGAAGTCAAGGCTCCACAGGGCGTGGAAGACACGCACGACATCCGGCCGGGTAGAGTCCCACGTAGCTCGGTAGAAGGCACTGGTGAATCCGTCAGGCCCGGGCGCACGGTTGGAAGGGGTAGCCCGAACAGCCTCAAATATCTCCTCCGTGGTGAACTGGGCGGCCAGATCCTCAAGAGCCAGCCGCGGCAGGGGGAGGTGCGTCAAGTCAGGCTGTGCGTGCGCCTAAAAGGCGTTCCAAGTAGGCTGTTGTAGTAAGAGTAAACCACGCCCACCTTGGCCTCCTCCTCCGAGAAGGTTTGCCATCGGAATTTATATATTTGACAGACATGGGAGTGTGTGGTTATTAACCATGAAAACAATTGTGGAACAAGATGCAGCCAACAATAATTTGTACAACTAAAATATATGGAAAATATATTTCATCTTATTTCCTCTCACAAATAACTATTGAACAGGACAGTACATCTTGTTCGACCTGTCGAACAGGATAGTTATGCATTGTCGAGAGGAAAAAAAAAGAGTTTTTTAGATGCGAGGACTTGAGCACCACTGGATAGAAAAAAAAGGGAAATATAAAATAATTTTTTTAGATGTGAGGAGGTTAGGCCCGTTATGCATTTTGAGAGAAAAAGGGTAAATAAAAGAGTTTGGAGATGCGAGGAGTTGAACCCTGAACCTTGAAGATATGCGTATTTTCACACTCTACCAATTGAGCTACATCCCCAATGTTTGTTTATAATTTTTTATATTTAGTTTTAATTATTTTTCTTGCACCGGTAAGTTAGCCGATAATGTAAAAAGTGACTTCCTCTAAGATGGCTTTCAGCAGTAAAAATCCTTTCAGCTATTTGAGCAACTGAAATACATGAATTAAATAGTTTGTGCATTTTAATACTATCGTACAGACATTAGCTGACCCAAAGACTTGCAAATATATAGATGAAGTCTATTTTTGTGATGGATCCCGTTATGTTTATTAACCTTCATATTTTTTAATCTAAGATTCTGGTGGGTTCTGATGTGTGTTTTTCATAATTAGGTGAATAGCTCGATATGCACATATAGAGGTTCTCTGTTTTCCCTCGGCTTGAAGGTTGACACTTATAAAGCCTAATACTTAAAAGCACAATTTCTTGCAACATTTCTATCGGCATACCTATTCTTAGGAAACTTGTTGCCATAGTTGGGCTGGTTTGAAACTTCAATTTGTAGATATCGTGATATGCTAAACGTGAATGTTTTGCTGTGGGAAAACATCTAATGAATGTTTCATGATTTACCATAGAATTTTTTTAAACTAAATTAATTTTTTTGCCGAGTGCCAGGTACAATGGCACACGACAAAGACTTTTTTTTAAAAAAATATTTTTTTTGCCAAGTGCCAGGCACGGAGGCATTCGGCGAGGACTTTTTTTTTTTTAAAAAAATAATTGCTTTGCTGAGTGTCGCCTCCACGGCACTCAGCAAAGATTTAAAAAATAAAAAAACTTTGCCGAGTATCGGCCGGACCGGCACTCGGCAAAGCCCCGTGAACGGGCCAGCGCCGTGATGGCCCACTTTTCTTTGCCGAGTGCCTCGGCAAAGGGACCTTTAACGTGAGAGGATTGTTATGCCTTGTTTATAATTTTTATATTTAATTTTAATTATTATTCTTGCACCGATAAGTTAATGTAAAAAGTGACTTCACTCGAATATGGCTTTGAGCAGTAAAAATTCTTTCAGCATATTTGAGCAACTAAAATAGACGGATTAAATAGTTTGTGCATTTTAATACTATCGTACAGACATTAGCAAGGCATCTGATTATCATTGCACCGCCACTTTTGCCAGCGAAGTGGCAGCCGGTGCACCCCAAGACAATTCTTGATGTGTTAATAAAATACTCCCACTGTTTCAAATTATAAGTTTTTTTTTTTTACTTTTTTGATACATCCAGTTTGCTAAGTATCTGGACATAACTTATGCCTAGGTATTATAGCAAATTCGATGTATCAAAAATAGTCAAAGGGAATCATAATTTGGAACCATGAAAATAATTGTAGTGCATGACGATGGCCAATAGCTTGTGCAGCTGAAATATATGTTTGCGCTCCAACAACAGCTTTTTCACAACTTGCCAAGTAAACAACCATAATCGTTATGCATTGTGAGGGAAAAGAAGACTACCTACAAAAATTGGGAGATGCAAAGAGTTGAACCACGTTATGCATTCTGAGAGAAAAAAAGAGTAAGTAAAAAATAAAAATTCTTGGAGATATCAGGAGTTGAATAATCCTGTTCCATTCCATGAGTGAAAAAGAGCAAATAAAAAAATTTGGAGATACGAATCATGCATATTTTTTCGAAAGGATGGCAAAAGCTTTGCCGCATTTTATATTAGACGAAGTAAAGGAAAACAAACCATTTACAAGATATTCACAACTGAGCTAAAACGACTAAAACCACTAGAAGGCTACTGGAAACAAAAACGAAGATAAAAAAAACGACTACAAACAGCTTGGGGACCCCCCCCCCCCCCCCGACTTCAGCCTAAATACAAAGTAGCGGTGTGTGGCCTAAACATCCGTCTGATTCCCAGTTTGCTCTTTCGCCATCCTATACTGCAGAATGTCATCCTTGCATAAAGTTGCAACTTGGGTGGGACTTAACGCCTTCTGTTGAAATTGTCTTCTATTTCTTTCCTTCTAAATGTTCTACCAAAAATAAACAAAGATCCCGTCCACATTTCTGCGTTCTGCTAGCTGAAATTTACGTCTACATTTTCTCCAATAAGAGACCGACTGTAACTGGGTGAGATTCAACCATTGTCTGAGGGTTCTCCAAACCTCTCTAGTAGACAGTCCATGTTATCCGTCCAGCCTCTTTTTTGGAGATTGTTTGCCGTGAGGATCTTTTTGTGGAGAAGAGTCCATGCGAAGAAACGACACTTGTGCTATATTCCCTACACTTGTTTGATTTGTCAATATCATAATTTCTAATTATTTCACTTGCACCAGTCGTATAGTCGATAATGCAAGAAGCGACGACTTGCAATGCCGATATGGCTTTCAGGAGTACAAAATGCTTTCTTCAGATGGTGCGCATCAGGGGACTGCCGACCATTTGCACAACTGAAATAGACGGACTCAATAGTTTGTGCATTCTGACTAGCATACAAATAATTGCATTGCAATACGTGACAGAGAGGTTGTGTGGGTGGCAGTGGCACGTGGCTCCCAATTTCCATCTTCATTCTCCAGTTCCTAGATTTTTGGCTGCGACTTGCTGACCCGCAGCGCATGTGGCACGGGCATGCAGCAGGACACGACGGAGAAGGTGGTCGCGGCGTTCTTTGGGAATGCGACGATTTCGACGGTTGGAGACGGTTGGTCCACACTTTTCTTGTTGGACAATTGGCTGAATGGAGACAGTCACCGAGGCATCGCGCGAACGGTCTTTGCGGCAGTGCCAAAGAGGAGGCAGGCCTGTTCGGTGGCTGAGGCGCTGGAGGGTAGTGCGTGGATCCAGCACATTGCAGGCCACCACTCCAACAAACTGCTCGCGGAGTTTTTCTCTTGTCGAACCACCTGGAGCAGGTGAGCCTCACCACGGGCATGCCGAACACCTTCGTGTGGCGGCTAAGTGCAGATGGCTGTTACTCGGCTACTTCGGCCTACGGGGCTATGTTCCTGGGATGCTCTAGGCCGCGGGGCGCGCGCATGCTTTGGAAGGCCTCGGTTCCACCTCGGGTGAAATTCTTCTTCTAGCTTATCATGCATGGGAGATGCTGGACGACACATCGCCATTACCGTCACGGCTTGCAGGATGACTGCGTATGCGTCCTCTGCGACTAGGAAGATGAGACGATGGGCCACATCATCTTGGGGTGTGTCTTCAGCAGGGAGGTATGGACGTTGAGCCTAGCAGCGTACCACCTGCACAGCTTGGTCTATGTGCGGCAACTCAATGTCTTTGACTGGTGGCTAGAGTCGAGGAGGCCCTTGCCGATGCGGCATCTCAATGTCTTTGACTGGTGGCTAGAGTCGAGGAGGCCCTTGCCGAGGCCTGTGAGGCGGGCCTTCGATGCTCTCTTCATGTTGGTTGGCTGGACTCTGTGGAGGGAGGGGAGATCTCGTGTCATGCATCACATCATCACCGACCAATCGAAAATGAGAAGATCAATTTATAACTAGACATGACAAATATAAATTAGCTTGGTCTATGTGCGGCAACTCAATGTCTTTAACTGGTGGCTAGAGTCGTGGAGGCCCTTGCCGATGCGGTAGCTCAATGTCTTTGACTGGTGGCTAGAGTCGAGGAGGCCCTTGTCGAGGCTTGTGAGGCGGGCCTTCGATGCTCTCTTCATGTTAGTTGGCTGGACTCTGTGGAGGGAGGGGAGATCTCGCGTTATGCATCACATCATCACCGACCAATCGGAAATGAGAAGATCAATTTATAATTAGCCATGACGAATATAAATTGATCTAGACACAGTGATTAAGAACAACTCAACCAGCGGTAGAGCTGCTGATAATGTGATGAAAATCGACCTATTTACGGATTATCATATCCATTTTCTCGTTCCCAATCCTATGAAGGAGGGGGCCAGAAGTTGTAATAGATCTCGTATGTCTCTCCCAATTAAGAATAACACACAAAAAACACGTTTGTATGAGGGGAGTTATCTCTTCATTAGTCATTAGAGGTCTACACATAATCCCTTTATAAGGACATATGAGGTAGCATCTAAAGCCCATATGGTATGAGCCTATCAATCCTCTAATTGAACCTAACGATTCTTAACAAAATCAATCTCATTTGCTAATATTTCGTGATAATAAGGCTTCGTTATGGGCCAGATAAAGCCCACACTTGTATGCCTTACAGCCCTACCAAATAAGCCAAGCCTGGCTAGCCCGTTGGGCTAACTTTTTGTTCCACCCAGGCAAGGCCGAAATAAGATAGAAGCGGCCTCGACGCGCCCGACCCCCGCGACGTCACCAGCGCGCCGTCCTGCTCCGCGAGCCGCCGTGCGCGCAGCACCCGCCGCCGCACCAGAGCTAGCGTCGCCACCGCGCACAAGAGCGCGCACACGCCCACCACCCACGGGTTCTTGGCCAGCTCCCGCAGAATGCTCGGCCGCGGGCACAGCGGCAGCGCCGGGTCCTTGAGGTTCAGCCGGAACGCCACGCACAGCCCCGGGTTCCCCGCCACGCTCTCCAGCAGGCCCTCCGTGATGAGCTGCAGCGGCACCGGCCCCGACAGATTGTTGTTGGAGAAGTCCAGCGAGTTGGGCAGCAGCCTGCACAGCGACTCCGGGATCTCGCCGGAGAGCGCGTTGTCCGAAAGGTTCAGCCGCTCCAGCGTCTTGAGCCCGGCGAGCGTCTCTGGGATGGAGCCGTTCAGCCGGTTCCCCTGCAGGGACAGCTGGTTCAACTTCGACAGCAGGCCCACAGACTCCGGGATGGGGCCGGCGATGAGGTTGTTGCTCAGCTCGATCTTCTCCAGCCCCGACGCGCCGGCGATCTCTGGAGGAAGGACGCCGGACATCCGGTTGTTGGACGCGAACAGCGACGTCAGCTTCGTGGCGCCGCCCACCGCGGCCGCCACGGGGCCCGTGAAGTGGTTGTAGTTGAGGTCCACGATGGAGGCGTGCGGGAGGCCGAAGATGCCCGGCGGCACGTCGCCCTCGAGGTTGTTGTTGCTCACCCGGAACCGGACCAGCGACGTACACTCGGCGTACGCCGGCGGGATGGGCCCCGTAAGCAGGTTGCTCACCACCAGGATGTACTGGAGCTTGCCGTTGACGCAAGCGTACGGCGGCAGCGGCCCCGTCAGCTGGTTCTCCGACACCTCGATCATGTTGAGCTCCGAGTACCGGCCGAGGTCGGCGGGGATCTCGCCGGTGAGCTGGTTGCGGTACACGGAGAGGATGCGTAGCTGCGTGGAGTTGCCGAGCGCGGCCGGGATGGGGCCCGTCAGGTAGTTGGTGTAGAGCTGGAGCAAGCGCAAGTTCCGCAGCCCGCACAGCGACTCCGGGATGCCCCCCTCCAGGCGGTTCTCGGAGAGGTCGATGTCGGTGACCTCCGTGAGGTTGCCGAGCTCGGCTGGGACGCCGCCCTCCAGCTCGTTGTAGTAGAGCTCCAGGAGCTGCAGCCTCGGGAGGCGCGCCAGCGACAGCGGGATGGTGCCGGAGAGGTAGTTGCCGGCAAGCTCCAGGTCGGTGAGCGACGTCATGTTGCCGAACCACGCCGGGACGACGCCGCGCATGGACGTGGTGGAGAGGATGAGGACGCGAAGGCGGTGCAGCGGCACGAACAGCGACTCGGCCGGCCGCCACACGTCGAACCCAGGGTTCAGGTTCATGTTCACCACCTCCAGCGTCGTCACGGTTGTTGGACAGGTCGAGCACCCGCAGCGATCGCAGCGGCGACAGGTCGCGGGGCACGGCGCCCGACACGCCGGAGAAGCTGAGGTTCAGCACCTCCAGAGAGGTGCAGTTGAGCACGCAGAGGGGGAACCCGCCGCGGACGTCGTTGTACGCCATCCGGAGCTCCCGGAGCGCGGGCAGCGCCGCGCAGACGCCCGGCGGGAGCCGGCCGACGAGTTGCCACGACGTGACGTCGATGCCCGTGACGTTGCCGGACCGGTCGCAGGAGACGCCACGGAAGCTGCAGTAGTCCGGCGCCGGCGACGACGTGAAGTTCCACCACCTCGACATGCCCGGCCCCGGGAACTGCTCCTTCATCTTGGCGAGGTAGGCGGCCTGCGCGTCCAGCTCCAATGCCGCCGCTGCGCCACCGCCATCACCGGACGCGAAGAAGAAGGCGATGAAGACGATAAACCAGAGCAAGGGTGGAGGTAAAGCAGAGCAAAGAGTGGACGCCATAGCACCAGCTGACCGACCAGCAGGTAGGAGACAGAAGAAGATCGAAGCTGGATCGTAGGTGCGCCTGCTAAGCTTGTGCTGCTGTTTTTGAAAGGAATTCAATTTTGATGCAAATGGGACTGGAATGGTGAGGAGGAGCTATCAGCAATATGGAGGGAGTATATAAGTGGAGTGGGAATCTGTGGAGGGAATTGGAATTGCTGAATGCCGATGGTGATGATATAAAGGAGGGAGAGAGATGCATGGCTTTTGTTGTTGGGAATATATGCTCTGCCCCAGCTGTTGCTCATTGCCAATGACAACAAACTGATTGGTACGTCAGTGCAGTGAGCAACATTCTCCAGCCTCTTCTTCGGGGTGCACTCTCTTCAGCTCTCTCTGTCTCTTGTGCAGTGCTGCTGGTCAAAAAGATGACATGCAGTCAGTTGGTCAGGTCTGGCCCAGTCAAGCCCAGTACGTCCACTAGCCATTCAGAATCAGGATCTGAGAGAGACAGGGGCCCACTCTTGAGCCCACAGCTGACACTGGCCCGCCTGCCCGGCTCGACTCGGTCCAGCCCGGCCGAGCACTACCTGAACCCAAATGCGTTTCACACTTCCAGGCAAGTGATCAGCAGTAAACCATGCTTTTTTAGATATGATCAGTAAGCCGTATTAGCTCACCAGTTGCTATCAATAGATTGACATATACTGGCCGGCAAAGCCATGTCAGTTTGATCAGTTTTCTGTTCAGAGTTGGCATAGTAAATCAGTATTTTTGTTTAGAGTTGACATGAACCAATGGTAGTATATTATCTGTGCATCCAGCATATTAATTTCCTGTTTAACCCTGAAATGGGAGGCACTGTGTTGGGGTGGAGATAGTCACACTCACAGTCCCCCTGCTGTGGGCTGAACTGCAGATCAAGTTGCAAGCAGCAAACACAATGAAGGCACTGTGTTGGGGTGGAGAGGGCATTGTCACTAATGTGCTCTAGTGAGGGCACTGTGAGTCACAAAGCTCACGTCCCCCGACTGTGAACTGAAACCACTGTTAAAGGCATAAAGGACAGTGCAGCTAAACTGCAGATCAACTTGCAGGCAGCAAGAAAACACAGTGCAACTGATAATCCTTTAATCTTCATGTGGAACAAGGACAAGGCCTGCCTCTAGTGGGTGCCAATCCAAATCATTGCTCACACTTTAGGAGGATTAGGAGCATGTTGGCAAATGTAAAGCCTCCTCTTCCATCTCCTAAAACCAATTCTTTATAGCCCTCACAAGCAGTGAGTTAGGGGAGTGTAGTGTATTAGGCTGCACCAGAAAGTAGCAGCAATTAAGAATAAAACACCAAGCGAGCGCTACTGCACGCTCAGCTGCTGAATGCTGATGCTTCTTCTTCAGTAGTGGCCTGAATGATGCCATGCTTTATCTGCCAATAATGATGCCATGCTTTATCTGCCAATAGTTTGTTTGCAATGTGTGCATACGCCAGTCTGCATCTTTTCCCTGTTGCAGCCAGCAGTGCATGCTTAGCAGTTTAGTAACCGATTTAGTACTTTAGTTTGCTGTATTATATCATAGTGTCTTCAATTATTGGAGTAAAAAACCTAGCGAGCCGGCCTACTGATAATTGTTATGCAAGCTTTGAACTCGGATTTGGCTGAACGAAGACTCCATCAGTCAACATTGTTCAGTAAAATGGAATAATTAACAACTTTCAAATGGAATTTAGGCACTTCATCATTAGTGCTACTAGCTAGAACAACTGTAGGCATTCGGCACAAATTCTTTACTGCTATTTAACACGTCAAGATAACAATTCCTTGAAAAAAATGAAATACCAAGGAATGGAATGCACACGTGTGCTCTAATATTTGCCTCTTTATAATTTCCATCCACTAGCGCCGTTCGGGTAGCATCAAATACAACTTCCATCCTCATTTATACTAAAAAAGTATTTTCATAGAAAGAACAACATGAATATAGGGAAAGTCAAAATTATTAATATCTTTCTTCTGAATTTCTCAAAAAAAAAAGGTATGAATATTTGTTTTAAGAACAATATAATTTTTGTGGAGATGGTGGTGAGTCCTCAAAAGCTGCCATGCACTTCCATTTGATAAAAATAAAATGTAACTCACACCGTGGTGGACAAGAAAAAGGAGACAATGACAAGTCCATTTTTTTTTTTAAAAACAAATCCCCTTGTTCATCATCAATTGGCTAGAAGCATTATCAGGTTTAGAACCACATCATGCCAATCGTTGTAAAAAAAACAGGGCATAATAACATACGGTTCACCACATATATATGGAAAAAGAGCACGGCTGATTATCCTCACTGAGTTAACCCCATCTTGGCTTGACCTAACAAAAATCTTTAGTGACTTCATTAAAAACATCATGGTTTAAAACCATGCATCATTATCCATGGAGCTTAGAACAATATTGCTATTCCTATAGTTGAAAGTATACTTTCATAAAAGTATACATATATCACTTTTTGATAAATATTTTTATAGAAACAAGCAGTCAAAGTTGTGTTTTGGAGACCGTTTCGCTGTCCTAAACGACTTATTTTATGGGTATGGAGAGAGTACTTGTTAGTCCCAGTGAACTAACAACTATTTGAGGCTTGGACTAGATGTTTGTCCACCTGTTTGAATTCTCAAGGACTAAACTCTAGTCAATTAGTTGTTATGGGATCCAAACATGCAACTAAATAAATGTGTAGAAAATACTATCATCGATTATGATTTCAAATAGGTATATATATGTGATTGCTTGATATAGAAAATACTATCATCGACTAAATTGAATATGATTTGATTATGTACTATAGCTAATATTGCATTCTTTCTGGGACAAATAATGAGTTGTTGTTTAATGGCTTCAAGGCAATTTATACTACTCTTTCTAGCCCTTGTGTGCAGCTCTGTGAGATGGACCCAAAGCTCCTTGAAGGGGAAACTCTGAAAAGAGGAAAGAAGAGCCAACCCAGTGCAAAGAAGAGGAAGACATCGGGCTCCAAGGCTTAAGAGGCAGGGGGCAGCAACAAGGATGAGCATGAAGACTATAGTGGGCCAAGGGAGCATGGCCAGAATGACTACATGCTTGAGAAGGGCATGAATTAGCAGTCTGTTGCTCCTGCCAAGTGTTTTGGCTTTTCTGAACATTGAGCTGAATCACAGGTCACAGGCTCGCGGATGTTACTGAAGATCTTGTCTGATCTATGGTCCCTCCAAGAGCGGTTTCGTTTTGAGTCCATCAGTGGTTGTTCAGATTATGTCTAGTGCCAGTTGTTAGATCACCATGTGCATGTACAGAGTTCTCTTCTCTAGTAGCGTAGCCTCTGCAATGGACTGTTGATAGCCTGAACTGCATAATTTTGCTACAAGTTGAACTTTCCCATCATATTTCTATATATAAGCCAAGTTTTGTCATGTTATAATATGCGCCATCTGTTCTGTTCCCAATATCTGACCTGAGGAAAGCAGGGATGTTTCCCCATGGTCGTGATTACGAGTGTGGTCTTATCTCAGCGTGCAACTCGGTTCATAACTTTGTTTCAATTTGATCACATCTTAAATCACAATGCATTTGATTGGCTATTGGTAGGTACAGATTTTTCCCCTCTCAAAACATACTCTAGTTCTGCTGCCTAAATGGACTGGTCCAAACTACATGAGGTATGAAATCAAACTACTTTGGGGAGTTCCATAAAATCTGTAGATCTGACTTGATTTTTTTTGTTGCAAATCTAGATTCGAGCTGCATGGTACTAAAATTTAACGCCCCGCATTTTCACTACCAAGGTAAAAATGCCGCTTAAGGATTATTACTCGAAAAAGCAATGCCTTCTCAGGTAATGATCCAAATCAAAATGTTGCAACAGAATAATAGTTAGGACTGTACAAAGTTTGTTACATTTAATGGCCAATAATCCCTAAACATTACCTAATACAAAAATGATATTGACTCCTTTCTCGGTCAAGTGCTTGGCCTATCTTCTCACCATAAGTTATCCTTTTCCATCTGAAGGGGAATGAAATGCATTCCTAACCTTTTCTCATATCATTCCTCAATCATAAATCATTTATCAAAACTCGGTATATTTTAGAAAATAATTAATAAATCTATTATCACTCATATAGCGAGACAGAGCCTTCTATAGGCTCCCGTAGCCTCCAATCCAGGAGACAGGACATGAATTCATGGTTTTAACCCTACGCAGGTTTGTGTCAACCTACCCATGATTATCCAGACCAATTTTCCATTGCACTTCCTTTGATGCAACTCATGGTCAAGATACCGTGACTTTCCCCACTTCCGTGTATTATATACATCCACATCCACATCCACTCACTTGCGCTAATATATGCGCCCGGGTGTACTTCATCCACACCGATTGGGGACCTCGTCGCCCAACCCTCTCCAGACATACCATAGGGAGTATATAACAACATTCATGGGTATCGGACTCGGCCCGTCACAAACGAACTCATGGTAGACACAATATTATACGGCACACATAATGAGTGAGAAGGGGGTGAGTCCTTATATATTCATAGTCGATGTAGAGAGAGTTCGACCGACCCAAAATCATCATCACATCCCATGAATTCTCACTACACCAAATAGCTAATTATACGTTGTATCCCCAGCTCCCCGGCCCAAGTGCCATGGTTTGCAAGGCCATGCGCAACCTGTCCGAGCTCCCGGGCCAAACGTCTTTAATTTAATCATTATCCATTATCATCATTGTCCACTCATTTTAATTTAGAAAATAGCTTTGGTGCAAGTATTTTGAAAATAGGTTTGTTTTAACAAAAATCAATGTATCATCTACATGACTTGCCTGAGTTTTAAAATCTGACATCAGATCCATCCATTCTGTCCATACACCCTTTTCGTTGGTTTAGCTTGCTCCCTGTAATAGTATATATACATCCTGATACTTAGAAAAATAACAAACAATATGTATACACAATATGTACGTAGCTAGCAATGTGGTCATCAAAATAGGCTTCTGGTGCTTAGTATAATTTATGGTGTGATTTTTAGAAGAATATTTCATAGCTGTGTTTAGTCAAAGATTAAATTAATTTAGTATTTTAACTGTTACTTCATACGTGGACTTGAACACTTGTATACTAAACTGAAGGCCTTAAGCCATCACCGTACAGTACTAATACTACTACTTGCAGGCCCAAAAGCTCACGCTACTGAAGCCCAAAATCACCAACAGACACACGCACACCTCCAGGCTCCACCCTCCATCTCGTCTCTCCCTCATCCCCTTTCTTCTTCCTTTCCTGCTGTCCATGGAGCTCAATTGATCCACTCCAGATCGACAACTAGGGTTGGGGGTTTCTAGCGATTTTTACCCAGAATCAAGTCTATGTGCTATGCCCTGGTTTTCCCCTTCGATTTCTCTTGAGCTATCCATCTTTGATGTGCAGGTTGGGGCCGGCGGCGACCTTGCTCCACCACGGTGCCCAGCTCGGCGGCCAAGATGCCCAGGGCAGGGCCAAGAAGGCCCGTGTGTGCAGCACCACGACTTCCAAGTCCGGCGGCAACCACCACAACCTGACAGTGAGTGCTCCTACCCTTACATCTTTGTACTCAGTTCATCTAGTCTAGTATTCCAGTCTACTATGCATCTCAAGTTACAGTTAAGTGTTCCTACGTGTGGAAAACTAAGAAAGTCAAGATATTTTCCTGTTGGCATGAGTTAGTTCTGATAATAGTTGGCATATCTCTCTTGGCCCAAAGCATATCTCTAAAGATATAAAAGCAGCACGCCATGCCGCGGCCTCAAGGTGGCCACGTCACCCGCAATTTCCGGCCGTCTGATCGGCTGCACGGACGGCCCAGATTAGTCAAGTCTAGGCCATTTTGCAACCAAGCCCTCGAACTCTCACAAAATATATATAACCCATCATCCATCATCCTCTCTTAGTTTCTTTTGTAAAAAGACCCTCGGGCTTTTTCAAAATAGGACCCGTCGTCTAGGCGTATACAATCATCCACAAATAATAATTTCCAAATAACATGAATAAAAACACTAATAAATTGCATACACAATGCGCAAACTAATATATTTGTGCTTTTGTGTGCTGATTAAATGTGCAAAACAAAACAGAGATATATGTGCTTTTTCTTTGCTTTGTTGGTGCATTTTCACAAATATAACCATGGTGCCAACCCGTGCGCATGAGCGCGCGCAAATAACTAGTTTATATTACTTAGTATTTGTTGGCTGTGCTATGCTAGTGTAGTCAAGATACCTATTTCCATTGCTGGCGTCCTGTGCTCTTAGTGAAGGAAAGAAAAGGATTAGCTAGGATGTGTACATGAAAATAAACCTCACCTTAATCCTGGTGATGTGTTCTTCAGTCTTAAGGATTTGTGCTCCCTCAACAATCACTCTTTCTTCTTGCAGGTCATGACTACTGAATTGCTTCTCCTTCTTGTCGTGGTTGATCCTCACCAGCCGCTTGACTTCCCCCATGGTCAGCTCCCTCTCTCTCAACTCCAACCATGTCGGTCTGCCTGATTGCTCAGCATGTTGTGCTGGTGTGAAAGGCTAGTGGGTTTCTTTTGTGAAGCAAGGGATGAACGAGGTGTTCTTCTGGGAGTTCTCAGCCCTGAGTGGAGAACCAAGAAAATGAATGGCTACTACTACTACTATTCGATGGCAAGGCTCCTTCTCGTTCACTGAACCCCCCTTTTCTACTACTTTTCTCTATCCCTCCTAACATATTTTAATCCCAGTCTGGTCAAGGGATTCCATTGCTGCGTCGAGCTGCTACTATGGGATTGGCTGGACGGCTTCTAGAAGAGTATGGCAATAGTAGCTGCATAGTGAAATATACTACTTCTCCCTCCCTCTCGTGGTTGGACTACTAGTTGGCTCCTCTCTTATTTATGCACCTTCCTACTTAGTACTACTTCGATGGGGGCCAACTCCTCTCACCTGAGCTTCTTTTCTACTACCACACTCCTCCAGCTCCCCTAAATATTTTACTGCAAGTCTGGTGAGCTGCTGCCATTGATTGGATGAACCCATTCTAGAAGGGCATGGCTACCCATGCTGCCTTGTAAATCTATGCCGTGGATCTTTGTGGCTCTTGTGTGAATGGCTGATAAATTTTTGGCCTCAACAACCTTGAGTGGAGAATTTTGTTACTACTACTATGTCCTGGATGTGTAAGAGAACAATGGTGTGTTAGCTTGTAAAATTATATTGATTGAAAATACGTACATGATCTTCAAAACAAATAGTTAAGACGGGATTTTGTGCATTTTCATGTCAAATTGTATCAAATTACTAGTCTGATGCCGTGAAGCTAGACCTATTGTTGATTTAACTGACATTAATTATTTGTTAAAAAGTCGGGGTGTTACATAAAAGAAATACACAGACTAAACCAAAGTTGTCCTGACGTGAACCCAAAATCACTAAGAAACTCAAGAGAAACAATAAAAATAGGTAAAAAAATAACTTGGTACAAAATAAAAAAGTGTAATGCTTATGATTGCAAGGCATGTTTTTTTTTTTTGTATTTTTTTTGAAATGCAATCAGAGAGAAAGAAGTAATTACAAAATTTGGAGATGGAAGAAGTTGAATCCGGTTATGCATTCTGAGTTGAGACCAAAAAGAGCAAATGATTTATTTTGAAGATGCGAGAGTTGAATCCTATACCTTAGAGTGTATTTTCACGCTCAAACAATTGAGCTAGATCCCCAACATTTGCTTGGTTGTTTAATATATTTAATTTTTATTATTCTACTTGCATCGGTAAGAGTCACCAAAATATGGTTTCACCGGTAAAAGGTCCTTCCAACTATTATGAGAGAAAAGGGGAAAATAAATTTTTTTGGAGATGTGAGGAGTTGAACCCTGGACCTTGAAAATATGCGTATTTTCACACACTACATTGAGCTACATCCCCAATGTTTTATTAATACTATTGAGAAAAAGGGAAAATAAATTTTTTTTGGAGATGCGAGGTGTTGAACCCCGAACCTTGAAGATATGCATATTTTCACACTACCAATTGAGCTACATCCCCAATGTTTAATCATATTTTAATATATATAATTTTAATTATTACTTGCACGGGTAAGTGTAACGCCAATAATGTAAAAAGCGACTTCACTTGAATAATGTGGCTTTCACTAGTGAAAAATCCTTCCAGCTATTTGACTGAGCAATTGACACACAAGGATTGAATAGTTTTTGCATTTTAATACTATCGTCCAAATTATAATTATTATAAGATGATTCTTGCAATTGTTAATAAAACACTCCCTCTGTTTAAAATTATAAGTTTTTTTTGACTTTTTTGGTACATCCAATTTATTGTGTCTAGACATATAACATATGTGTAGACATATAACATATATATGTCTAGATATTGTAGCAAATTTGATGTATCAAAATAGCTAAAGAGAATTATAATTTAGATCGGAGAGGGCAAGATTTATTTTGACAGACATTGGAGTGTATGGTTATTAACCGTGAAAACAATTGTAGTATAAGATGCGGCGAACAATAATTTGTACACCTAAAATATATTGCCAATAGTTTACACTGCAACAATGGCTTCACCTAGAATCGTTATGCATTGTTGAGAGGAAAAATAAAAGAGTTTCTTTTGAGATGTGAGGACTTGAACACCACTAAGCATTTTTGGAAATAAAAAGAGAAACTAAAAAAATATTTTTTTGGTTAATCGCATGTGTACTTGACGAAACTTGACGAGATGTAAGCGGTCCCGGCCTCGGAGGGGCGGGACCGTATACCATCTATAAATTTTTACCACACACTACACATGCGATGGCGAGACAACTCGTCAAGTTTCGTCAATTTCGGACTTCGTTTGGATTTTATAGAATTTAAAAACACTTCCCGCGCACGTCACTCCCCATGTTACGAGGCCAACAGGGTCGTAATTTCATGCGAGGTCCTGGATACGGCCTCAACATACTCCAAGAATCATGAATATCATTTTTCGAATCAAAAGTTTGCATTATTTCATGTACCTGCAGTTCAAATTTTGAGTTGCGGGAAAAATTCAAAGAAATCAAAATAATTAACAAAATATAGCTCAAAAGTTCAAAATTGTCCCAAATTTTTGAGGTGGGTTGTATGTGAGGTAGGAAGACACCGAAAAAAAATTGGAAGGAAAAAACAAAAAAAAAGGATTGTTTGCCGATGGCCTTGGAAAGCCATCGGCAATGCCTCGTTTGCCGATGGCCGGCCATCGGCAAACATGGTGGGCCTGGGCGCTCCCCAGGCGGCCACGTGGTGGCCTAACGGCGGCAGCCGTCGACAAACCAGACGGCGTCGGTCGCCGTCAGCTCCTGGCAAAGTTTGCCGATGGGGGAGGTATGCCGATGGCCCAGCCATCGGCAAACAATTTCTTGGCCGATGGCTTTTGTTCGCCGATGGCCCGGCCATCGGCAAACAGGCGCTTTCCCGATGGCCATTGTTCGCCGATGGCCCGGCCATCGGCAACAATATGTTTGCCGATGGCTTGACTTTGCCATCGGCAAACCGGGATGTTTGCCGATGGCTTATTCCTTGGCCATCGGCAAACTCCTGGGCCATCGGCATAAACTCGCTCTCCGGTAGTGTATGATGCAACTGTTGTAGGATAAGTGTTCCCTATCCCTTTCAGTGGGGTGTTCCAACATTTGATGCTGGAAAAGCTTTCGCAATGATGGAGAATTCATTCATTGCTCTTGCAGAGGTTTGTTTCTAATAATCGACCAGAAATAGAAGGGAAAACTGCATTAGACTAATATATATCATATCGATTTATGAGGAGTATATGAACTTTATATGTCTTAATCATGAGTCACCAACTTTGTGAGCTTTTTTCCAGCTCCTGAGTCCTGCAGGCACCGGATTTCCTCAATCCAGTGGCCATATTTTACATTTTTGCATGAGGTGGCATTGTAAGTTAGGCAGAGTATCTGACCATAAACGGATTATGGATTGTATGCATAGATTATTTCTCTTGGCTGATAATATATCACAAAATGAACGGACGAACAAGATGATTATATTTTAATTATTGCAGCTAGCGGTTGCTGTTTTGGTGCCCGAATCTGTATTTTGGTGATTTTTTTTTCCTTTAGCTATAATATTTCTTATATGGTTCTGAACTATGTCCGTTTACCTACAGCTCCCTCTGCGAGGAACTGACATTGCACTAAAACAAGATGACTTGTTTCGACCTTTGGAGGCTTCATGCTGCCTTAGGAACCGGTTGCACAAGTACATGACCCAATATTCTCTGGTGTGTATGCTGTAAAGGCATATTTTTGTTCATTTCACTACCCCAGCCAAGTTCTTTCCCTACGGTGGACAACGCTTCCGTCGGCCCGCAGCCTCCGTCAGGGCAGCTGGAGCATCCCCCACGTGCGAGACAATACCGTCCGGGATAGTTTCTCCCGTCGGTGGGCTACCGTCACGGGCCTGCTATGGCCCAGGCAACAGAGAGAGAGGCACAGGAGGGAAGCAAGCGCGGGATCTCCCGAAAATTTTCAGCCACACGACGCGGTATCCCGTCCCCGGTTCGTGACCCTCCTTCGGTCTTCCCCACCTCCCGAAACCTAATCCTTTCGTTGAAGTCGAGCCCTCTGCACCTGCCCCTCCGCCGTCCAGCCATGGCCAGCAGCGCCACCGGCCTCCTCCACCAGCGGCGCCAACCTCCGTCGCCGGCCACCACGGGCATGCCGCCTCCTTCCATCATCACCGTCCCCCCCAGCCTCCGCTCCCGGCCACCATACCCGTCGTCCCTGCCGCTCGTCGCCAGCCACCAGATCCGCCGCTCGCCACCCCCAGGCCCCGGCCACCGGACCCGCCGCCCCGGATCTTAGCCTCGCCGTCCGCATCCACCAGGTTCGGATTTCCTGTTTATCCTCTCCGTATGAACTCGTCCCTTAAGGAATTTCTTCAGATCTGAATATGCCCATGATTGTGTAGGGTATTGTTGCCTAGGCTTTTGGGGTGTCCACCAGGAAATTGATTTGCTGCTGCCGTATGCAAGATAATGGTTCCGCAACATTGATGGTCTCGATCCTTTTTTTTTTTTTATGGTGATTTTTTTTTCCTTTTTTTTATTCTTGGCTTGAATCCAATTGTGTTGTTTAATTCAGACTAGTTGGGACAATGCAAATATTTTCAGGGATAATCTATGGAGCATCTACCACAACTGTTGTGCAAGCTTTTCATCCTGTAGTCCTCAGAACTCAAACGTTGAGCTGGTTATTTATCTCTCTGATTTTTTTGGCTGTACTCTATGGGCAATACATCTAGTTCAGACTGTATACTGGATGACATAGTACCTAAGCAAGGATGTATTAATGCTTTACTTCATCATTATGATTTTCCCATGTTAACTATGCATTACTATTATGGTTCTGATGACAAATTGTTCACTGATTTGCATGTAAAAAATTAGTTCCATACTTTGTACAAGGCAGTAGATAGAATTTACTAGTTTAGTGTTTTGTTAGGACTCGTTAAGCCCTTTATAGCTGCTCTTAAATTCTTGGTTGGAATTTTAGAGCTGAACATGAATGTTCTATTGTATATCCTTATCTGCGCTGCAGTAGCATGTTCCATGCATAAAAGTTGTCAAGTTTTGCTAAAAATAGCACTGAAAATTCTACTTCTATAATTTACAGAAGTACTTAATGAGGATTTAAGCTTTACTGACTGTTCACAGTCCTGTAATCATCAGGGAACATACATGCAGTAGCATGTCCCATGCTTAAGACAGATTCGAGCTGGTGAGTTGCACACTTGCACTTGTATGCATAGCAGTAAATATCACTTGCTAATTGGTGAGGCAATGTTCTTCTTGTTACTTCCTATCTTGTCTGGTGGCCATACTTTTCTCAAGTTTAGCACAAATATTATTCTGATTTCATTATTTACCAGTAAAATCTCATGATGTTCTGCCTGTTACTTCCTATCTTGTCCAGTGGCCATACTTTTCTCAATTTATCTAGTTTTGGTTGTAGAGAGGGACCAGACATGTGCAGTAGCTGCTGCATTGCCATCACAGCGCCTTAGGATATTTACTTGAATTCTATTTCTTACATTTGTAGCACTGCAGCTTCGCTCTTCAGACTTCATTTTGCAAGACAACTAGAATGTAGCTTAAGATTGATTTGTTGAACATTGTACTATCTCGACCTATGTACAATTTTAAGATATGGTTATATGTACCAAGACTCCTAAGTGTAATATTTACCGTTTGTGTGGATGAATGATTAAATGATGAGTATTTGATTATATGTACCAAACTACCAAGACTACCATAACAAATTTGAATGGTTAATGGTGGTTTCGGATATGCAGAATTGTCTTTTTTTGAACCAGAATTTTCTTTCCCCGACGGTTAGTAAACCGACGGGAAAGATGTAGAATTTTCCCTGACGGTTAGCAACCGACGGGAAGCTGTAGACTTTCCGTGACGGTTTGTAACTGACGGGGAAAGTTTTTCTGCGACGGTGGTGAGAAAACCGACACAGAATCTCTTCCCTGACGGTCAGAACCGTCAGGAATCAATCGCTGACGGTTTCCCGTCAGGAAAGGTCGACTTTCCGTGACGTTTTTTCCCTGACGGCTCATCCCTGACGGTTACCGTCAGGGATGACCTTTCCTGACGGTATTTGCCACTTTTCCTGACGGAGTCGGCCGTCAGGGAAAAAAATTTCTGGGGTAGTGTTTGATCTTTGCTTTTGCATTCAAAATGTAGTTTCCGGTTGTATTATATGGTATTTACGTTTTATTGCTTGCATTTTCTTTTGGCTGGTGCCTGGTGACACTATCTATTTCATAATCAGAGGCCTACCTGTCTATTATATGATGTTTGAGTTCCAAACTTTACAGGTTCTTCTGGTTGCTCTGGGAGCGTCTCTGAGAAAACATATGTCAACGCTGGTTCCTGTAGCATAGGTCTGATAACGGACGGGAAGACAGGAGCGGAGCGTTGCTGATGGCCCACGAGGAGGGAGTCTGAACTCAAAAATAGTTTTGTGGAATTATATACATGCTTAAATACAATTGTGTAGAAGTTGAAGTGTATTAAAAAGTTGTTTTCATGTGCATTCCTAAAATAAAACCATGGCGTTAGCACGGGCATTATACTAGTAATTGATAATGCAAGAAGCGAAGAGTTGCACTGCCAATATGGCTTTCTGCAGTACAAAATCCTTTCTTCAGATGGTGCGCATATCAGGGGACTGCCGACAATTTGCACAACTGAAATAGATGGACTAAATAGTTTGTGCATTCTCACTAGCATACAAACATTTGCAGTACGTGAGGTTGGTGTAGGTGGCAGTGGCTCCCAATTCCCCTCCACTCTCCGGTTCCTAGATCTTCTTTGTAAGCAGACGCCAAGGTAATGGTCGCGTGCAGTGGCGGTGGTAGGAGGATGGGCACGGAGATGATAACTCTCCTCGCCCATTCTCACCAGCAGTGTTGGTGGGAGCAAGGCAAGGGCTCTCACATCAACTCACGGAGTGGAGCAGAGCGAGCCTCGGCCACATCACAAGTAGCGCAGTTGCCGTATCGATGCTCGATGAGCAAAGGGGCGGCAGGAGTCGAGCCAACCGGAGCGCAATATAATGGGTGACGAGCACTAGCTGCTCAATAAAATGCCAACAATGATAAGGTGACTACACCAAAACCATGGCAATGGAGGAAAAAGATAAGGTATGGACCATCCGTACACAACAAGGGTGCAGATACTGTCGCTGTTTTGTGAGTCACAATTTAGATTTAAACATAGCAAACACCATAGAGATGGTACATTCCCATTTTTTTTTTTCCAGTAAGGGTCATATGCGTTCTTCGCGCTTATTTTTCCAACTAGCCCCTATATATCAAGAAACACTACCAAACAGGGCAGTTATTGTTCGTTACTATTTTTTTGGTTGACCAACCGTGAAATACACAAACTTCCCTCAGAAAAACTGAAATGCACAAACTAAACCAAACCTTGTGCCATTGGGATAAGAAAGAACACTACAGGAATCGAGCTGTTTGCCGATGGCCGGCCGCCAGGAATCCCATCGGCAAATGGCAATCTGACGTGGCCATTGGCAAACCCCCGTCGGCAAAAAATTCATCGGCAAAGCCGGGTTTGCCGATGGCCACTGACATCGCCATCGGCAAACCTTTGCCGATGGCCACGTGGGCCATCGGCAAACCCGCCACGTCAGCCGACGCGCCGTCAGGCTGACGGCAAAAGTCTTTTTATTTTTTATTTTTTGAAATTTTTTTGCCGATGGTAAGCCATCGGCAAAGAGGGATATTTTCTTTAAAAAAATAAAAAACTGTATCCACAGATTGATTCACATACACAAAAGTGCTCACGTTACATTGACTATGTATCGAAACAACTGTCATGTAACATTAAACTAGTCCTTGTTTGAAGTACCTAATCAAGAGAAAGGCTAATCCTAGCAGCTGATCAAAGTTTAGCATAGGACATGTCCATGAAAACTAACAAAAATTGGGCAAAAATTGAGCTGGTCCAGTTTGATCAACATACTTGGTAACATCTGCAAAGGGGACAAAAGTTCAAACTTGTGATACCAAGCAGAAAAAACATGGCATCACAAAAGGAATGCAAGGTTCTGAAACAGAGAATTGCATTGAGTTGGATACAGGGAATCAGAAATCACTCAAGTCTATACAAAAGTAGGCATGCAGATTTCTTATATATGGTAGTACACTACAAGGAAACACAATATCTATTTTATAAAATGAAGAAAAATGCAGCTTGCCAGCATCTCTGGAAAAAGTAAACTACAAATCAATATTTATCTCCATTTACTTGGGGGCATCAATGAAACTGAATAACAAAGATCTTCCATTTTAGTCTAACCTCTATGGATTCAGCTTGACTGTTGTCTCAGCATTAGCCAGGTGCCTCAAGGCTATGGCACTAGGCAAAGACTTTCTCATTTTTTTTTAAAAAAAAACTTCCATTGATTCTGATTCCAGTATACACCCACGTCACAATTCATGAGAAGTTACCATCACTACTACATTTGTGCTACAATGACATATTTCAAAATGCAACATACCGACTCACAAAAACTATCTCATAATCAATATATCTAATCTGATTCTTCTCTTGTATAATGGAAACCAGCATAGCACATTCAAAGTAGCAAAGGAAGGCAGAGTCAATTGAGGGCAACACAGCAGGAAGACAAAATTACCAGGAGCACACAGACATGGACAAGTGATGTCTCAACTGACCACCACCCCATCTACTTTAGCACCTGAGTGCATAACCATCAGCTCTATGACTAAACCAAACCATCACAAGAGTCAGCTTGATTATGAAATGAGTATTTCACTGTATGCCCTTCTTGTTGCTGCAGCCCCCACATCTCCATTGACCATTGTCTTTACTAGCCACACCTAGCCGCACCCATCTGCCTGTCGTTGCCAGCCCATTGTTAGAAATCTGACAAGATAGTAAGAATTTCAGCGCCAACTACTAGAAGGGAAAGTTAAGAATTGAAGTCATGCTAGGAACTAAATAATAAGTTTTTAAAACTGCATACATGGCTGCTTCTTCAAGTTCTGTGTAAGTTTTTGTAGGTAACTGAACCATCATAAGATAGAATGGAAAGTTTTTGTTTGATACCATTATCTAAGCAAAGAGTACATGACATTGTCAATTTCAGTCTGAGTCTCAAATTGGCAATTAATTTTTTCACGAGGAGAGTACCATGTAGCATTCACATGGAGAAGATAAACATAGAGCTACTTTTGGCTATTGACCTTTTTTTTTTTTAATTTTGTTAGTGACAGGATGCAAACACAAGCTCACTTGCACTATTGGCCAGCACACTATGTAAAAAAATTGCTTGAACGGAAACTGAAGGGAGCTGCAGCTCATGTCAAATGCAAAGGACATGAAAGCTATGGTCTTACCAAAGGACAATGCTGAGCTGCTAAGTTCCCAGCAAGATGAACATCACCAGAAGATATATATCCCGCAGCTTGAAGCTTCACTTGGATCCAGAGCATGTACAATTGCCAGAAAGAAGCACTTGTCACTAAAATTATCCCCCAGCTCCTGCAGTCCAAACATGGTTCACTAGAGATCAATCTAGTTAGAAACTACTAGAGCACATGCAGTAAAAAAAAAGATCTCCGATATCCAATCTACTAAGAATACTACTTCTAGCAATAAGGTGCTGCTCAGGCAGGAAGTGCACGAGCGGATCTGGCTCCTAGATGTGTCGTGGGGCAGCACTGCTCCAGCAAACTGACATGAGGCAGCAAGAATTCAAAGCCTTGTTGTCTCCTCGGTGTCCTGCAACGCGACGCACAACAAATTCAATACTAGACTCGATCTGGGAGAAGCAACAGAAGAAAAACTAGGAGAGGAATCAGAGCACAAGCACCTGGAATCGGCATTAGGGCACGAGGGCGGTGAGGTCGTGGAGGGGCTCCTTGGGCGGATGTCCGCCGGCCATGGGCGACGGGGGAGTTCCCGAACATGAGCTGGGGAATGGAGTTGCCGTCGTACGCCGCGAAGAAGTCCTACTCCCACTCACGGCCATCCTTGGCGCCCGGCGGCGACGACGACCGGTTCGAGGCGCACGGGTGATGGCCCCTTCACGGCGGCCCGCTCGAGCCGACGAAGCTCGAGGTGGCGGTAGCGGCGGTAGCGACGGCGTTGCACACAGCGGTGCGACGGGAAAGGGCCGGCGGCCGGCCGTCACCGGCGCGGGGGCGGGCGGGACCGGGTCGGGCGGCGGCCCGGAGTGACGCGGGTCGAGCGGGGGCGCCGGCATCCGTGGATCGCGACGGAGGAGCCGGAGGCCTCCTCCGCCACCTTCTTCGCCTTCGGTGGCAGCGGCGCAGCCGTGCAGGTGGGGGAGTCGCGGGTGAGTGGATAGGGTTTGGGGGGTGAGTGGATAGGCGGCGGGCCGGCTGGGCCTTTAGGTTTGGTTGGGCAAAATTTTTTTTTTTTGTTTTTCTAGTTTCTTTGCCGATGGCCTAGGTGTCGGCAAATGACTACCTTTGCCAACGGCCACACGGATCCGGCCATCGGCAAAGGTTCTTGCCGATGGCCTTAAAGGGCCGTCGGCAAGATTGATTTTTTTTTGTGTTTTCCCTCAATTTTTTTCGGCACCTTCCTACACCAAATACATCCTAACTTCAAAAGTTGGGACAATTTTGAGTTTTTTAGCTATATTTCGTTAATTATTTCTATTTTTTTAATTTTTGTGGCGACTCCAAATTTGAGCTGCAGGTGCATGAAATAATAGAACTTTTTGATTCGAAACATGGTGTTAATGAACTTCCGAGTATGTTGATGTCGTATGCGGGACCTCATATTAAATTATGATCATGTTGGTCTCGTAACATGGGGAGTTACGTGCACGGAAAGTGTTTTAAAATTATATAAAATCCATACGAAGTCCAAAATTGACGAAACTTGGTGAGTTGCCTCGCCATAGCATTTGGAGACCGTGGTAAAAAATTTAAAAAGTTTCGAGCAAGTGGTGACGTCGGATGGCCAAAACCTATACATCTCCATATGTGATCGCAAGTGATCACATGTGGAGATGTCTGGGTTTTGGCCATCCGACATCACAACTTGCTTGAAACTTTTTGAAATTTTTACCACCGTCTTCGCATGCGATGCCAACACAACTCGTCAAGTTCCGTCAATTTCGGACTTTGTATGGATTTTATATAATTTAAAAACACTTTCCGTGCACGTGACTCCCCATGTTACGACGCCAACCTGGTCGTAATTTCATGTGAGGTCCTGGATACGGCCTCAACATACTCTGAGCATCATGAATATCATGTTTCGAATCAAAAAATTTCATTATTTTATGTACCTGCAGTTCAAATTTGGAGTCGCCGGAAAATTGCAAAGAAACAGAAATAATTAACGAAATATAGCAAAAAAACTCAAAATAGTCCCAATTTTTGCAGGTGTGTTGTATTTGGTGTAGGAAATAACCAGAAAAAATGGGAAGAAAAAATAAAAAAATTCAAACTTTGCCGACGGTCGGTGAAGGCCGTCGGCAAAGATACTTTGCCGATGGCCGGCCATCGGCAAAGCCTGTGGGCCCGGCAGCTCCTGAGGCAGCCATGTGGCCGGGCTTTGCCGATGGCCTGGCCGTCGACAAAAAAAAAAGGGTTTGCTGATGGCTATAGTTTGCCGCCATCGGCAAAGAATGACTTTGCCCATGGCCACGCTTTGCCGATGGCTGGGCCGTCGGCAAACACGGGTTTGCCGATGGCCGTACTTTACTATCGGCATAGCCGGTAGTTTGCCGATGGCTGACCACTTTGCCATCGGCAAACTACGCGGCCATCGGCAAATAGGCCGATTCCGGTAGTGGAAACACCCCAAAAGTTAGAAACAAAATGATAATAATAATAATAATAATAGTATAATAAATAAAAAAAATTGGAAATGTGAGGAGTTGAACCCCAAACCTTTAAGCATGCAATCCTTAATGCTCTACTAGTTGAGCTACATCCCCATCTTTGGTTGCGTTTCCAATACAAATTTTTTTATTTAATAAATAGTCTGTAATAATAATATTAATATAACCAACAGGAAAGTGAATACAGATACGGCTTTCGCTGGTACAAAATCATGCATACGTGCTTGGTTTACAGTACGTCTTTGTTGTGTCCCTGTCCAACCATTGTCAAAATCATGCATGCATGACGTACGTAGTTGGGCAACATATTCGCATTGTAGGAACAGTGTAAAGCTAGTTTGAACCTTGAAGGCAGAGGCGGTCACCATCGATCATCATTGGCAGAAGACAACACGACGTGGTAGTCGCGGTTCGTCTGGCGTGGAGGACGTCGGTGGCGCCGTATGCTGAAGTCCACGGCCAAGAGCACGGTAGGTGCCACCATGGCACGCAGGACACGCTACGTCAATTTTGATTAACCACAGCGCACACTACCTAGTTGGCTGGCCAGTCACCCGCTGCGGTTTGACAATTTTCTGCAATGAACATCCTAATAGGTCCACTGCGTTAAATAGAGCATTTACCACAGCGGACCAATTAGGATGTCCGCTGTGATAAATTGATTTACCGCAGATGGCATCGTATCAGGCCCGTCACGGTAAAAGGCCACGGCCCAAATAGCCCATCGGCGACCCGATAGCGATAGTCATATATATACTGGATGTTAAGATTTGGGTGCTACACCGCCTCCCTTCTCCCTCCCCAGCGCCGCACGCGACCTCCTCTCTCTCTCACCGTCCCCATCCCTCTCACTGTCTCCACCGTCCCTCTCACTCTCTCTACTGGTCTCTCTCCACAGATCTAGAGCTGGTGAAGGGCGCCGGCGGAGGAGAAGGGCGTCGGCGGGATCCGATGCATCAGGTCCGGCGGTGGCGCCCCTTCTTCTCTGTCCTGCCGACGACGGAGCCCCCTCCCCCGCACAGAGGAGTTGGTGGCGCGCGCATGCGATGCTCGATGCGACCATCCCCCACGGCGGCGGGGTGGCTCTGCAGCTGCTGGTGGCGCGCCTTCCGGCGGCGGCCGCAGGGCTCCTCCGGCGGCAGCGCGTCCATCTCTGACGCGAGCGGCGTCCTCCGGCGGCGGCTCGTCCTATATCACCCATGGAGCACCAGGCGGTGGAGCCACGACGCCACAACACTAGGGTCACGTATAAGGCACGATGGCGTCGATCCGTTGCTAGGAGAAGGTAATCGCATAGTCCTCTCTCTCTTCTCTCTCGGATCCGTCCCTAAGACCCTAACACTAGCTTCCTTGCAGCGGCAGCGGGCATGGGCCCTGCGGCGGTGAGATCTGGGACGTGGCCCACGGGGACACTGCGGCCTGCGGTGAGGCAGCACACGGCCGGCCGGCGGTCCGTTCTCCGGCGACGGCGAGGCCGTATCCGGCCCCAGCCAGGAGGCGCTCCAGCTCCTGCGACGGTGGCGCAGCAACCCTAGATGGGCTTGGCAGACCCGTGGATGGGCTCGCCGGGCCTACGTAGGATTTTTCTTCTTTCTTTTTTTTTTGTATTTTTCAAAGTGTGCCCGCTGCGGTAAATCAATTAACAGCAGCGGGCAATTTGCTCGCTGCGGGTGATATACCGTGGCGTCGTCACCGTAATGGGGGGTTTGCCTGCTGCGCAAAATGTAAAACGACCGCTGCGGTTAACTTGTTCTGTAGTAGTGGCAGAGCCGAGCGCAGCAGTCCATGGCGCCCAAGAGGAGAGGTAGACTGAATTTTTGTCCTCACCAGTCTGGGCACATGCTTCTAATGATTAATCGAAGGAGCAAGTCAGGACCTGCTGTATATCTGAACTATGTCCCCTTTAGAAACAGTAAAGGAAGAGCGATCCCGAGCACGCCTGCAAACCAGGCCTGTATGAGTCGTACTTAGGCTCTTGTAACCACTAGACTACGTACAGGCCTAAAGCAATATCCTTGGGTTCAGGTAGTGGAAAATCGCAAGGGACCAACAGACGGAAACAGGACAGACCAAAAATCGTGGCTGCACCACAATATATATATTCGCACTAGTACGAAATGGTCCTTTTGATACCGCTAGTATAGTAACATAGTAAATTAAAAAAATTAAAGGTATAGTGATTATGAATGATTATGAATGCAAGACTTTCATCACTAGTACCAAATAGTCATTTTGCTAGCGCTAATATAGTAATATAGTAAATTAAAAAAAAACCAAATTGGAGATGCGAGGAGTTGAACCCCGTACCTCTAGACTACGCAAAGCTTAGTGCTCTACCAATTGAGCTACATCCCCAATTATTTTAGTATTGGCACTTGTAATAATCGTAGAAAAAAATAAGCTTGCTTGCGAATACTGCTTTCACCAAACATTTGGCAATCTAGAACAGAAAATTAGTCAGAGTTTGTTTGCTAAAAAAATTAGGCATAGTTCGTAGTTTTGGCTGATATATAAGGGGCTTGAAGTGACACGTGGAGGGCGATTAGGGAACAGAGGAAGCGGAGGTGGCAGCGTTGGGCGGCGCGCGGGGGAGAGGGGGCGGTGGTGCAGGTAGGCAAGGGGCAGAGAGAGAGATAGGGAAGACCATATTATTTATTGAGTTGACTTGATTACATCTGGGACGTATTTATAGCCAATTAACCTAGCATAGATCCTAAGCAATTTTATAGAATTCCCACTGATATTCTTTTTGTTTATTTTTACATCCCCTAATTATAGAAAATACTTCAAGTGAGTGTCCTCTGGAAACCTGTCCATAAAACGGTGAATGAAATAATGCATGTCAGGATGAGGATTGTAAGCATGAGTTATAAAGAGTGAGGAAAAACTGTCAACATAATGAGTGGTTGTGGTAGTTTGGCAAATGTGGAGCATATGTCGGACTAGCCTATCACGCTGGTCACTAAAGCTTCATGTAGTTTGCAAAAATCTGGCCATCCCCTGCATCATGTACTATGATTGCTTTTATGGTTTACAAATTACAATCATACACTCCCATATGTGCCAAATATATAAATTTCCGTCTAATAAATCTTACTCTCTATATTCCAAATTATAGTTCTCTTTGACTAGGTACATCGAATTTGCTACAATAATTGGGATACATTATTTCTACATACTTAGCAAATTTGATACATACTAAAAAAATCAAAACGACTTATATTCTAAAACAGAGGGAGTATTATATGATGCAAATTTGAATTAAGAATCGCATCTTATTCATACCCACTACCCGATATTACTACGTGTGATGTACTATGATTGTTTTCACGGTGGAATCATTAAATGGAAATCGTGATTGTACCAATGGGGTCTCAATTGGTGGCCGGCTCTAGGCCTGCCCAGTGCCCACTCCCGCTAGAGCCTGCAAGGTCAGCATGGCCACCTTCATCATCACCAACCTCGACGCTCCTTCTCGGTGTGAAGTCACTTTTTGAATTAGCTACACTTACCGGTGCAAGTATATATAGCGACACTCCTATTAGAGCATCTCCAACAACTCTCTAAATCAACTTGGTATTCTTATAAATTTGGTAAAAACACAAAAACCCTCTCCAACAACTCTCTAAATCAACTTGGTATTTTTCCCAAGTGCCTATCCAGCCCCCTCACGCGCGGATATATCCGCGCGCGGTGTTGAGTGCGTATCGCCGATTCCGTCTCCCGCGCCCGCGATTCCCTCGCCCTCGCCCACCTCGGCCTTCCTCTCCCACCTCGGCGCCCGCAGCGGGCAGGAGTGGGCGGCGCGAGGCTCCCATCCCCCTCAACCCCATGGTGACCTCAGCCTCTGGCGGATCCAGGCGCCCGCGTCCCCACCGCCTCCACCGCGCAAGCATCCGAGCCGGCCATGGCGTTTCCGCCGGATCCGGTGGCGGACAGGCGGAGGGCTGGGGAGCGGCGGCCTCGATGCAGGGATTGGCGCCGCAGCGTGCTCAACGCGGGAGTGGAGCACGCGGACGCACGTCCTCGGCGTGAGGAGCTGCAGCGCGAGATCGGCGCGATGGTAGACCGAAGAACGGCGGCCTCTGAGGAGGTGATGGAGCGGCCGGCCGCCTGGTCCACCGGGCAACCGCCCTCCCTCCTTCCTCGTCTCTCTCTCTGGACGTGCTCTTTCTTCCCTAGGCCTGGAAGCAGCGGAGGTGCGCCCGCGCTCGCATCGCGGCGCTCGAGAGCGGGGCCAACGCGTCGGAGGTCGTGGCCGGGCATGCCACTGCAGCGCTGGAGAGGCGGGGCCAGCCGCGTCGGAGGTCGTGGCCGCGCATGCCGCTGCGGCGAGCAGGGTGGTACGGATCGGAGGCGGCGCGAGGCTCCCATCCCGGTGGCGAGGCTGGCTCACGGCAGCTTCCATGGCGGAGGAAGGGGACGAAGAAACAGGCAATGACAGGCGGGTCCCATCTGTCATCCTCTATTTTTACCAAGTGAGAATAGCAACTTGTTGGAGACACATTTTTTTTCACTTGGCAAATAAAATAGCAACTTGGTATAACTCAAGATATACCAAGTGATAGTATTTTTGTTGGAAATGCTCTTAGATACTAATATTTTTTTTTTTAGGAAGCGATAGTATTTTTGTTGGTCGCTACACACCTATTTTGAGCACCACGTCGTATTAGAACTACGCATGGGCTGGCACTGGGCCAAAGCAATATCCTTGGTTCACGCAGAGGAAAATCGCGTGGAATCCAACAGACCGAGACAGGACAGACCAAAAATCGTGGCTGCACCACAATATATATTTTCGTCCCTGTTCTGGTTCGTTAGGGTTTCCGTTCCTCCAAGCCACGGTGCGTCGGCGCCCATAAAGCTGGCGCGTCGGCGGCGGCTCCGGCGGCGGCACCAACGGCGCAAGGACCGGCGCCAACGCCGGAAGGATCGGAATGCGGCGGCGGTGAGGAACGCAACGAGGATCCATGACGTCCCTGACGACCTGCTCCGGCTCATCCTCCTCCGCCTTGACACTCCGATCTGGCTCATGCGCGCGGCTTGCGCCTGCAAGCGGTGGCGCCGCATCGTCACCGACGGCACGGACGAAGGCCGCGCCTTCCTCCGCCTCGCCAGCTCACTCCACCCGCCCACCGCCGCCGGTCAGTACCACGACAAAGGCGGTGGCGATATACGGTTTGTGCTCTCCTCGTCGCCCCTCAATGGCAACTGCTTCTCCGTCGACTTCCTCGACAAGGACTCGCGTTTGGTACATCGCCGACTGCCACGGTGGCCTCGTCCTCCTCCGTATGGGCATTGTGCGGAATCCAGCCTGGATGCCAGACCTCATCGTCTATGAACCATTGACACGCCAACACCGGCAGGTCCCCAGTCCGCCGCCTCCGTCGAGAGATCAAGTCTACGGCTATGGCAGTGATCGCACCTTCCTGCTCGACGGTGATGACGGCAACATCTCCATATCAAATTTCAGGGTGTTGTACCGGCTCAACGCCGTCGAGGGCGCCAACCCTCAGGCCTGTGTACTCTCCACAGCTAACGGCGGAGTGTGGGACTGGCGCTTCTTGAGTGGGTCTGCAGGTGAGGACATATTTCAACACCGCGATGCGTATGTGGCTGGCCGCGCCGATGGATCCCTGTACCTGGGCTTGATGATGGCTTCTGGCTTGGGTAGTAGGCTCGTAGCCCTTGGCTGCAGCAGCTTGGCGTTGTCCAAGGTCGATCTACCCACACGCATCATCACGTTAAGTCTATTCTGTTCTTCGTCGTCATTCACCGTCGTCGCCCATGCGCCTACTACTAGCATTGTCCATGTGTACCGTGAGAAGCTGGAGTTGTTCCGCCAGGACCAGGCCAGCGGCAAGTGGGTCCTGGAGCACAGCATGGCGACACGTGGTCTCTCAATGTGCCTGGAAAGGAAGATATTCATGGAGTGGATCACCATGGAGAGCATTATCGCCGATGGCGCTGCGCTCGTCATCTTGTCAGCACAGTCACCAGCAGATATATGTACACGTAGTCACCGGTGGTTCGTCTCATTGGACGTAAATACGTTGGAGATTCGGGTGTTGCCTCAGGAGCTCTACCGTGGCACCAATAAGATTTGCAGCTACATGCTCCCATGGCCACAGTTCCTGCGGGCCTGCCCTTGCTCTTAGCAGTTGTATTTTGCTTGAACATCGCATTATTTACGATATATCTTCAATTTATAGTTTCTATTTTTGCGAATTAGACATTTCCAGTCCCAATTAGGCAATAATTTACAGTGTTGATTGGATAATTTTATTGCACAAGTGTGAGATTTGTCATTTTACTCTACTATATACACATACATGACGGAAAAATTATGATCACGGATTGTGTCTGTCAGCGATAGTATCCGCCACCGAGAATCCATCACGAAAAAAGTTTATTGTAATGATCACCACTAGCTGGAAACACTTATCATCCACATGGAGCGGTGATATTAGACCGAAAACACCGATAGTATGCCACAGAGGTACCCGAGACAATTGTTCGGACTTAGGCCTGACCTTGGAGGTGGGCAAGTGGGGCAGCTGCCCCGAGTCATATTTAAGTGAGGTTAGTGTTTGAATTAGTAACGCTTATACCGGTGCAACGAACAAAACATGGACACTTTTTGGTGTGATAAAAAAGTTTTAGCTTTTCCATCTACCGCCCATGCGATACCCAATGCATTCCGGGTGGCATTCCGGGTGGCTGCTCCGTCCATGCGACCTCTCCTCCAATCAGGTTCCAAAATTTCAGCCCACCAATCCCGCCCTTGCTTCCAGCTCCTGCCCCTTCAATATCACACTAATAAAAAGAAAGAAACAGGGACACTGTTCACGTAATGAAAAGAAAGAAACACCACTGCCTTCCGTGCATGCATATACAAACATTTGCAGTAAGTGACGGCAGTGGCACGTGAGTGGCTCCCAATTCCCTTCTCCACTCTCCATTCCTAGATTTTCTTTGTGAAGCCAAGTAGACAGCAAGGCAATGGCCACGGTGGCGGTGGTTGGAGGATGGGCACGGATATGATAACTCTCCTCCGCGCCTATTCTCACCGGCAGTATTGGTGGGGCAAGGCAGGGGCTCTCACATCGACTCACGGAGTGAAGCAGGGCGAGCCTCGACCACACCACAGGTAGCGCCCAGTTGCCGCATAGATGCTCGAGGAGCAAAGGGGCAGCGGAAGTCGAGCGAGGCGGCAACAGGAGCACGATAATGGGTGGTGACTGGTGAGCACTAGCTGTTCAATTAAATGCCAACAAAGATAAGATGATGAACGAAACCATGCTAGCAATGAGCAACATATGCTGGCTTCGGGCTTATTTTTCCATCTAGCCTCAATTAAGAAACACTTCCAAACAGACCCATAGATGTTTCACGGTGTTAGAATGTGATTGGACAATTATTGTTCGTTTCTATTTTTTGGTTGAGCAACCGTGAAATACACAAACTTCCCTCAGAAAAACTGAAATACACAAACTAAACCAAACCTTGTGCCATTAGGATCTGAAAGAAACACCAAAAGTGATAATAATAATATAATAAATAAAAAATATTGGAGATGTGAGGAGTTGAACCCCAAACCTTTAAGCATGCAATCCTTAATGCTCTACCAGTTGAGCTACACCCCCAGCTTTTTGTTGCAAATATTTTTATTGAACAAATATTCTGAAGAATAATATTTTTGTGAACATTTAATAATAAAATTAATATAACCGACAAAGGAAAGTGAATACAGATACACGGCTTTCGCTGGTACAAAATCATGCATATGCATGTACTTGGTTTATAGTCTTTGTTGCGTCCCTGTCTAACCATTGTCAAAATCATGCATGCAACATTCGCATTGTAGGAAAAGTGTAAAGCTAGTTTGAACCTTGAAGGCAGAGGCGGTCACCATTGATCATGTCATTGGCAGACGACATCGACGTGGTAGTCGCGGTTCGTCTGGCGCGTGGAGGACGTCGGTATGCTAGCTGAAGTCCACGGCAACGTTAAACCCGTACAGCACGGAGATATGATGCTACCAGGTACCAGCCGGCAGGTGCACCGTGGCCGCCTGGTCCGACGACGCAGATCGCGTGCTTTGTCTGTGTTAGTCGGTCTATCCACCCGGAGCACGCAGCGCAGAGCCCAGCGCAGCAGTCCATGGCGCCCAGGAGGAGAGGTGGACTGCATTTTTGTCTTCACCAGTCTGACACAGTTGAGGTAATTTTCTAGCAACATCAGCAGATAAGAAGGAAGAAGAACTACAAGAATCTACTAGCACCACCACTGGAATATCCTGCGCCATGCCATGGAACCTGATAGTCTTGAGGCCATTGGCTCCCATCTGAGCACTAAGCATCATGAGAAAGAGCCATCAGCAGCCAACTTCGCCGCAGGGACAACGGCTCTCTGGAAAGGGCGATATGCCCGTCTTGTGGGGTTCATCCGTTCATGCTTGGTCATCGAAGTCATTTCCTACTGCATCAATGCCAAGGAATACTTAGTACCCAGCGTAGCACACTACCAGACTAGAGCTTTCGCCTGTCGGTTTTCATGTTTCATGTCGGCTTTGTCTAAACCATCAGGAATTGACAAAAGCTCCTGTCGGCTGCTGACCGTCAGGATTGAGCTAAATATTCCTGTCGGTAGTGAAAACCCCACAGGAACTAATGAAACCATCAGGAACAGGCCTGTGACTCCTGACGACCCTGCCAACGAACGGGAGTCCTCCCCGCGCCGCTCACGGACAGATTTGCCACCCACATGCGCCCAGCTAACAAATTGCGGACGCACCTTTTTTCCCCTCGCTACACTACTATGGTCCCGCAAGAAGCATAAAAGTCCATCCCCAAACCCTAGCTACGATTCCTTGTAGGTCACTGGGTCACTTCATGCTGTTCGGTGATGTTAGCTCCAACAAGAACTTCTGTTTAGTGCAGTCCACATGTTCCTATGAACTTTATATGAGTTGAACTTTTTGTGTAGTAAGACATCATGCTGCTCGTATTTGTTTGATCCATCAATATCAGGAATTTTAATTATTTCACTTGCACCGGTCCTATAATCGATAATACAAGAAGCGACGACTTGCACTGCAGATATGGCTTTCTTCAGATGGTATACACTCTCCATTTGACCACTCAAAAAACAAGAGGCTGAAGGTCCATCCCTCACTTATAGTAGTTTTTGCAACCGCTCACCACAAGTGCATACACAGATCGCCATGAAGTTACTATATATGATCTAGTAGTACCACCAATATTAGACGCCGTGTTAATGAGATTTGGAGGCCAAATGTATATATTTGACAGACATCGATGGAGGAGCTAGCATGCAGTTAATGCTTGTTCAACCAATAAAGGTGAAAGCTTCGTCTATAAGGTTGCCTCCATGAAGGTGTGTATACTGTTTTTGGTATATATTTAACTCGTGCTAAGAGAAATAAAAAAAACTAAGTGAGGTCCATTTGGCCCCTTCAAGTTGTCGCCAAGTCTGAAAACTATGTTACACTCAATATCCAAGAAATAATGTTACATTCTCATCAGACTTACCACAATGTAACGAGAGATGGTATTGAAGTTCTTGTCTGATCAATGGTCCCTCTCCAAGAACATGTCCATGAGCGGTCGCTCAGATTATGTCTAGTGACATTTGTTAGATCACCGTGTAATATATGTACAGAGTTTACTTCTCTTGCAGATAGCATAAACAAACTCTGCATTGGGCTGTTGGGCAATGGGCTGTTGGTAGCCATGTCTGCAAATTTTTGCTACAGGTAATTACTTGACAGGTTGAACTTTCTGTTATATTCCTATTGCATATATAAGCCACAGTTTTGTCATGTGAATATGGGCTGCCTACTATTATCGCCACCTGTTCTTTTCCCAATTTCTTATCTGAGGACAGCAGGGATGTTTCGCCATAGTTGGGACAGCGGGTGTGATTTTATCTAATATACAATTGCGGATTTTGCAATTCAGTTCATCAGTTTGGTTCAATTCCATTACATCTTGAATTGTCATGCATTTGGTTGGCTGTTGGTATCTACAGCTTCAGATTGTCCCCTCTCAAACAAACTTTAGTTCTTCTTTCCTAAATGTATGGTCTGTATTCGATTCCCCTGTGCTGTTTCTATTTGGTTCGAAAACTCAAAAATGCATGTGTTAAACCAAATATTATTCCACCCTGAACTGAAACAACATTCAGAACTCAAGATAAACAAACAAAAAAGAAGCAAATAAACAAACCGATTTCAGATGAGAAGAGTTAAACCAGAACCGTATATCATGCCTATATTAACACTCTAGCAGTAGAGCCACATCCCAACTTTTATTTGGTTTTTCAACACAATTCATCACTATTTCGTCCTTTCGCTACCGCTAGTATAGTAACATAGTAATTTTTTTAAAAAAAAGGTGTAGTGATTATGAAAGCAAAGCTTTCATCACTAGTACAAAAAAAAAAGGTGTAGTGAGTATGAATGCAAGGCTTTCATCACTAGTACAAAATAGTCATTCTGCTGCCCGCTAATATAGTAATATAGTAAAATTAAAAAACTTAATTGGAGATGCGAGGAGTTGAACCCCGTACCTCTAGACTATGCAAAGCTTAGTGCTCTACCAATTGAGCTACATCCCCAATTATTGTTAATCTGGAATTGGCACTTATAATAATTGAAAATAAAATAAGCTTACTTGCAAATACGGCTTTCACCAAACATTTTGCCATCTAGAACTCAAGAATTAGCCAGAGTTTGTAGATTGGGCTCATATATGTCTCTGACGAAATAAATAAATGAAGGTTCTTTCCTTTTGAGAAAGTCTATACTACAACCGGTTGATTTGGGGTTTCGTCTCAACCGGTTTTTTTTGGTCCGTGCGATTTGGCTTCTATGGTTGGATTGGTTTTTTTTTCGTAGTGTGTTGATCTGCCTTTCATTGATTCACAGCCATGTTGGTCCCACTTGTCGGCGCTTTGGTTTAATTTTTTGGGACTCGCGCCCGGTAGTGGAGGTGCCCGTCGGCTTCATTTCGCCCCCAATTCATTTCGACTGCTCGTCTCCCTCGGTGTCTCGCCGGTGTCGCTGGCGAGGGCGATTCTAGGGTTCGTCGATTCCTCCCCCTTGTAATCTGTTCTTGTTATTGCAAATCTTAGTTGGTACGTTTGATTTGATGCTGATTGAGTTTCTGGTTTTGTTTCTGTTTGTTCGTGTGCTTGTCGCAGCCGTGCTCGTGATGGTGTCATTGGCGATTGCAGTTTCTAGTGTTTCACGAGGTTCGTCCGATTTCTCCCTCCTTAGATCTGGTATAGTGCCTGTATATTTTAGTTGTTTAGGGTTCATGTATTGGTTTCTGACGGAGTATTTGTTTTTGTTTTATTGATTTCATTTCTTCTTCTTCGTATCCCCTATGGTGTTGCACGTGGAATGGTGATTGTACCGTTTGTCCAGGTTCGTCCCTTCCCTTACTCTTCTAATCTGTTCTATTGCCTGGTGACCGGAGGGCTGCTGATGGTGATGGGGGGCATGGGAAGGGGGTTGGATGGTTTGTGCGGCAGCTGCAAAGTTGCAGTTGAGATAGATCTGGTGCATGGCTTATTGGTTGCTAATATGGTATAGGGATTTTGTTCAATTTGATGCATATTAGAGGATTGAATGAGGATCGATGATGTATATGGAAACATTTTTTGGAATTTGATTCTGATTGTCGATTTACTCTACCCCTAGTTTTTGTTTATGAGATGGATTGGTTAGCATTTGATGTCCATACCAAATGAACTAATGAATCACCCCTTTGTAATTATTGGCATTTTATTTTGTTTGTATTTAAGTAGAGTTCCAATACGTGAACTGCTAGACTGTTATTTTTCTGATTGGGATGTGAACACCTCCTGAATAGCTGCCTTCATTCAGAATGTGAAGAGCCACTACGGGAATCTGTCGTTTCGCCGACTGACCCAGGGTTTGCCGACAGCCCAGGATCCGGGTCGTCGGCGAACCATCCGTTTGCCGACCGTAGACCGTCGTCGGCAAATTCAACTTCGCCGACAGCCCAGACCCACGGCCGTCGACGAACACAGCCGTCGGCGAAGATGGTTTTTCCCGACAACGGCCGTCGGCAAACCAAGGTCATCGGCGAAGCGGTTAGCTCGACCAAACGGCGTGTCGCCATTTGCTTCGCCGACAGCCACGCCGTTAGGGCTGTCGGCAAAGTCCAGGGTTTGCCGACGCCCGTTGTCTTGTTGGCAAAGTCCACGGTTTGCCGACGCCCACGTTGGTGTCGGCAAACTATGCTCTTTTGCCGACCCTTGTATCGTATGTCGGCAAACATTTTTTTTTTCGAATTTGGACTTCAAATTTTTTTGTTGCCTAGATACATTGTTTACAATCACATGTTTGAATTTGGGCCTTTTTGAAACATTTAGCTATATTTCGTTAATTTTTTTCCGTCACTTGAATTTTCCCGCATTTTTCAAATTTGAAGCGCGGGTACATGAAATAACGAAGCTTTGGCCTTCGAAACATGATATTCATGGTGGGGAGTGTGTTTTAAGGCCGTGTACCAATGCTCACGAAAAGTTTCAAGTCCTTGTCCACGTAACACGACCATCCGGGGAGTGGTAAAAGTGTTTTTAATTATATAAAATCCAAACGAAGTTGAAAAATCACGAAACTTGACGGGGTGTCGTGCTATCGCATGTGAAGGCTATTAAAAAAATTTGAAAAAGTTTGGAGCAAGTTGCGGCGTCACATGCTCAAAATCCAGACATCTCCACACATCTCACTTGTTATCACATGTGGAGTTGTGTGGCTTTTGAGCATGTGACGCCGCAACTTGCTCCAAACTTTTTTAAATTTTTTCCATAGCCTCCACATGCTATAACACGACACCCCGTCAATTTTCGTGATTTTTCAACTTCGATTGGATTTTATATAATTAAAAAACACTTTTACTAATCCTGGATGGTCGTATTACGTGGACAAGGACTTGAAACTTTTGGGTGAGCTCTGGGACACGGCCTTAAAACACACTCCCCATCATGAATATCATTTTTCCAAGGCCAAAGTTTCACTATTTCATGCACCTGCAGTTCAAACTTGAAAAATGCGGGAAAATTGAAGTGAGGAAAAAAAATTAATGAAATATAGCTAAATAACTCAAAACATCCCCAAGTTTTGAATTTGAGATGTAATTGTGTTACTCAAAAATTTAAAAAAAAGGATTAAAAAAACAAAAATATGAAACTTTCTTTGCCGATCGCACTTGGATGCAAAAAAAAACTGTTTCGCCGACAACTGACCTTGTCGGGAGAGGGTTGTCGGCGAAAAGATTTTTTTAAAAAAAGAAAACTTGTTTGCCGACAATTTGGGCATGTTGTGTCGGCGAAAATTTTTTTTTTAAAAAAAAAAAAGAAAATTTGTTTGCCGACGCCCGCCGGGCCTCGGTTTCCGGAAAAAAAATTTTAAGAAAAAAGAAAACTCGTTTGCCGACAAATTGCTGGCCGGGGCTGTCGGCGAATTTTTTTTTTTTTTAAAAAAGAAAATTTGTTTGCCGACAATTTGGCCGGGCCTCCGGGCATTTGTCGGCGAAAAAAAGAAAAATTTTTGCCGACGGCCGGGCCGGGCCGGCTTTATCGGCAAAGCGGCGGGCCGGCCCATTTACTAAAAAAAAAAACCCTACCACGCCCGTCCTCCTCCCCATTCCCCGTCCTCCTCCCGTCGGCCGCCGCCCGTCCTCCTCCCCATTCCCCGTCCTCCTCCACACCGCGCGACCGCCGGCAGCCGCCCGGCGCGCCGCCCGCCCCTCCCCGCCACCCGCCCCGCCCGCCCTCCGCCACCCGCGAGCCAGCCCGACCACCCGCCACCGTGCTCGCGACCCCCTCCCCCGCACCGCGCTCGCGACCCCTCCCCCCGCCACCGCCACCGCGCCTCCCTCCCCCTGCACCAGCCCCGCCGACCGGGATTCTCGGCGCGCGCGCCCGCCCGGCGACCGCCACCCCTGCTGCTCTCTCTCAGCGACGGCCGGCCCGGCGACAGCCGCCCCCGCGGGCTCGGAGGCCGACGCCAGGGCCAGGCTGCGGCTCGCCGGGGACTACGCCTACCTCCTCACCAGCGTCCACCACCACAAGGTACTGGAGATCGCGCGTGCTATGATGATCCGGTGTGGAGTGTTTGGTCTGTGTTGTGCCTCTCTGGTAACGGCGTTGATCTGCTCCCTTTCCTACGAGGGAGGTCACCTGTTCGATGAAATGACAAGGAGGGTTTGCATTGCTTTGCTCAGAGAATGTGGTGTAACTTAACAAGAGCTCACTATCACGAGAACTCTCGGCTAGAGTCCCAGAGGCAATTTGGCTATAATAGTGACCGGCTAATTGATAGCTGTTGGCTTGGCTGACCCAAACCCAATCCTCAACCATTGCTTCGGTAGTTAGTGGTGCAGTACAGTTCATAATCATGCTATGATGTTCGGGTGTGCAGTATTTGGTCTGTGGTGTGCCTCTGGTAACAGCGTTGATCTGCACCCTTCCTACGTGGGAGGTCACATGTTCGATGAAATGCCAAGGCGGGGTTGTGTTGCTTATAGAATGGGATGCAACTTAACGCTATCATGAGAACTTTGGGTTAAGAGTATCAAAGGCAGTTTAGCTATACAGTAACCGTCTAATTGATAGCTGTTGGCTGAGCCAAACCCAATCCTGAATCGTTGATTTGGTAATTAGTGGTACAGACGCACAGTATGGTTTATAGTCATGCAATGTGTTAGCATATATGCAACCCATAGCGAAAGGTTACTGATAATACTGGTGACATACTGTACTATAAGATGGAAATGGCATTAAATTATCAGGTTTCCGGTTAGCTAGCTCGGATACTGTTTCCAAACTCTTTATTCAATTTGTTAGCTAGCTCGGATCTTTTGTTCAGCTTTCCGGTTGTGCTGGTAGTATATGCGTTGATGGCTTACTTCTTCGTTTTCTGGTTGTGCTTTCCGGTTGTTCAGCTAGCTCATTCGTCCACGTCGTCGACGCCGTTCGTTCATGGCATTCGTCCACGCACGTCCCCGCGCATCGCTGGTGGAGAAGGTAAAGCCCTAGTGTTGTCGGCCTTCGTGCCGGTTTTGTCGTGCCCGGCCTTCGTACCGGTGTTGTTATTGTGTGGGCCTTCGTGCCGGTTATGTGGATGTGTGGGCCATCGTGCCCCAATGTGGACGTCGGCCTTCGAGCCGATGTTTTTCTTGCAGGTTTTGGGAACCTCCCGTACGGGGAGGTTACGCGAAATTTTCAACTAATAGTGATGTCTTTATTGTTTTGCGAAGCGGGACTTGTCGGAGGGACCTTGACCGTGTTCGTGCACCTACCCGCCCTGCGCCGCCACCCTAGGTATAAATCACCTCTCGTGTCTTATAGTTGTTGTAATTACTTTGCGTAACCGAGTTAGGCGTCTCCCGTCCGAAAGAGATTCGCGGTCGTTGGTATGCGGATCGGTGCATATCTGCGACGGTGTCTCTTTCGGATTGTCCACGTTTTTGGACAGCCCGAGGATGCGTAGATGGGTTAGCTTCCATGTTCCGCCCCGTTCGAGTCGGAGTTTCGGCAGCCCCTCCCGTTGTTCTCCGGATGCACACTCTCCCAGTCGGGACGTGTATCGGGAGAACAGCGGGTGGTGCTGCCGAAATTCCGTCTCGGACGGGCGCAGAGCATGGAAGCTAACCTCATCTACGCATCCTCGGGTGGGATTAGGACCTATCCTTCACCTATTAGATGGTAGGGACGCCTTGTAGATGCATATGCTGGTTTTATTGCTCGCTTACATTGGCGCATGTCAGAGGATGGCGATCGTGAGTGGATGTACACCGGCTGGACAAGGGAGAAACGAGACCACCGAATGGGTTAGGGGGACCGGTGCTTTCTGGAGCGGGCATTTGGCCCAGCTGCTAGAGGGTCGATTCGGATGCGGTGTCCGTGCGGCAAGTGTAAGAACAAGAAATGGAGAGACAGCGTACGGTTATGGAAGATCTTTTCAAGTACGGATACGTTCCAAACTATACGCGCCGGGTCCACCATGGTGAACGAGATCCTATTAGGGAGGTACCGGTGAGGCAGCTCCTCGAGGACCTTGATGCGAGATGCCGGGATGGCAGATCCGATGGAAGACTACCGGGAAGGGGGTTCCCGAAGGAATAGAGGCGGAGGAGGATCCGGAGGAAACCGCAAAGGCGTTCTACGCCATCTTTGGAGGCGGCACAGAAGCCCCTTCACGAGAACACACATGTTTCGCGGCTGGATGCCATTTCTCAACTAATTGCGTTGAAGTCGTCACTGGGCATCAGTCGAGAAGGTTTCGATCTCTTGTTGGCGACGGTTGGCAACTTGCTTCCGAAGCTTCACGTGTTGCCGAAGAGCACGTACGAGTCACAGAGGATGCTTCGAGCACTCAAGATGCCATACGAGCCGATTCATGCTTGTAAGAATGGGTGTGTCCTGTTCAGGGATGACCACGAGGACGCAACACACTGTCCAAAGTGCAAAATCTCTAGGTATGTGGAGGTAGAAGGCAGTGATGGCATCAAGCGACAGTCAAAGATCCCCGAGATGGTCATAAGGCACCTTCCTTTCACACATTGGCTCCAACGGCTGTATATGACAGAGGATACCGCGAAAATGATGGTGTGGCACAAGAAAGGCAAGAGGTACACTAACAAGATGGTACACCCAGCGGATGGTGATGCATGGAGGCACTTCGATGCCATGAATTTCGAAAAGGCTGAGGAGGCTCGGAATGTACGCGTAGCGTGTAACCTTGAGATGGGTTCAACCCGTTTGGAATGATGGCGGCCCCGTACACTTGTTGGCCGGTGTTCGTGATCCCCCTCAATCTTCCCCGGCGTCATGTTTGAACCCGGAACGTGTTCTTGACGCCGATAATACTGGACACCCGGGCAACAATATGGGTGTGTTCATGCAGCCAGTGTGGGATGAATTGCAACATGCTTGGGACGAGGGGGTGCTGACGTACGACCGAGCTACAAAGAGGAACTTCACAATGCATGTGTGGTACCAGTATTCATTGCATGACTTCTTGGCGTATGGCTTGTTCAGCGCGTGGTGTGTTCACGGGAAGTTCCCTTGCCCAACATGCAAGACAGATGTGATGTTCACCTGGCTGAAAAAGGGTGGCAAGTACTCTTCTTTCGACAAACATCGGCAATTCCTGCCCGAGGGCCATGAATTGAGACGGGATGAAAAGCATTTCACGAAAGGTGTTCAAGTCACCGACCCCATTCCTGAGCCTAGGAGCCCTGCCGCTGTCCTTGCCGAGCTACAGGCTCTCCAAATTGATGAAGTGAACGGTGGTTTTATTGGATATGGTACCACACACATGTGGACTCATATATCGGGCTTGCATAGGCTACCGTACTTCAAGGACCTTCTTCTTCCACACAACATCGATGTAATGCACACGTAAAAGAATGTCGCGAGGCACTCGGGCAACACTCATGGACCTTAGTAAGAAGTCGAAGGACAACGTTAAGGCTAGACTCGACATTGAAACGATTTGTGATAGACCAAAGCTTGTGATGAAGACCCCTGCGCCAGGCAAGAGGTGGAAAAGGGGTCCGGCCGATTACGTCCTGAAAAGGCCAGTTAGAAAGGAAATACTGAAGTGGATGAGCACGTTGCGGTTCCCTGATGGGTATGCGAATCGGCCCGGGAGTGAACTTGGAGACTATGAAAGTGTCGGGGATGAAGAGTCATGACTTCCACATATGGATTCAGCGGGTCCTTCCCGCGATGACCCGAGGATACCTCCCCGAGCCAGTGTGGCGCGTCCTGGCAGAGTTGAGCTTTTTCTTCCGACAGCTTTGTGCCAAGCAGTTATCTCGAGAAGTTTGTCTTGAACTGGAGAAGGGTGCACCTAAGTTGCTCTGCAAGTTGGAGATGATATTTCCACCCGGCTTCTTCCTATCGATGCAGCATCTGATTTTGCACCTACCAAGGGAGGCACGGTTGGGGGGCCCATGCAGCACCGTTGGTGCTATCCAATCGAGAGGTGTCTAAAGCTACTTCGGAAGAAGTGTAAAAATAAAGCCAAAATTGAGGCTTCTGTGGTAGAGGCATTCATTATGGAGGAGGTGTCGACATTCACACAGGCGTACTATACCAAAAAACTTCAAAGACCGCAAGATCCAACCCCTCGTTACAACGTTGAGGAGAACTCATCGAACCTCGGCCTTTTCAAAGGGGATGTCGGAAGAGGAAGCACGGCTACCAATCCGAACTTGACCCATGAGGAGTGGACCACTATCATGATGTACTTGTTGTTGAACCTTGATGAGTGCCCTGGATTATCGAAGTAAGTTCTCGATACGCTTGTTTCATACACCATCACTATATCATCGACCTATCGATTCGACCCCCTGTCTCTTGTTTTTCGGGGAATTCATTAATATTTCGGAGGGGCAATACTGCTCCTACCTCGCAACAAGAGGACCGTCTTCTTAGACATGGCAAGCCCAACTTTGTTTCCTGGTTCTGTTCAAAGGTACCTATCGTTTCCCGACTTTGTGATTCCACTTTGCTCCTAGGAGCGAGTAATTTAACGGTCGAACCTGTCCTAACCTTGCGAGGCCCGGACCGATCCGCAAATGAGTGCTGAATTGAGAGAGGTGGGCCTTGGCTTCACCGTAAGGTCAAGTCATACACCGTTTATGATGTCAATGGCTATCGCTTTCGCACTAGAGGCTACGAGGAGAGCCGGCCCCAACTAAAAACCACGTGCGGCGGAGTTCGTACTCCGGCAATGATAAATTGGACTATTACGGCATAGTCGAAGAGATATACGAGCTTGAATTCAAGGGTGGTAGTTCTTTGAAGCCGGTGGTATTCAAATGCCATTGGTTCGATCCTTATGTCACGAAACAAGACTCTAAGATTGGGCAAATCGAAATTCGACGGGATTCCAAGTATAATGGAGACGATGTCTATATTCGCTAACCGAGACGCCAACCAAGTTTATTACCTTCCATGGGCGTGCCAAAGTGGCCCAAGGCTTGCGGGTTGGAGCCTTGTGCACATGGTATCGCCGCGCTGTAAAGCTGCTACCCCAAATGATGACGATTACAACTATGACCCAACGACAGATGAGTTCTATCAACCTGAGGGGCTAGATGGGCAATTCGAGATAGACATTTCTGCGCTAATGAGCATGGAAGTAGAGAACGACATCGATGAGGACGAGGGTGATGACGTGCTGGATGCTAAGGACTTACAACTCCTTGAGCAATGGCAGAGGAAGCGCGAAGGAGTTGTTCTGGACGATGACGATGACGATGAGGACGATGATGAGGACGATGATGAGGACGATCGAGAGCTCGACAATATCGATAGTGATGACGAGGAAATTGGTGACGACGTGCGCTACTGGAGAGCGGACAAGGCGTACGAGGTGAAAAACGAGCGTCGGCAGCGCCGGCTCAAGAACAAGGGGGTAGCACACCACCAAGGGAACCGGTCCCTCCCGCAGTTCATGGACGCCTGGGTATGCTCCTTTTGGTACACATGGACTCATATAGCGCTCAATCTATTTACCTCTAACCATGTTTGTGTTTTCCTCTCGCGAGAGGGACTCCCATGATGGGGAGGAGATCAACGTGGTGGTGGGTTATGCCCTTTCTAAAAGGGCAAGGCGAAGGACCCGAACAACGGGTTCGACCGCGGGACGGGCCGGAGGCGTACACCAACGCCGGCGTCCACCCCAAGCTCGTCGAGTACGGCACCGCGTTTCGCCGACGCTATGGGGACGACAAGGACCCCCACCACGGAGCCCCCGGACCCGGAGCTCGTGATGAGGTTGCGAGGAGGGAAGCGGCACGGCTCCTACCTTGGATGGCCAACGCGCCATCGACCCGACCACTACTCCCACGGCGAGGAGATTCGAAAAGCCAACTCCGGCGGCTCCTCCGGCATCCCCATAGCGCCACGACGGCCCGAGCACCGCCCGGATGTACATGCGGATGCAGGTAAGTGCGGTTCCATTCATCGTTCACACACGATCCACCTTCGCTTCACATACCATCAACCATGTGCGGGTGTAATATTGCAGGCTAGGTTCGAAGAGCTGGAGGCCAACCAGGCGGCCCAGGACTTGGCCCACAAGATGCAGCTGGCGGCGGTGGAGGCGGCCCACCAGGCGCACCTGGCGGCACTGACGGAGCACCACCAGCGTCAGATGGCGGACCTGGCGAGCTTCCTCGGACCCGGCACCGCGCGGAGCTTCCTCCTCGCTCTTTGCTCCGGCACCGGTCAGTCCAGTCCGGTCCCGGTCCCGGCTCGCTCTCTGTTCGGCGTCCGGTGAGTATAATACTAATTGCCTCACTTGCTTTAGCTTGTGCGGCCATCCTGCAGGTACTTTACTAATTACCTCACTTGTCCTTTGTGCAGGCTCCGTCGGCGGGTTCGAACCCGACTCCCAGCCCTCCACTGGGTGCCAGCCCTACACAGCAAGGCTGGCCAGGGTACCCGACCTACCCGACCTACCCCACGCAGCCGTTCACGTGGGGGCCTCCTCCTCCACAGTCGCAGGGCTACTCCTCGTGGCCGGGGGCGCTGACGCAGCAGGGGCCTCGCGCAGGACTATGGCACTACGACGCCGCGCCGTCAGGGTGGACTCAGGCACCACCACAGGCAGGGTGGGGTTCGTGGGAGCAAGGTGGGGGCGATGGGACCCCTGGGGACGACGCCACGAGCTAGGTACGTTTGCCTCCCTTAACTAATTGTCGGCCTTCGTGCCGCTATGGTTGTCGGCCTTCGTGCCGCTGTGTTTATCGGCCTTCGTGCCGTGGTGGTTATCGGCCTTCGTGCCGTGGTCGTTGTTGGCCTTCGTGCCATGTTTTTTGCGGGTCTTGGAACCTCCCCGTGCGGGGGAGGTCGCCGAATTTTTGAGTGGATACTAATCTTTTTATCTCTTTTTGTAGGAGGACCTGTGGGGGTACTCGGTGACGAGCTAGGTACCTTTGCCTCCATCTTCTCGACTAGGATGCATGTTAGACCCTTTTGCCCTTATGTTGGACTTGTAGGACTTGTTGGACATGTATGTTGGACATGTATGCACTTGTTACGCGACGTTATGTGTATTTCGGACATGTATCGATGGATTTGATGATGTTCATGTGTGGATTCATGTTGAGATCGAATCCGATGATGAAATGCGGTTTATATGCTATACTGTTGTTATAAATGTGATCTGTGGTATATATATATGCTATAAATGTGATTCGAATGCAATGAAACAAAGCAAAAAAAAAAAAAAAAAAAAAAAAAAAAACCAGCTTTGCCGACAGCTTTGACCATAGGCGTCGGCAAGCCGTGTACTTTTTGCCGACGGCGGGTGTTTGCCTTGACCTTGGCGGGGCTTTGCCGACACCTTGCGTGCACTGGCTGTCGGCAAAAAAGAGGAGTTTGCCGACAGCCATATTATCCTGGCGTCGGCAAACCCTCACTTTGCCAACGCTGCGGGCGTCGGCAAACCAGGCTTTGCCAACGGCCCCGGCCGTCGGCAAACTGGCTTTGCCAATGCCCCGGCGTCGGCAAAATCATGACTTTGCCGACGGCCACGGGCGTCGGCGAAGCGAACGGCAGCCGAGTTGACGGCGGTTGTTCCTTCGCCGACGGAGACCACGTGGTTGTCGGGCGAAAGGACGCCGACGCGCCTAATTCCCGTCGGCAAAGTCCTGTTTGCCGACGGGATTTTTGCCGACAGCGGTTTGCCGACGGGAATAGGGAAATCCCGTCGGCAAACCTGTTCGCCGCTTGTAAAAGGGGCTTCGCCGACAGCTTTTAGCCGTCGGCAAACCCGCGAATTCCTGTAGTGAGCATTGAGCCATTTTTTTCTTTGGTCCTTTAGTCTATTTCATATGAGCCATTTCAAAGTTACAGTAGAATAAGAATGCAGTTTTCTCATTTGTGAAGTAGCCTCCCCCCATCTCCCTCCTTCAACATTCAGTTTAGGTGCTAGTTGAAATGCTCATTTAGTCTTCTTTTATGTTAGTTTCAGTTTATAATTTTGTTCATTTCATAATTTTGGAATGACCAATAAAATTTTCTCATTTGTATATGCTTTCGTTCTCATAGATACTAGTGACTGCTTTCTTATAGTATCAGTTTTATTTTGATCAGGATTTACTATTACTTACTGCTTCATTGTTTTGTATTTAGTCCCTACTGTTCAGCGTAAATTTTTTGGCAGGGTGATGTAAGTTGGATATGAGTAAGGTTGATTTGGCACTGTTCCATCCTTGCAAGATACTGGTAAGGTACTTGCTCAGCAACACTGAATCTCTATAGCTTTGTACAAAATGTGGCCTTGAATGTTTATAGCTCAGCAACCCTGAATGTTTATAGTATCACTTGAATTTGCAATTGTGAAGTATCATTTTAATTTCCCTTTGAATTTTGGACAGTATAGATAAAATCTGTAGATTTTGTCATGTGTATATGCCTTTGTAGACATAGATACTAGTGTGTGCTTTGATACAGTATGAAATATTCATATGTTTATACTGAATTCTCAAGTGTAATTTTATATGACTGGGTGGTGTAAATTTGGTTATCTATTGAGTGTATTTTTAGTTTTGAAGTAATTCATTTGAGAATATGAACCTTTTTTGTATTTGGTGCTGATTCATGTAATTTTTTATTTGGATTTACTCGTTTGGCAAAATCTAGTGGCTTCTTGTCACTAATCTTTAGATGCTACCCAACAGAATGTGAGCCTGATGATATGGCACTGCTTCATCCCCAGCAAGCATTGTGTAAGCATGCTTCCCTCATTAGTATATGTAGTAGCTCCCGGTGTGGTATCAAGATCAGTTGCAGAATTAACATGATATCCCTGATATCATTAGTTTTCCAGAATTAACCTGTAATTACAGAATTAACATGGTTCCTGTTTTTTGTTTCTATTCAGCCTGCTTGGCATTTCAATTGGTCATGGTCAATTGGTTTCTGCTTGTTCAATAGTGTTCAGTAGAGTGAGGAAGTTGTCAAAAATGATAACTGGAATTTGACTATTAGATATATTGTTTTGGTTCATCTTTATATTGGTACACTAAACTTGGCAGGAGTGAAATTAGATCGAGGATTTTGCTAAGATGCCACGCAAATGTCTTGTTCTAACCAGAGCATCCGATTCTAACTGTTAATTTGCTTGCTTAGGTACTAACAAAGCTCCATACTACTTGTTGACAGTATGTAACAAAGCCATTATTAAGCCTCATATTTACTTTGCCTTTGGAAAATTTTTCATTTCTTTAAAAATTTAATTTGTTATCTGCCTACTATAGAAAAAATTTGAATATTTGTTGTTGTTTTTGCCAAGTTGGTATTTGATTGTTTGAAATAGGGCCTGTCTACCTCATATCCGGTTGAATAAGGCCATGCCTTCAACCGGTTGAGAGATACAAACAAATCAACCGGCATTGGCAAGAAGGCAAAGCCAGATGATTTGTCAAATCTCTCAAAATGCCAAATCAACCGGCTCTACCAAAAAACAAATATACACATAATTTAACAGATTATAAAATGGAAAAAATAAAATGTATTACATGATATATTATAAAGCCAAATAGTCAAATAACTGAATTATACCATTGAATTACAAATCAAAAAACATGTAAAAACACTGGTTATGGTCCAGTTGATAATACAAAGCCAACAATCTGAATTACAAAGACTTACACCAATCCTCATACAAAAATTACACCACCAATTCAACAAAATTACATTAGTAAATTAGCTATAAATTTATGATTATGATATTGTAAAACCCAAAGGACCTACTGCAACAGGCCCTATATCAAAACAGAAAACATATATCAAATATGATAAACAAATGGGAAAATCTAAGCAAGAGCAAAACAGATTTTCCAAATTTTATCTATGGTATTGTCTCAAAAAAATCTATGGTAGGAAGATAACAAATGAAATTTAAAAAAATGAAAAATTTTGCAAAAGCAAATCATATTTGTTTTTACACCAGACTTATACAAAACTTACACCATCAGTTCAACAAATTTACACTAATCAATTTAGTATAAATTTAAAAATATGATAGTGCAAATGCAAAATGGGCGTGCAAACAAATACCACTGACATTTCAGTTCAGTAGCTTATATAATAAGTCAGTCCACTAACTACCAATAATTCAGTTCAGTCCAGATCAGAAACTACCAGTTCAGATCAGTAACTCCAGGAGATTTCAGTAATATCAGTAAATTGACATCTCATATAAGTCAATACCACATGTCCTGTAACTAAATCACATGAGGGCAATTGTCCAACCTTTTCTGTTCAGTATAAAAGAAGAGAGACAAGTATCATTGTTATATCCTTCAAGCACATACCTTAACCCGATAAAAACATGAATGAGGACAGCCTGGGAATGAAGCAGAGCATTCACGGAATTGCAGACCCTGGAAAAAAATCATCATATTTCAACATAACGCCTAGTTTACTTTGGGCAGAAGACGACGTGGTAGTTGCTGTCGGCTTTGCACTGGCGGACCTTGCCCTCGCCGGGGCTGTGGTTGGCGTCGGGGCAGCCGGGGTCCCTGCACTGGATCGACTGGGCCTTGCCGCCGCAGCTGAAGTCCATGGCAGGTTGAAACCGTCGACCACCGAGATGTCGTAGTAGTCTGCCTCGCCGCCGATGGTGAACTCGGCCAGCGTCGTCGGGGGCTTTCCGGAGAGCTCGCAGCTTAGGGCGCCTGCGCAGTCTCCGGTGGCGCACCACCCGTGGCCATTAGGGGCGAAGTGGCAGCCAGTGCGCCCCCAGATCCTGCCACCCGTCCCAGCGGGTGCCGTGAAGACCCACGTCTGGCCGGGCTCCAGCTGAGTGCCGCCTCCCGCCGGGATGGCCGCCGGCCACACCGTGAACGGGCAGAGGTTGGTGACGACGAACGTGGCCGCTCTGGCCTTGCCGGCGGTGGTGAGCGCCGCCAGCGCTAGGAGGAGAAAGAGGGAGTGGGCAGCTGAGCTCCTGCTCCTGGAGCCACCGGCCAGCACCGGAGACGATCCCATCGCTTGGTCGTGGTGTGGTCTGTGCTTGTTCGTGTGGTGTGGTCGTGGTGTGGTCTGTGCTTGCACGCTGTGCTTGTTGTTTGTGTACGATGGACTTATGTGCTTGCAAACCAAGCGACTCCTAGCCTGCTTATATAGACGGAACTCAGACTCAGAGCGCGTGAGATTACAAGGATGCCCTCTCTCAGGTTGAAGTTAAGCTAGTAGCTTATTAGTAATAACCTCACTCCTGACATGGACATGATTGTCAGGGGGCGGCTCAGCGTCAGCCTGCTGTTCACGACGTTGGCGCGGACGTCCTTGACGACCACTTGGGGCCGGGAGTGATTGGTGAATCAACCCCGGTTCACATGGACGTTCCCGTTCGCGGCGACGAAGACGGCCCTGTGTCAGTTGTTGTTCACGGCGTAGGGGCGGACGTCCTTGACAACCACGTGGGGCCGCTGCCCTCTTTCGACAGTGACGCGCCGATGGTTGTTGCCACGACACTCTCCATACAGGAGCAGATTGAGTCGGTGGTCTGCCTCCCGTTGACTACGCCGCTGATCCATGCTGGTCCGAGGCTTAGGCGTGCACGGACGCCGGTGTCCGTCCACTCCCTCAGGCAAAGCATGCGCATCGCGGCTAGGCCGCGAGTGGCTAATTCAACTGTGCACAGAGGGTCCTTCTCAAGAAGTTGGGGGTCCAGATCCATGAAGACCAGCCCGATACGGACATTTTGGAGAAGTTCGAGGTCGCTTTCCGGGGTGACATGTCAGAGTACAAGCAGCAGTGCTTGCAGCTCCACCTCAACGGCCGGTTTGACGTCACGACCATGGATCTCAATCTGGAGGGCTTGGAGGATGAGTGGGTTACGACTCCTTTTCGTAGCTTTTGTTTCATTAATGTAATCGTCTTGTCTTGGGTGTTGATAACCAGGTGGTTACCAGGGTTTTGGTAACCAGATTGCTACCATTTGCGCTTCAATTGGTTGTAAACTTTGTTTTGAACTTTCTTCTGCTTAATGAAATACGCACAACGGCGTGGTCTCGAAAAAAAAGACATGGACAGGATTGTTGTGCATTATGAGTCTCTTAAAAGGCCCCGTTCGGTTGATTGAGAATGATTCTTAGCCGCACAGATCTTTCACAAAATTATACTAGCGCGCACGATTTCTGAGCTCGGAACGGCCGGTTCCGAAAGAACCGAACAGGGCGCAACTGAGAACAGGAGGTGATCGAGATTCAATTCGGATGATGCGTGTGATCGATGTGATCTTATCTCGACCTACAAGTTATTGCATTCACTCCTAGATCAGCTAGAGCTAGTTGCTTAATAAGCTCATCAATCGCCACTCTTGGATCAGCGTGTTTGAGACGCTGGCTAGCTTCTGGTGGAAATTTTGCCAACACCAGCTAGGCAGCTATATATATCTGTGCCATGCCTTGCCCATATATATATATATATGCATGTGGTGAAGGTAGCCCCTGGCCTCGAGTCGATGAGGATGAACCCATACATCCATCACTTGTAGTAGGTTTTGGCAATGGGAAGCCAAGTGTACATGTATCGCCGTCACCCAATGTAGTATATATTTGGCAGGCATGACAGCATGCATGCAGTTGCTGTTTGTTCATATATGTTGATTTTTTTTTTAGAAAATAGGGTTTTCCCCGCTTATTTTGTATTACCAAAAGCACCAAAGTTTTACAGCATTCGCGTTAGCGCGCCCGCTCAAACGAGTTTTGCAAAGGTTCTAAGACAGGATTATTACACGAAGCTATGGCTCCGCTGACACCAGACTGAAACGATTCACTCCTTCCTGACAACTCTCCATCTCCTGAAGACACGCCACCAGACCTCCTTGGATTTCTTGAGCTATCAACCAGATCTGGTAAACGAACCGCCAAAGGCTGCACATCCAATGCTTCCCACCCTGATGATGATTCGGTCCTCTCCGACGTCCACTGCAGTTGAGGAAGTGAGCTTGCTTTGTCCTCCAGAAGCTTGACGAATTCCATCACCTGCCTTCTTGTGTCGTCCTTGAACAGCACCATCCATCTTCCAAGCATCTTTGCAATCCTGAGCAGCACCTTCTCCATTCCCATCCAAACCGCACCCTGAAAACAAATCTCATTTCTTAGCTTCCATAGAGTCCATAAAACAGCTGAAGAAACAGCATTCAAAGCTTCATGTTTTTTGTTAGCAATCCATAAACTAGCTACTGACTCAAAATTGGCACCTATCTGAGCATGAAAGAAACTATTGACATGAATCCAAATCTGTTTAGCAATCAAACAGTCAAAGAAAAGATGAGTAATGGTTTCTGTTTCAGAACAGAATAAACAAGACAGGTCATCTATGTGCATTCTTTTCATTAGATTATCTCTTGTAAGGAGCTTGTTCCTTGAAAGAAGCCACAGAAAAATTTGCACCCTAGGGGGTATTGTCAATTTCCAAATGGAACTAACATAAAGAGGGACAACCCCCCTAAAATTAATCAAAGCATACAAAGCTTGATTACTATATCTTCCAGAAGTAGTGAAATTCCAGATTATGTGGTCTTCCTCATCAGTGAGGGAGACAGTTTCTATCAAACCCCTCAATTCATACCATTGATTCATACCTCTTTTATCTACAAATCTCCTAAAGGAAAGCATCAAATCTTCCCCATCCCAGACCTCAGCCACTGTTTTCCCATGCTGCTCATTAATAATATAGAGGGGCCAAAACATAGTGGCTAAGCTGATGTTACCCGTCCAGATATCTTCCCAAAACCTTATCTTTCTACCATCCTCTATACTCCATCTTACTCCCAGTAAAGCAGCTTGCATAGCCCAAATGATCCCTTTCCAAAAAGGTGATGCTCCATCAGCTTTGCAGCAAAAGATATTTGGCTTATCAGTTTTATATTTATAATCTATGATATCTTTCCAGATAGCATTATTGCTAAGCTGGTATCTATCTACCCAGGCTCCCAGCAATGAGAAATTCAAACTCCTCATGTCCAAGACCCCAAGCCCCCTGCTTCTTTTTTCTGTGAAACTAACTGCCAATTGGCTAGGTGAAATTTATGATGATTCACATCATCATTCCACAGAAAATGGCCCAAATGAGAGTTAATCATCTCAATGGCCCATTTTGGGAATTTGATAACTGACATCAAGTAGATTGGGATGCTAGCTAGGCAAGATTTCAGTAAAGTTAACCTTCCAGCATAGGAGAGTAATCTCCCTCTCCACCCTGCAATTCTCTTGATGATCTTATCAATAACAGGCTGTAAATCCTGTTTTCTTAATTTGGTGTAATGGAGAGGTACTCCTAGGTATTTGATAGGGAAATCCCCTCTTTTACAGCAAAACAGTTTTGCAAAATCATTGGCTTCATCCTCTTCTAACCCAATAGTCAATAGATCACTTTTGTCATAATTTATCTTCATCCCAGACATCTTTTCAAAACAAACCAAGAGCCTCTTCAAAGTGTTGGCCTTGTCCAGATCATTTTCTAGAAATAATAAGGTGTCATCGCATACCGTAAGCTAATGACCCCCCCCCCCTCTCTCACTTGAGGCAGTAAACTTGAGATCATTCCCGGTTTAGCGGCCTTCATCAACATCCTTGAGAAGACATCGCCACTAGGTTGAAAAGCGGGGGGATAAAGGATCCCCCTGTCTCAATCCTTTCCCAGGCTTGAAGTATTTACTATTTTCATTGTTCATTCTGATACATAAAGAGCCCCCTCTTACTAGTTGACCAATCCAGTTAACCCATCTTTCCCCAAAGCCTCTTGCTCTAAGCATATTCTCTAAAAATTGCCAGCTCACACGGTCATATGCCTTCTCATAGTCGATCTTTAGCATCACTCCTTTCTCTTTCTTTCTATATATCTCATGCACAATCTCATGAGCAGCTACCACACTTTCAAGTATATACCTCCCTTTTATAAAAGCAGTTTGGTTGGAAACAACCAATCTGTCAGCTACACCTATCAGCCTATTGTTCAGGACTTTACCAAAAATCTTGAAACTACAATTGAGCAGACTAATTGGTCTAAATTTCTTGAGAGTCTCAGCTTCTGGCTCCTTTGGAATAAGAGTGATCATCCCATAATTTAATCTTTCTAGATTCAAATCACCCTTCCCAAATTTATTGACTAGAGCCATAAGGTCTCTTTTAATCACTTCCCAGAATTGTTGGTAGAACAAGAATGGTAAGCCATCAGGTCCTGGTGCCCCATCAGCATAAGACTCAAAAACTGCAGTTTTCACCTCTTCTTCTGAAAAATCAGCTTCTAGGAACTCATTTTCCAGATTAGATACTTTTTCTTCTTCCTCCCAGAAGTCCTCACCTAAATTGACATCACCATTTTCCTCTCTCCCAAAAAGAGACTTATAGAAGTCTATTGCATGCCTTAGCATTTCATCTTTATCTTCATGTCCAACCCTCGGGGTTTCCGTGCCTATGATTTTTTCTTTCTATTTCTCGGTTAGCCACAGCTTGAAAATAAGCTGTGTTCTTATCCCCTTCTTTAATCATTCTATCTCTCGGATCTTTGCTTTAACTTTATCTCCTCCAATCTCCAAATTGCTTCTAACTCACCAGTAATAGTCTTCATTCTACCTTTTTCATCGGTGTCAGCACCCTTTCTTCTTGGATCATATCCAAGATGTCAAACTCAAGCGGAGATTCTGTTTTTCTTTTCTCTCTTTGGCATTTATATTTTCCTGACCCTTAATCTTCTTCCTAGATAATCTAGTTTTAAATTGCCAAATCTCCATAGGGTCTTCAAAGGCACAAGGAGTTTCCCAAATCTTTTGACCATTACCCTAAAGTCAGGTTGCTCAAGCCACCATTTTTTAAATCTAAATATGCTAGGATTCTTAGGAATCTTGTTACCCAGATCTAGCACTAGAGGGACATGATCACTCACCCTCTAGATCTAGTATCTACAAAAGCTAAAGGGAAACTCGCTCAAAGTTAGTAGTACAGAAGATCTTATCTAAAGCAGCTAGAATAGGCACTTCCGATTATTTGTCCAAGTAAAAGATCTAGAAGAGTTCTTGAGCTCAATTAGACCCCACTTATTTATCAAATTTTGCAGTTCATCCGCCCATTTCGATTGATGATTCCATTATTCTTCTCAAAAGCATTTAGAATTATGTTAAAGTCTCCACCAATTACGTAGGCCCATCCCAGTTAGCTAGGAGCTTATCTAGTTACGCTATAAAGTATTCTTTTCCTTCCTCATAAGGTGATCCATACACAACCACTAACCTCCAAATAAGCTTATCATGGATGTTCTTGATCATCCGGATACACTATATTTACCCGGACTCCAAGCAATTGGGTCTAGTTTTTTACCATTAACACCTACTAAGATCCCCCAAAGCACTACCATTTGCGGGGAGAGAATGCCAAATAAAATCAGGATGAATATATTTAAGAAAATACTCTTCAAAGAGTTCCTTTTTAGTTTCCTAGAAGCCCACAAAGTCTAGCTTGTTATCATTAACAAAATCAGTTACACATTGTAATCTACCTTCCTTATTTAGCCCTCTTATATTCCAAAAAGATCCTATCATTTTTGACATTCTTGACTATAATTAATTGTGTTGCCCTCAAAGGCAGTTCTGCTACAAGATGGGTCAACCACATCATGCTGCAAAGTACTATCTAGCTGGTTCCCTTCTAAAGGAGGGATTTCAAGAACCAGCTGTTCAATATTCAAATCTCCAGGTAAATTGACCTTAGGATTAATTTCCTCAAATTGTTTCCTACAAGCATGTTCATTATTTTTTAGATCATTAATGACCTTATCAATGGTAGAAGCATTAGAGCCCAAATTAATATTAACACAAGCAGCTTTAAAAGCTAGATCAGAATTGCTTTCAAAAGCAAAGGATTTGTGAGCTTTACCTGTTTCTAAGCTCCTTATCCTGGCTAATTCTTGGGCTTTTTGCATAGCAGTTTTCCCATCATCCTTCCCTCTTCTTGGTCTTGGAATCCTCTCCATAGGCCCCCATTTGGACTTCCTCTTTTGCATGTTCTTGTTTTTGTTAAAAGCTTCCTCCACTCTGTTAGCTATGGTATGTTGAACCCTGTGATCAGGCCTCAATTGCTCCAGAGTGATGCCTTCCTCCTTCTCCTCTTCATCTTCTTCCAGATCATCCAGGAGATCATATTCCTCATCTGAGTTCTCAAGCTCCATTTTCTTCAGCAGATTAGCACATTCTTCAGAAGCCCCTTCTCTGGCCTGCCTTCTGAATTCCTCCCATTTGGAGTGTTGGGACTCATCTTCGATTAGAGTCATAAACCTCTGACCCATCATCCTGCAGTCAGATCCCACTGCTGCTGCTGTCTTTGGTGTTAAGAAGCTTTCTTCATTGCTGTCTTGTTTTTTGGGTGCTTCTTCACCAAGCTCAGACATGCAGATTTCAGTAGTCATCTTGTGGTTTATCCCCTCAACATAGCTCCCCTCAATATCCTCCACAATGATTCTGTTCTTGTCATTCTTGCTTGAAGCTGAAGCTCCTTTTCTCTCTGTATGGTAGATTTCTTTGACTTTTTCTGTGGAGTTTAAACTCCCATCTGCACCAGGAGTTAACTCCTTCACATCCACTTCCATCATACTCTCTTTCTGAAGCATCTCAGGTATCTGACTTTCCACACCCCAAGCCTGATGTTCATGTGCTATCAGTAGCTCATCATCATATTTGGCAAAGGGTTCTGTTTCTTTCTGCTTGTCTTCCATAGATTGACTCTCTGGCTTCATCTTTTCCCCCATCAAATCCTTCATCCACCTGATTTGGTCAAGGTCTTGCGTATCTGCCAGACTAGACCCAGCAGCTCCATTGTATCCTCCCTGAGCACTGTTATCAGCATCTCCAGAGCCATTGTTTTCAGAGCTGTCACCCTTGTTGTTATCTGTTTTGTCTTGATCCCTCTCTTTTTTGCTTGTCTTCATTGTCTTGATCATGCTTCTTATCATCTCCTTTATCATCTCCACCTCCAGGACCCATTCCAGGTTCAGGATTGGCTTCATCAAGTACCTTGATATTCACCACATAAAGTTTCACTCCAAGTTCAAAGAGCCTAGCACTTGGTATCTTTTTAATGTCCCCTGCAGGCTACCTTTACTTTGACTACTTCATAGAAAGACTTGAATACCACAGCCCATTCCACATTCATAAGCAGCCCAAAAGTTGAGACTATCTGAGCAAATACTTTCCAGTGACAATTCTTTGGTGGAATCCCTCTAAGCTCCACCCAAACTTGCTCCAGTTCACTATAAGCTTGACTTTCACCCTTCCACTCCTGTACCTCCACTTGCACTCCTGCCTTCCTAAGATTGAAAGATGGATAGCTAACAATATCACTGATCTTCTTGTTTGGAGGAAACCTGACTAGAAATTGTCCTTTCTCAATTTCTCTTAACTGCCAAGGCCATTCCTTGCTGAATATTTCTGCCAGCTCCTTCTCCAACTCTGACATAGCAATCTGCCCAGACTTGACTATCACAACTCCACAGTTAGTCAGATTCAGCCACTCCACTTCCTTATCAGCTGGAACATCAAGATGATAGAATCCTAATCCAGGACCAGCACTACCCATGAAACTAGCAACTGGATGCTCAGTAAGCCACATAGGACAGACATCCATGTGGTGACCCGGGACACCACAAATGAAGCAAACTTTGGGGCGAGTACAGTTACCCACAAAGTGCCCGGGTTCACCACAATTGAAGCAGGTGAGTTTCTTGTACCTTGGGTCAATGAAGAACCCTGCCGCCCCCTGCTGGTTCGCTTGCCCTTGACCTTGTATCATCTTCTGTTGAGCACGCGGTTGAAGTTGGGGTTGAACCTGCGGCGGTGGTGGTGGAGGGGTCGGTGGTTTCGGCGCCTGTTGCCGGGCCTGCGGGTAGTAGTTCTGGCGAGGAGCCGCCTGCCTTCTGTCTGGTTCCCGGCCTCCCTGGGCCGGTCCCCTTGGTGGCGGCGGAGGTGGTGGTTGCTGGCGACCTTGGCGTTGAGGCGGTGGTGGCCGCCGCTCCTCCGGGTGCCAGATCCAGCGCCCCTCCGCCATCTTCCTTGTAGCGACCTCGGCGTAGGTGGCTCTCTCACCTCCCTTCCCCCACACGTCCTTCGCAAAGCTGATCTTCACCGGCGTCTGGTTCCTCCGATCTACCTCTCGAGCTGGGAAACAATCCGCCGCCGTGAACTCCCTCGATTCCACCAGATCTCGTCGGATCCAGCAGAGCGACGAGGAGACGGCCCTGGCGGCGAGGGGGATCGAATTGCAAACTGCCCGAGGTGGAGGGGAGTCAATCACCCAAAGTTGGCCAAAGATTTCAGCCACCACCTCGTCATCTTGGAGTTTCTCGATCTGGTCCTCCTCCTGGGTCTCCCGCTTCTCTCTCCCCTCACTGCCAGGTGGGGCCGAGCAATTGCCCACCTGGCTATCCTCCCTGTCCGCGCGGGGCCAGGTCGTCAGCCATGGTGGGTAAGGCCAAGGTGGGTCGGGCTCAAACCCTAGATCCGCCCGCTGGCTGGGGGAGGAAGACGACGCGGAAGGTGACGTCATCTCTGCCTGATCGTTCATATATGTTGATCGATGGAGTGTGTTGTTTCTCCTTAAAATTTCATATTGTTGCTATATACAAGAATACACAATTACAACTAGAGTTTCAGTCCTGACGTGACCGTATTTTTATTTGTTGAGCCAGGCAGATGGCAAAGGCGATGGATGGGCGTGGTGGTGGCAGGAGGATGGGCTTGGAGATGGTAACTCTACTTTCCATCCTAGTTCTCGCCGCCGGTGTCGGTGGGGCAAGACGGGAGCTCTCTCAACGAATCGCAGGATGGAACAGGGCGCGCCTCGGCCACACCACAGGTTGCACAATCGCCACATCGATGCTCGAGGTGCAAAGTGGCAGCGAGGTGCCAACAGCGAGTGTGATGTTAAGCTGTGAGCACTCTGTTTGTTCAATAAAATGCCAACAAAGATAATGTGACTACACCAAAACTATGCTGGCAATGAACATATGCTGGCTTCAAACTTCATTTTCTAAAGGAACACTAACAGACCGATATAGATCTTCCACGGTGTCATAATGTGATTCCACCATCATCGTTGGTTTTTTTTTTCTTTTTTGTTGAGCAACTGAAATATACAAACTTCCGGATCTGAAAGAAACACCAAAAAGTCAGAAGCAAAGCATTGATAATAATATAATAAATAAAAATTATTGGAGATGTGAGGAGTTGAACCCCAAACCTTTAAGCATGCAATCCTTAATGCTCTACCAGTTGAGCTACACCCCCAAGTCTTATTTAGCTTTCTAGTCTAATATTTTTATTCGATAAATAGTCTATAATATTAATAACAAACAATGGAAAAAGTGAGTACTAGGAATATACGGCTTTCATACGTCATACGTGTTAGATTGCATGGAGAAGTACATCTTTGAGTTAAGGGCGGATCCCCCAGGAGCGCTAGCGCAGTCCCTGGTCTCGCATGTCATGTGGCTGCTGACACCAAGGAAGTCCAGCCAGTTTGGGTGGGCACTGCGACGTGCCACGACTGACTAGGGTTTAGCCGAGTGCCGCCACAGGTGAGGATCACAGCCGGCCATAGCAGGAATCGGCATAGATTGGTGATCAAGTGTTGTTGCCGCTCTGGTCCTGCTGGTGGTGATGAGGAACAAGAGAAAGACTAAACGAGCGCTCGTTGTGTGTACGCACTACTGGAAACGCGAACTTCTTCGCCGAGTGTTCCAAACTATTTTGCCTGCAGTAGTGAGGTACAGCTCGGCTCGGTGTACATATGTTCAAAACTTGGAAGGTTAGCTAGTATATAAAAGTTAGAATGTTCTTGTCGTGATAGTTTGGTTTGGACCCAATTTGGAAGTGGTACTTGGCAGACAGGAGTCGGAACTTGCATATGTCTAACTTGGTGGATTCCCCACACGTTGCCGCAGGTATGAAGGAGGAATATGACATCTTGATTGAATAAGAGATATGTTGACACCTTGTATGAAGAGATAGAATGTCTAGTGGCTATCCCATGCGTTGTTGCAGCAATTTGGGATAATTATTACCATTCGTTCCAGAGAAATTGAGGTAGAGATTTTAGATAAGCAATAAATATCAATGTGAGATAAAATGGTTAATGATAATATTACTGGTTCTCCTTTTTAAACAATCGTCGTACAAAATCATAGGCATATTTCAAGACTCCGTGTGATTTGGAAGAAATCTGAAGAAATTGAAAAAACATACAACATGCCGCCTGTCAGCAGACTGCAGGTTCAGATAGCATGTGAATCTTGATGAAAGGTGAGGTACATGCATGCTGCATCCACAATAATAACACTTGTGCAGTAACACAAAGGAAACCAGTGGCCCCTAGATCCATGCTCTAACCCAATTCATCAGGTGTGGTCCTGGTGGATGTTCGGGTTGCACAAAAAAACCATAAATATGCCTGGTGTGCACACATTGGTGAAAATCAATCAAAATGTTATTTCCCATCAGAATCCACTCTTTTCGCCTCACGTACACTCTTCCACACATATGAATACACAAAATAGCTAAAAGATCATTGCTCAAATTGATGTGTTTTATACCATCTAAACCATAGAAAAGAGAGAATAGAGGATCCAAAACCCAAGGCCTAGTTATCAAGCAAAGCAACTTCCGGGAAGAAACTGTTAAAAGTAGGTCTCGTGTTTAGCAACGATCCTATCTATAGGTAGGGTAACAGTAAACAAGGAAATAGGGAAGAGTAATAATAAACATTCATGTCATAGATAACATAATCAAATAAAAGATAACATTTAGAAGGTTTAAGAAATACTGCCATGCAAATAAGGAACAAATGTCAAAAATCAGCTGAATGAACAAGAACAGTTTGAACTACCAACAGTGCCAAAAAAGGCGAATAGGATCAACACTTCATGGACCAATGATCAACTCAACACTTCTATTGTGTTTCTTGGTAAAAACATTTAGCTAGCGTTGCTGGATGCTCCTTTCAAAGCAAGAATTAATCCTGTTCCTTGAGTCTTTTTTCTGCAAACTTCATGCGATTAAAACTAATCTTCTCTAACTGAACCTGCGTATATAAGGAAAAGCGTAAGAAAAAGTTATATAGCTCATCACGGTAGGCATAGAGCAAACAAGTAATATATACAGAGGTCAAATTGCAATTGTGCAGATCATCCTTCTTGTAACAGAAAACTAAAAAAACAGAACTCCCCTCTTCATATAATAGTAGTGCAGGTAATGTATAGACAAAGCTGCATATTGATGGGAGTCCATGCAAGAATATTATGTTCAACTGAGGCTAGAATGAGTTCTATTTTTTTGTGCCAGAGAATTCCAAAAATATGAGTTCTATTTATTTGTGCCAGAGGCCGGCGAGCGAGAGGTAGAGATGGTGCGGCGGCGAGGCAGCGACGCCGTGCTCGTCGTCGCCCACGACAGGGGAGTGGGAGAGATTGAACTCAATCTCACGCTAGCATTCTCACAATTAGACTACGTCTAACAAACTAAGTAACATACTGAATAAGCAAAGACCCTAAAGACTAGGAAGTAGGAACGAATGTCGCCATGTGCGCACAACCATGCATATCCCACGCATATTGCATGCTGCTTCTTAGCCACTTCTACGCCTCCTATGTAGGTGGTCGTCGCTATCCATAAGAGGTACAGCCTGAATATTATTCTGCCCAATTCTGAATACATTTCCAATATTTTAGAAAGCATCAGACATCAGTTAAGGGTTCCCTTCTTCACGGAAATTATTATCCCAGTAGGGGCTTTGCCCCTCCTGTAGCACATAAAAAAACAAAGTGTTGAAGAAGGGGGATTAGAGGATTGTTAGACAGTAGATATACGGCCCATGGGCCTGCCCCTAGTGGCTCCCCTTGTGGCCTATATGTATACACTGACTATGTCTATTGATGGTTAATCCAAGTATTACACAACCCTAATACTCTCTCATGGTATCACGGATCGGTTCTCGATCTCGCTTCCGCTAGGAGCCGCCGCCGCAGCGCCTCTCGCCGGTGCACATCGCACCGCCGCTGAGAGTCCCTCGCCGGCTCCCCCTCTCCCTACCCTACCCCTCCCATGGCTGACGACGACGCGCTGACGGAGGAAGAGCGCGCGGCGCGCGCAGCCGCCGCCGCCGCCAAGGCTGCGGCCGATCGCGAGGCGGCCCTCGACGCGCTCGAAGCCAAGCACGCCGCGGTCCACGCCCAGGCCCTCGCCGTCGTCAACATCAAGGTGCTGATCCCCATCACCCTCGATCGCGTCACCAACAACTACGATCGGTGGCGCAAGGTCTTCCTCGTCGTCCTCGGCAAGTACGCGCTGACGGATCACGTCCTCTCCGATGAGGTCCACCCCACGCGATCCGCATGGGCGCAGATGGACTGCACCGCGCTGTCGTGGATCTACGTCACCATCAACGCCGATCTACAGCAGCAGGTCATGCTCAAGGAGCCCTCCGCTCGCGTCGCCTGGAAAGCCCTCGACGATGAGTTCCTAGGGCAGCGTGAATCACGTGCCCTCCTCCTCTCCGCCGAGTTCCGCAACTTCAAGCAGGGCGCCCTCAACATCACCGACCACGCCGTCGGTTGGAGACGATAGCGAGCGCCCTCGCTGAGTTCGGCGATCCCGTCGGCGATCGGACGCCGGGGTGATGACGCTGATCCGCGGCCTCAATGGCACCTTCCGCCATATGATGTCGCATCTGAAGCTCCAGCGCCCCTTCCCCACCTTCAACGAGGCGCGGAACCTTCTCCTTCTCGAGGAGGTTGACCTCAAGGACGCGGCTGCCGATGATCCACCTCCTCCTGCCGCCCTCTACACCTCCGGCGGCGGCGCCCCGCAGCAGCCCTCCGGTGGGCAATCGGGCGGCGGCCAGGGGCGCGGCGGCAGCAACGACGGGCAACGCAATAACAACCGCCGTCGTGGCAAGAACAAGAACGGCAACGGCGGGCTCGGCGGCCCTAGCGCCGGTGCGGGCGGCGCGGGTGCGGGCGGTTCCGCCCGGCGGCCCTCGGCTGGACCTCCACCACCGCCGAACCCCATCCCCAACCCGTGGGGTGGCACGGTTCGGCCCGCCGTATCCCTACGGCCCCGGCGGCGCCATCTATCGTCCGCAACGGCCGCCGGCCGCCTTCCACGCGCAGCAGCAGCCCGTCTACGTGCCGCGGCGAGATCGCAGCCGCGGGCGCGCCGAGCGTCCCACCCGGCTTCGGCTATGGGAGTGTGCCTTCTTCACCCATGGCGCAGCAGCAGCAGCAGGCGCCGTGGACCCCCATGGCCGGCGGATCGTGGAATCAAGGCTCCCTCATCGACAACTTCAGCACCATGTCGCTGAACGTGCCCTCTCCTTCAAACGAGTGGTACATCGACTCGGGCGCCGGTTCACACATGGCGAACAACGCTGGTATACTCACCTCCTCCTATCCCTCATCCTCTTATCCTTCATCAATTATTGTCGGTAACGGTGCGTCCCTCCCCGTTACTTCTGTCGGGTCCTCCTCTTTTGTCACACCGCGTCGGTCACTAGTTCTTTCTAATGTTCTTGTTGCTCCTGGCATTGTTAAGAATCTAATTTCCGTTCGCCGTTTTACCATTGATAACAATTGTTCAATTGAGTTTGATCCGTTCGGTCTTTACGTGAAGGATCTTCAAACATGGAGCGTGATCGCGGATGTAACGGTTCGGGTGACCTCTACCCATTCTTTGTTGCACCCGCCACCAGCACCACCGCCCCTCGCCGCCTCTACATCCACGTCCACCCTATGGCATCGCCGTCTAGGTCACCTAGGGTCGATGCTTTGTCCAAGCTTATTAGTTCCAATGTCATCTCATGTAATAAGTGCACGACGAACCTTTATGTCATGCTTGTCAATTAGGTCGTCATGTACGGCTTCCTTTTAGCTTGTCATCCAGTCGTGCGTCCAAACCTTTTGATCTTATTCATTGTGATCTTTGGACATCTCCTGTTTTGAGTGCTTCGGGTTATAAATACTATCTTGTTATTTTAGATGATTGCACTCACTATGCTTGGACATTTCCTTTACGCCTCAAATCTGACACATTTGAGCTGCTGTCCCGATTTTTCGCCTTTGCACGCACTCAGTTTGGCGCCTCCATCAAGGCTGTCTAGTGCGACAACGGCCGCGAGTTTGACAACTCCTCGGCCCGCACGTTCCTCCTCACCCATGGCGCCACTCTCCGCATGTCGTGCCCCTACACATCCCAGCAAAACGGTCGTGCCGAGCGCGTTCTTCGAACGATCAATAATATTATTCGTTCTCTTCTTTTTCAGGCTAGCTTACCTCCCGTTTCGGGCCGACGCTCTCCATACTTCCACATATCTTCTCAACCGTCACCCCACAAAAACCTTAGCTGGCCACACACCTTACCTCGCGCTCTATGGCACTTCCCGTCCTACGATCATCTCCGTGTGTTTGGGTGTGCTTGTTATCCTAACTTGTCTTCCATTGCTGAAAACAAGTTCTCACCTCGCTCCACTCTTTGTGTCTTTCTCGGGTATTCCGAGGATCATAAAGGTTATAGGTGTCTTGATCTTCACTCAAATAGGATCATTGTGTCTAGACATGTCATCTTCGATGAGTCCTCCTTTCCATTCGCCAACATGTCTACATCTCCACTTGATCCTAACACCCTAACCTTTTTGAGCGATGAGGATACTGTCACTTTGCCCATCGGGCCTAGTGTCGCTGCTGCAGGTACCCCGACTATCGCAGATGATGCTCTCGGCGCTGCTGCCCCTGCGGACACACCATCCCAGGCTGCTGCCAGTAGCGCCCCGGGCACTCCCGGCGCCTCCACCGGCGCCCACGGCGGCACTCCCGGCGCTTCCGCCGGCGCCCACGCCACCCCAGCTAACCCCGGTGCTGCTGCCCCTGGGGATCCGCCGCCCGGGTTGCTGCCGCAGCGCCGGCGCTCCGTCGGGTACCGCTGCCCCCGCACCGCAGGTTGCCGCGCTGGTACCCGGCGCACTGCTTCCACAGCGCCACTCGCCATCACACCGGTGGCCAACGAGCACAGCATAGCGCACTCGAGGGAAGTCCGGTTTCGTGCAACCGGTTGATCGCCTCAACCTCGTCTTTGCTGCCGCTCGTCTCCCGTACCGCAGTCCGTTCGGTCGCACTTGTTGATCCGGCGGCGTGCAGCCATGCAGTCCGAGTTCGACGCTCTCAAGGCCAATGACACCTGGTCTTTAGTGCCTCGACCTCCCCGGCGTCAACATTGTCACGGCAAGTGGGTTTTTCGGCACAAGTTCAAGGCGAGATGGCACACTCGATCGCTATAAGGCTCGATGGGTTTTGCGCGGTTTTACTCGGCGTCCGGCGTTGATTATGATGAGACATTCAGCCCTGTTGTGAAGCCTCGCTACGGTCCGTGTGGTTCTCGGCTGGCTCTCTCTCGCTCGTGGCCTATGCACCAGCTCGATGTGAAGAATGCCTTCCTCCATGGTCACCTTACGAGACGGTGTACGCTCTCGGCCTTCGGGGTTTGTTGATTCGTCACAGCCGCACCATGTCTGTCGTCTCAACCGGTCACTCTATGGGCTGAAGCAAGCTCCTCGTGCTTGGCGCACTCGGTTTGCCACTTTTCTCACTTCGATTGGATTTGTTGAGTCGAAGTCGGATGCCTCTTTATTCACATATTATCGAGGCAGTGAAGTGGCTTATCTCCTGCTGTATGTTGATGACATTGTGCTCACGGCTTCGTCGTTAGGTTTTCTTCGGATTATTTCAGCTCTTCGCCGGGGAATTCTCTATGATCGATATGGGTCCACCGCATCACTTCTTGGGCATCTCGGTGGAGCGCCGAGGTGATTGCCTGTTCCTCTCCCAGCGTCAGTATCTTTTGGATATTCGGGACGGGGCGGGCATGCGTGACTGCAAGCCTTGCACCACTCCTGTGGAGACTCACCATAAATTGTCGGCTGATGGAACACCTGTGACAGATGCTACAGACTACCACAGTATTGCCGAAGCCTTGCAGTACCTCGCCTTTACTCGTCCAGATATTGCCTTTGCAGTGCAGCAGGTGTGCTTGTTCATGCATGACCCCAGAGAACCACATCTTGCTGCTATGAAGCGCATTCTCAGATACTTGCAGGGAAGTCAGGATCTTGGCCTCCACCCCTCTCGCAGTGCACCAGACACTCTTACAGTATACTCTGATGCTGACTGGGCAGGATGTCCAGACACTCGCCGCTCGACTTCTGGGTTTGCTGTATTCCTTGGCGACAATCTCATTTCATGGTCTGCCAAGCGTCAGGCAACAGTGTCCCGTTCGAGTGCAGAGGCTGAGTACCGTGGTGTGGCAAATGGTGTCGCCGAGGCTTGTTGGCTGCGTCAGTTACTTGGTGAGCTTCGCTGTCCTCTCCGCAGAGCCACCATCGTCTATTGTGACAACGTCAGTGCTGTTTATCTCTCCACCAATCCAGTCCAGCACCAGCGTACCAAATATGTTGAGATTGATCTTCACTTTGTTCGTGAGCGAGTTGCCCTTGGAGAAGTTCGTGTGCTGCATGTCCCTACCTCTTCGCATAATGCTGACATCTTCACCAAGGGACTTCCGACGTCAGTGTTTACAGAGTTTAGGTCCAGTCTTAATGTTCGCGGTGCTCCCAGTTCCGACTGTGGGGGTGTGTTAGACAGTAGATATATGGCCCATGGGCCTGCCCCTAGTGGCTCCCCTTGTGGCCTATATGTATACACTGACTATGTCTATTGATGGTTAATCCAAGTATTACACAACCCTAATACTCTCTCAAGGATTACGAGTTTGCTGTCGAATTATTAGTTAGATAGAAAAACAAGGGCCCATATGGTAAACTGGTGTATGGTGTCAGACAAAAACAGGACAGAGCACTTTCAAAACAACCTAACGCTGAATTGTTCTAAAAACAAATTCGGAGGGATCTTTAATATGTGGAGTTTCTGGTCCTTATTCAAAGGGGTGTAGCTGAAGGTAGAACTTCTTAATAAGATTGATGAAATGAATAAAAATTAATGGTAGAACTTGTGGTATACAATATCACACAAAAAATATGAAAGATAGAAGCTTATTTACCTTAAACCAAACCTGAGCATGAGGTGAAGCTATTCTGCAGTTCAGTAGCTCACTGAATCGGTCGTACTGAGAAACTGGCCATCCGTCCACAGACAATGTACGAAGAAGACTTGCTTTGGAGAGAATACACTTTATGAAAGACAATGGAACCCAACCTTTGTAACTAATTATTTGTACAACTTGAAGATTAGCACACATGCCATCAGTCCAGTGTGCATTTTGGAACTCATTGTTTACAACCATGTGTGACAATCGAACCTTCACCAGTAGATGTAAAAGGAGAAATCAGATGGCATTAGCAACATGACTTTTAAAAGCTGTAATGATGAATTTTCAGAATGGCAACCTTCAACATATTACCTCTATTTTAAGCTTTTCAAGGTTAGGAGAGCTCCTTAGTAAGCAAAACATTAATGAAAGGCCGTGCATAGCGAATTCTGTCGATAATTCCATGCTCTTCAAGTTGGAAAAGGTGAAAGGAATTTCATCCATCTTAAAATAACGTAGCTTTTTTTTTAGACCAAAGACGAATTGGCCCCGCTTTATATTGAAAGTAAATAGTTTTTCGTGCCACTGGGGTTGCCAGCTTACAGAGATGAGGTTCATAGCCCAATGGCCACTCACACTCAAAAGAAACACGATTTCCACTACTCAGAGATAAACCCTCAAACGACCTTATTACAACTAGATTTAGTCTCTCGCGACTTTCTACTGGTTTACTATTCCTACAGCCTCTCCCCTCATAACTCCTCTACCCCTACTTTGTTTGGGCTTTCTTCCATCTTCTTTCCTCATGCCACTATCCTTGCCCGTTTTGCTCCAAGAACCTTGATAGCCTGTCCATCGTCCTCCTGGCCCACTCTTTTTCCTTGTCCCGTAGCAGTACGCTCCACTTCTGCATGAACACAATAGTTCGGTATAACACTGTATTAGCACCTGTCGCAACTCTATTGTTAAACACATAATCATTGCGAGTTAGCCACAAACTCCAGCAAACACAAGCAAGCAGAAAAATCATCATAGGCTTCGGTGAGTCGCTTTTACCACGGCTCAGAGAAAAGAATTGAGTTATGTTAGTTGGGTGATAAGTCCAGCCCAAGGCATCTCTTAACACCCACCAAGTATAATTTGCCAGCGCACACTCAAAAAATATATGTTGAGCAGACTCCTCTTGCCCACACATTTTGCATTCTATCTCTCCCGGCCAGTTCCTCTTTAATAACTGTTCTGCAGTTGGAAGGCAATCTGAATATAGTGACCATAGAAAGAACCTTATCTGCAGAGCTACTTTAAAATAACGTAGCTGCGAGGGGTGAAAATGAAGAGATGGTCAAAGCAACAAAAAACTGAACACAAGTGTGGAAAGATTGATGAAATTTTATAGCATTGTGTTGAAGCAAGGGAGCACGCAGAAGCCATGTCCAAGAAAGCAGCATGTGTGCGGAATGGTATGGTAACATCAAACTTGTTTGGTTTATCGAGGCAGGGTTTCAGATTGTTTATTTAGTCGAGCAAACCAACTTTACTACTTTATTAAGTCAACAATATAAACCTGAACTTGCATGGAAATGTAGTAAAAGTGTCTGATGATTTTTGTATCACAATATCCACTGACTTTTATTAGCTACAGGCATTCAATCCCTGCATGATTTATGCCAAACAAACAAAAACCAAAATAGGGTGATAAAATATGTATAGGAGCAATTGAACAATGTACCGGTAGATTCAAAATGAGCTCCTGAACTTGGGAAACACCGGCAAGGAACTCTAGGCAACGAGCAGGTCCATCCTCAACCACGCTGTGTGAATCGATGCTTGCATATTGGAGGCATGGCAGGTCCCCCAATCGCCAGTATGAGTGAATGTAACGCGAAATAAGTCCCAGAATGTGGATATTTGGCCCTTCGATCATGCCGCTGGTATCAAAGTGCATGACTTCCTCAAGGAGGAGGACACGAAGCATGGGTGAAGCACGAAGCATGGCCTCAAACTGGTTCACGTTGGTGTTTGCTGCAAACTCGACATGCGTCAGGTATAGCTCCTTGAGCACGGGGAAGCCGGCGAATCCTCCACCGGGCCGAGGCTGAGGGAGGGGTGGAATCCAGCACATCTCCAGGCTGAGGGACACGAGACAGTCGCAGGAGAAGATGGAGGAGTGGAGGATCAGTTTTCTAAATCTATAACTGTTGACGATGGAGATGGACTCGACGCTGCGGCTGGAGAGCGCGATGAGCCAACTGTCGACGTGGGACTCGACGCTGCGGTGGGAGAGCTTGCTGAGCCAACCGTCGACGCGGGACTGGGAGGCCATTGCGTGGACCAGGCAGCCGAACCGGGAGACGCTGGGACCTGCGTAGCGGCGGAGTACGCTGTCAATGGCCGAGGGCGGCGCACCGTTGGGGAAGGAGAGGGCGAGCCCGATGATGGTCTCCCAGCGGCGGCGCCAGGCGCGGGAGATCGCCGACGTGCGCACTGCATCGCGCAGACCGAGGCGCGTCAGGATCTCCTCCAGGAGATGCTCCGGCAGGGAGGACAGAAGGTCCACCGCCGGCGGCGGCAGCAGCAGCGGCGTATCCATCTCCCTGACCTGGCGACGGCCGTGAATGCCGTCGAGGAGGAGAGCGAGGTCTTCGCAATGCCCTGGGCTTTAAACCCTATTTTTTCTGATCTGATGAAGCGATCTGGAGATGCCAGAGCTAGACACGGCCCAGGTGGAAAAATATAAGAAAATATTTATTTAATTAGAATGAGCAGCTTTGAGATATGTTTTTTTAATAATGGATAAAACAATATCCGGCCTCTACATCTAAGGATGTATATAGCCAATTATTACAAAGCTTTACTTAATAAAAGAGAAAGCCAAGGTCTTACAGATCGACCCGGACGCTAATTCAAACAATACAAATGTTTTCATAGCTTTAAGACATGTACAACTTTTATTTAGAGACAAGGAGTTCTGGAGCGGTTCTCTATTTCATTTGATCTGCAAAATATTCTATCTTTAGAACTAAGAACAAGAGGGGAGATTCACCATAACTAGGAGTAATTTGGAATGATCCATGTGATCTTATTGATCGACAACTTACTTCGTTCAAACTGTTTCTCTCCTATTCCGTCTCTGTAATTAATTCTAAGAGCATCCCCGACAGGCTATCTAAAGTGACTACTTATCCCAAATTTAGATAGTGGGAGAAAAAAAAAAAAAGGTTACCAACTTGGGCCAACAAATTTGTTAGCTAGCTAAATCTCTCATCTACCTATTCCTGTTGGCTCTACCTATGTTTTCTCTCCTCATGCCTCTTTCTCTCGCACGGAGACGGCACCTCCGCCCGAATGCGCAACGCCGTGTTGACCCTCGGCGGCCGGCCTTTCTCCCCCACGGCGGCCCACCCTCGCAGGATCTGGGTGGGCAGTGTTCCTCCCTCACGGCCATCTTTCCTCATGTCGAGCCCGGCGTCCTCACGTCATGCTGGTCCTCGGAGCTCCACGAATGTGCGACCTAGGTCTCCATCCGCCCGAATGCGCAACGCCGCGCCGTCTAGCTCGCCACCGTTGCGTCGTCCTGGCAGAAGCTGCGAGGCCTGCTGCCCCGGCCCCTCCTTGTTCGGTCTGGCCGATGACGATGATGGCTAGGAGGAGGAGTAAGAGCCGGCCGTGCCACCCCCACGGCCACGACTCCCCAACGCGCTCGTCATTCCCCTCCATGCAACTCCAGCGAACGGTGCTATCATGCCCCTGGTCTCGCCCCCCCCCCCCCCCCACCCCCACCCCCACACACACACCCGACGCTCGATCCCCAGTGGCAGATGGTCCTCTGGACTGCGGCCGAATCCCTCCCGCGACTATGTTGGACGAGGGGACGAAGATGACATGTGGACTCCACTTGTCATTGGCTATTAAGATGAATTTAGGAGCCATGAAATGGGTAGTGTTGTTGGAGGTGCAAGCAAAATTTCGGTAGAATAAAACTAGCAGCCTACCTAAATAGACAAATAGGTAGTCCGATTTAGTTTAGCTAGTTTGTTGGAGATGCTCTAACATCGCTTCAGCTGGCTGCATTTTAAATCCATAGATCCATTTTGTCCAATAAGTAGGTGTGGTAGTGCACATCCAACTGGGTTCGGTTACATTCCTGTAAGAACAATTAGCTCGGTTAATAGTCCATTAATTATTCCATCTTCCATGGTCGTCATTAGGATTATTATCTATCAGGTCTCTTCTTGAACTACAACAATTATCATGCATGTTTTGATGGAGCTTTTCTCTCTTAGTGAACTTTCTTTTTGTTTCTTAAATAAATGCACTAATTCCACAAATACCGTCGTCTGTTTATATGTTTTTGTAAACATCCGGACTCATGCTTGTGTGCATTCTGACAGAAACAAAAAAACAGAGTAAATAAAAAAAATGGAGTTGTGAGGAGTTCAATCCCATACCTTCAATTATGCATAGTATCCTACTCTACCCGTTGAGCTACATCCCCAGATTAAATTTATTTTCAAAATATAGTTAATTTTGGTTATTCCCAGGTTTTAAGAAGATATTTCCCTTATTTATTTTGTTTTGAGGCGAAGAAAATATTTATTTAATTACAATTAGAATGAGCATCTTTGGCAAAAACCAGACATTTGGGCTCAAATACGCTAGGCGCTATTTGTAGACGGGTTGGAAACTTGGAACCAGGTCTATAACAAAAACCCCTCGCTCCCCTCCTCTATCGACGGCATTCACCGCCGTCGCCGGGTTAGCGAGATCCGAGATGGATCCACCGCCGGTGGACCTTCTGTCCTCGCTGCCGGAGCACCTGCAGGACGAGATCCTGACGTGCCTCGACCTCCGTGACGCTGTGCGCACCTCCGCGCTCTCCCGTGCCTGGCGCCGCCGCTGGGAGACCCTACGGCACGCCCGCTCCATCCCCTACGGCACGCCCCCCTCCGTCGTCGACCGCGTACTCCTCAGGTACCTAGGTCGCAGTGTCTCCCGGTTCGCCTGCCACGTCGACACACGCGCCCGCCACTCCCAGTCCGACGTCGACAACTGGCTCGTCGCGCTCTCCCGCCGCAGCGTCGAGTCCATCTCAATCCTGAACCAGCGTGCAGGAGGCTTCATCATCCACCCGTCCATCTTCTCCTGCGACCAACTCGTGTCCCTCCGCCTGGACGGGTGCTGCATTCCACCTCTCCCTCAGCCTCAGCATGGTGGAGGATTCGCCGGCTTCCCCGTGCTCAAGGAGCTATACCTCACGTTTGTGGAGTTTGCACTTGCAGACAATGGGGACAGCCAATTGCGGGCCATGATTCGTGGATCCCATGCTTCGAGTCCTCCTCCTTCAGAATGTGGACTCCACTGATATGGACTCCGTGATTGAAGCACCCAATCTCCATAGTTTGGGACTTATTTCGACTTATTCTGGATGGCGATTTGGGTACCTACCACGCCTCCAATATGCATCCATCAATGTACGAGAATATCTTCAGGGTGGCCGTGCTGATTTAGTAGAGTTCCCTCGCTAGTGTTTCCCAAGTTAAGGAGCTCATTTTCAGCATACCGGTACATCGTTTAATGGCTCCTATTTATTATCGCATCTATTTCAAATTATAAGATTTTTTTGACTTCTCTAGATACACATTTTTTTTATGGACTTAGATATACACTTTGTCTAGTAAAAGCAAACTACCTTCAAAAGCCAAAAAGTCTTCTAACTTAGAACAGAGGAAGTACCTTCCCACTTTGTTGTTTGTTTGTTTGGCATAACTCATCCATGGATTCAGTGTTAGGAGCTAGTCAGTGTTAGAACAGAGGAAGTACCTTCCCACTTAGATTAGCTAGTCAGTGAATATTGTGATACAACAACCATGAGACTATTTTACTACATTTCGATACAAGTTCAACTTTGCATATTGACTACGTAAAGTTGTGTGAAAGGGTCTCTACCCTAGTGGTTAGAGAACTTGACTAGCACCCAGCAGATCTGGGTTCGACTCCCCATTGGAGAGAATTTAAACAGATTTGTATTATCAAAAAATTAATAAAATTAAAATCCCATCCATCTTTCCAAACTTGTGTTCAGTTTTTATTGCTTTGATTTTATCATCACATCCTTTTTTCCCCTTGCAGTCATGCGATTTGAAGATGAATGCAATTTCTTTCACTTTTTCGAACTTGAAGAGCATAGAATTATTTACAGACTTCGCTGAAATGAACCACATATTATTATTACTTTGTTTACTAAGGAGCTCTCCGAACCTTGAAAATCTTAAAATACAGGTAATGTTGAAGGTTGCCTTCCTGATATTAATCATTACAGTATTTGAATGTCATCCTGTTAATACCAACTAATTTCTCTTTTTACTTTTTTTGGTTAGCTTCGACGGCCGAAAATAGTTGCCAAGCAGGAGTTCCTAAATGCACAGTGGACTAACGGCATGTGTGCCAATCTTCAAGTTGTAGAAATAACTAGTTCTAATGGGTGGCTTCCATTATCTTTTATGAAGCTTATTCTTTCCAAAGCAAGACTTCTTCGCACATTGTCTGTGGATGCATGCCCAGATTCTAAGGACGACAGACTCAATGAGTTACTAAACTGTAAAAGAGCTTCACCTGAAGCTCAGGTTCAGTTTGAGGTAAAGAAATTTTATGTTGGATTGCAAACTTCAGTCTTACATGTTTTTGGTGTGACAATATAGATTATACCTAAAGTTCCACCGTTAATTTTTGTGTATTTCATTAATATTTTAAAGAAGTTCTACAATGAGCTATACCCTTTAAAGGACCAGAAACATCTATGCCAACTCAAATCACTTCTAGATCTTCTCTGTTTGTCCTCTCCCACTTTTCAATGTACAAGATTAGTCCTTTAGAAGGAGCTAACCACGCTTATTTTTCTGACAATTCTTCCTGTAAAAGCCAACGTAATTTCTAGAAAGAGTCTTGGTTTATTTTAATCAATAGCACCTTATAGCAGCGTTATATAAAAAACAAGCGCAGTGAACTTTTTAGAAGCTAACTCAACTTATCTTAAGTCATTTGTTTCAACGCTCATAAAAAAGGAAACTCCACTCATTAGAGGCCTCAACTTCTTTTTGTCTGACACCATAGACCAATTCACAAGATGGGCGCATGCTTTTACCGAACTAATAATCAGACAGAAAACCTATAATCCCCTATTTCCCACTTTTCAGAACTTTGTTTTTCAACACCAATGAAAGCTCAATTTTCTACCTTTAGTATAACTAATAAGGCATGCAATTAATATGAAAGCCAATTGCCAGATATACTATAAACTAGTGCTCTGAGCTAGTGCTTCACTTCTCTCCGGATAAGGAAGTCGCATCAAGAGTCAGTTTTCATAAACCATCTTCTACCGCCTTCTGCTTCTATCCTGTACCTACACAGGAGGAAACAAGTCCATATATTCTTGTTGGATGCATATATTTTATCATTCTCTGGTACAGAGAAAAAAAACTCAATCTAGGGTCAGTTAAACCTAAAATCTTTTCATAATCTATTTCTATGGCGAGTTTATATAAATTACCTGCACTACTATATGATTATGATGTTCTGAAAATTATTTGAATGAAGGCACCTAATGGCTAGGCAATGTTTTCCTAGTCCACACTACTAGTAGAGTTCATGTTTTGGCGTAATAAAACTTTTATGTGTTTCTTTTAGAAGAAGGATGATCAGGACACTTGCAGTTTGGTCTGTGCATGTATTGCTTGTTTTCTTTATGTTAACGGTGATGAGCTATACATATTTACTTTGTGCTTATCCTTATGCAGGCTCAGTTAGAAGGGATTGAATTTTATCGCATGAAGTTGCAGAAAAAAGACTCTAACTAAGGAACAAGCTTAATTCTGTGTGTTGCTTGGTAAGGATGATCTAGCAGAATCGCTAGCTAAATTTTTGTACCTGAAGAAGTATAAAAGAAGTATTGAGTTGATCATTGATCCATGAACTGTTGATCTCAAAACTGTTCTGCTCATTCATAATATTTCTACTAGGGCCTGCATCTTGTTAAATCAGCGGGTATTTAACATTTGTTCCTTTGCATGGTGTTGTTTCTTAAACCTTCTCAATGTTATGTTATTTGATATGCAAAAGTTTGTACATGCAAGGAGATTGTCTGCTATGTTAAGTATGGCATCGGTCACTTGCATGTTTCTTCTCACTCTTTTTCTAGACTGGGTATTTCATTGTTAAAATGACAGCTTATTTTCCAGTTTACTGCCCTTCCTTTGGATTGGGTCGTTGTTAAAACTTGACACCCAGTTTTTCACTACTACAGATTCGCACAATACTGCCCACCGTATCACCGCCGGAAATGGCGAAACTGGCGGTGATGACTCATCACAGCCGGTGCCAAGCTCGACGGAGCCTGACGCAGCGAAGGCACCGGCTGTGATGAGTATATTACTGCCGGCTCATGTTCTGAACCGGCTGTGATGAGCATATTACTGCCGGCTCGTGTGTAGAGCCGGCAGTGATAGTGATGGCAACTATCACCGCCGGCTCTAGCCAGGCGCCGGCCGTGGTAATATCAATCGCCGCCGGCTCTAGCCAGGCGCCGGCCGTGGTAATATCAATCGCCGCCGGCGTCTGGCAAGAACCGGCAGTGGTCACCTTCATCCTTTTTTTTTTCTTTCGGATTGCTTTCTTCCTCACCGAGTACAAAATATGAATTTTTTGCTTTCTTCCTCATCTTTTTTTTCATTACATATAAATAAATAAAAATGAAGAATCATAAGACCAACTTAATAATAATTTTTTGCATTACATATGAATAGAATTCTTATACGAATTCTGCATTACATAGAGGATTGATTATATTCTAATAAATACTATTAAAGATCGACGACGGCGCCGCCGCGATCACCGCCGCCGCCGCCGCCGCTGCCGACGGCCTTAACGGCGGGCCGCCGCCAAGGCCGCCTCGGCGACTTCGCGGGCCGCCTGCGCCGCCGCGTGCAGCGCTTCACGGAGCGCGTCGGCCTCATTCTCGGCCCACAAGCGGGCCGCCCGCTCCACCTCCACCTCCTGCCGGAGCGAGGCAGCCTCCACCTCCGCCTCCCTACGCCAGTCCCACTCCTGGGCGAGCTGTGCGCACAGGGCTTGATTGTGGTTCTCCGGCGTGCGCACCTAGAAGTTACCCCGTCCTCTGCAGCCGTCGCCGCCTCTGCCGCGGCCGCCGCCGCCGCCGCCTGCATTCATCGTCGTCGGAGCAGGGGATCGTAGGTGAAAGAGTAGTATGAGGAGAAAGAAAGCGCCTGGTGAAGACGCCAAAGTCGAATGGCGCAGCTTTATAAAGGTCACCCAGCGTGGGCACTTCAGTTCCCCATTGCCGCTTGCAGTTCCCCATGCTCCCTTGCGCTTCAGTTCCCACGCAGCCGCGAGGAAGACGAAGCATCCGGTAATTAATCCTGGCTTGGTCCCAACCGGCAAGGATGTATATAGTATCACTGCCGGGTCGAACCACAGGCCGGCAGTACTTGATATCATCGCTGCCGGCGCTTGCCACCAGCCGGCAGTGATTACGAAACCTTTCTGTCCCGTCAAGACAACGCTGCCAGTTCGTGGATACGGCCGGCAGTGATGTTTTGACAAGACATAAAGCCTTGTACCATCGTCCTCTGCTTTCCTCCTCAGTCCATTCCAGAACAGAGGGGCGCGCGTGGGACATTTTCTCCATTGTTGCGGCACCTGAAAACCGTGAGCTAGGACTTGAATTTTGAAGAATGCCTTGATCATTTTGCTTCACGGTTAGTCACAAGCATCCACTCCTTTGGTTTTCTAGCTTCAGTCTATGTTTTGATGGCTACATTGCTTGCTTGATTCTTATTGTAGTTCATTGTAGTTCTTCCTCTCTCCTAAGGAGAGCAAATTCGGTGGGAACACTTGTGTAAGGATTTCAAGCAACTTCGTTGGGAACATTGTGCTAGGATTCCATCATCTCCATCATCCAAGAAGCTAGGTTGGTGATATATCTTAGAAAATTTTATGGTTTGATCAAGATGATTGTTAGTATGTGATGCTCGAATTAGTTAATTTTGTCGAGTAGAGTAGATTACTTTACAATTTTGTTAAATTATTTAAGTGGACACATTCTTTGGAGCTACCTTGTTCATTTTTTTCATAATTAATCCATAATTTTGTCCATGAAGCTAATTCACTAGGTACTACTTTTTCTTCTTTTGTGTTGTGCGAGATGGATCGAAAGTGGATGAATCGCCTCGAACGAACAATCTTTTTTATGAAAGGCGTAAGAGATTTTTGCAAAGCCGCAAGTAGCTCACGCCGGGGTTGGGAAGATGATCTTACGCCCATGCAAAGATTGCATGAATGTTAGGATGATTTTGAATCCAGGCACTATCAAATCGCACTTGCAAATGAGGGGGTTCATGCCAAACTATACGACATGGTGTCACCATGGGGAAGTTCCTGTTTTCGATGCAGAGGGAAATAATGATGATGTGGACATGGCTGATGTGCACCACGACGACGATGACAATGATCCCATTGTCAACCCGGAACCTATTGCTGAGGTGCTTAGGAATACGCTAGCGGATGACACGGCAGAAGAAGATGGCATTTCTTTGATGCTCCGTAATGCAGATACCGGGTTTCTTAGTGGTATTCAACTTAAAAAGTTAGAGAAAATGAGAGAGGATGGCAAGACACCATTGTTCAAGCATTGTCCTATGAGTAAATTGGAAGCCACCATCATGTTGTTAGAGTTCAAATCTACAAACGGCTTGAGCGATACAGGCTTTGATGACTTGTTAGGTAAACTAGGGAAAATACTCCCGCAGATAATGGGCTACCGAGAAAATACATACCAGGCCAAGCAAATGATCCGGCCCCTTGGACTTGAGGTTGAACGAATACACGCGTGTTACAATGATCGCATATTGTACCGCGGCAAATACATTGACCTGGATAATTGCCCCATTTGTAATCATCCACGGTACAAGGCAGAGCCGTCGGAGGAGGAGGAGGGTACGAAGACGAGAGGAGGCCCCATAAAGGTCGCCTGGTACTTCCCTATAGCTCCACGGATACGTAGGCTATTCGCATGTGCGAAGACAGCCAAGCTGCTGCGCTAGGCATGCTGAGGCATCCTGCCGATGGACAGGACTGGAGGACTCTGAAAACCATGTTCTATAAGGAAATCGGTGGAGATGTAACGAACCTTTGGGTTGCATTGAGCACGGATGGGATGAATCCTTTTGACCAGGTTAGAAGCACTCATAGCACGTGGCCAGTGACGCTCTGTATATACAACCTTCCGCCTCACCTCGTTATGACGCGGTCGTACATCCAGATGCCATTACTGATCCAAGGCCCAAAACAACCCGGGAATGACATCAACACTTACCTAGAGCCAGTTGTCGATGAACTACTGGATCTGTTCAAGAAGGGTGTTGAGCATGTTTGGGATGAGTACAAAAAGGAAGAAATCACTGTCAAGGTGGTACTTGTGGTTACAATCACTGACCTTCCAGGGCGAGGTTCCTTGTCTGGAGAGAAGACAAAAGGCGATACAGGTTGTGTCGAGTGCCTAGACGAAACTGATGCGGTACACCTACCCAATAACTCAAAAATGGTTGTATTGGGGCACCGTAAGTTCCCGCCTATTAAACACGAGATGCCGAAAAACAAGATAAATTTTGATGGACAAAGGTTGAGACACGCAAGCCTCCTAAGTATCGAAACGGGAAACAGATACTTGCATAACTTAACAAACTGGACGTTGTTCTTGGCATGGGGCAAGGGGCTAAAAAAGCGCCTGAGGAGAGCATCTGGAAGAAAAAATCAGTATTTTGGAAACTACCTTACTGGCCATTTTTGTCTGTACGCCACTGTCTTGATCCCATGCACATTACTAAAAACGTGTGCTTTCACACACTTAACACCTTGATGAACACTAGGGGGACACATAAGGATTCGTACAGCACACGCAAAGACATGGTGTATTTCGGAATCAGGCCAGAGCTGCATCCCGTGGTTCAAGAAAATGGCCAATATAAACTTCCAGTTGCGTCTTGGACACTAAGCAAGAAAGAGCAGGAGATGTTAATTTCATTCTTCGATAAACTAAAAGTTCCGACGGGCTATTGTGTAAACCCAAAGAGGCTAGTGAACAAGAAAGAATGCAAGTTCAACTATGGACCTATGAAGGCCCATGACTGTCATGTCATTATGACTCAATTTCTCCCAGCTGCCTTGCGTGGTATCCCGACGGAAGATGTTCGCAAAGTGGTCACAAAGTTGTCTTTGGTTCATGAATGCGATCTCGAAAAAGGTCATTGATCCGAGCACGCTACAATAGCTACGGGACGACATTGCTGAAGTTCTCTCTAGTTTAGAGATGCAATTTCCACCAACTTACTTTGATATGTCAGTCCATCTTCTCATTCACCTGGTTGACCAAATAAGAGCACTTGGTCCAATGTACCTACATCGATGTTCCCTTTCGAAAGGTTGATGAAAGTTTTCGGGAAGTATGTTAGGAACAAATTCAGACCGAGAAGGAAGCATGGTTGAGGGATGGTCAACGGAGGAGTCCATTGAATTCCGCACAAATTATATGGACATCAACAAGGCAGGAGTTCCCGAGTCCCGTCACCAAGGCGAGACTAGGTGGCAAAGGCACACTAGGTAGGAAACCGTGTACAGTAGATGACTATGTGTCTTGGACACGTGCTCAATTCACTGTTCTCTAGCAAGCCAAGGAGGTGATGCCATACATTGAAGAACACCGTCAAGAGTTGCTACGTAATTATCCGCAAAGTTTACGGGCTTGGCATCATAAAAAACATAAAATCGAATTTGTTGACTGGTTGCGACGTCGCTTGCTTACAGTAACATTGGGTAATCAACTGGACAAATTAGCCAGGGGGCCTTCTAGTCACTTTGTTAAGTACTAGGGATATGAGGTCAATGGTTTCACATTTTTCACCGAAAACCAAGATGAAAAGAGTGCAAATCGAATAGTGGTGTTTGTTTCAATGCGAAGACGAAGACGGCAATGTGATTGAGACATACTATGGTGTCATAGAGGAGATATGAGAGCTATCGTATGGCTTGGTGCAGGTAGCCCTTTTTCGCTGCAAGTGGGTCCATCTAAACGAAATCAAGAAAGAACCAGATGGGTTGACTACAAGTTGACCTTAAAAAGGCGCATACAAAGATGACCCCTTCATCCTCGCAAAAGATGCAATGCAAGTGTTCTACGCAACAGACAATGCAAACAACGCGAGAAGTGTAGTCTTTCAAGGCAAAAGAAAGATTGTCGGCGTCGATGGAGTGACGGATGAAGAAGGCTACAGGGGCTATGAGGAAATTCCTGCATTCGGGTCGACCGTATCCCTAACTAACATTGGAGAGGGCGACGAACCAGCTTACTTAAGGCGCGATCATAATGAGGCCCTTATTGTTGATCCACCTAAGGATAGTTAGATTATTGATAACTATGTAATCGTAGTCGGACGCTGTTCACCAACTATATATATGTATTCTAATTAATATTACTTGTGTACCTCTAAACTAGTATATGGTAGATAATTTTTTTGATTTATTGAATTGAACTTCTTTTTTATAAACAATATATAAAAGATATGCCTTGCACTTAGAACACATATATAGCTCAAGCGGTCAAAACTCAAATTGATTTTTTTGTGGTCGAGCCCTGAGTTCGAATCCAAGGTTGGCTCGACTTATTATTTGTAAAAATGTAACCGTTGGACCCTATCACCGCCGGTTCATATCATAAACCGGTAGGGATTTTATATCACTACCGGCTTGTGAGAAGAACCGGCGAAGGATAGGGAGATTCCAAGTGGAGTGCTCCTGCTCCCTCGATCACCAGCAGAGCACCTTTGCTCCCACCTACCACGACAAGAGCTCTATAAAAAGGCCCTCCAACCTCTAGAGCCTCTCCATGACAAACCTCTAGAGCCTCTCCATGACAATGGCTACTTGTGTTTGTGTTCTTAGATTCTCCAGTATTTCTAAATACATAGCTTCTTTGTGGCAGAAAGCCCTCCACATACAAATATCGACATGCTTCATAGTAGTCACCAAAATGGTGCATAGATTGGTGCTAGAAGAATTCTACTGAATAGCTATGCGACATATTAGTGTCTCCAGCGACGAGGGAAAGAATTTCCTCCTGGGGTCTTGGTGTTGCTAGTATGAGGACTGCTTGCAAGTCCCAAGATTGGGCTTGCAAGTCCGTACGTGAAATCTACATGGCCAGAGAAGACATTGAAGATTGCGTTGACCCCATGATAGCCACCGAACCAATGACACTGAGAGATGGCCATGCACGCACCGGTTGCTTCGACTGTCCCACGGAGGAGTTCCTGCCGGTGCGTGGTTGCCTTCCTTGATCATCTCGAAAGGCATAGTTCATAACCACCTCATCACTTTGTTGGACCATAGGATGCTAGAAGAATCCTACTGAGGTGGTTAAATTATAATGTGTTGATAGACATGGATGGTAACATTGACAAGTGAAAAAAATAGTCTTTGTTATCGTATTTGTAATTTGTTTATATTGTTTTTTTCTTTTCTATCTTTGTAATCTCTCGAATAAATATATCATTGTTTTTCCATCGTTCTTACTTCACACATTCCTTTCTTTAAAAATCTTACTTCACAGTTCCATTGTTATCTAAACGAAATACGACGCAAAAAGGCATCCTATTGTTGGATTTCGCCCGACCACGTCGGCAGGAATCAAGGCGTTCAGAATCCCGAGGCCCGCCCATGCGCCCAGTCGGCAGAGCCCGCGTCCGCAGTCGGCTCGGATATCTACACAAAAAAATGGCCGTTGGTGGCTAATCACTCCCGGCTCTAACCACAGGCCGGCACCAGTAGAGCCTGCGTCCGCAGTCGGCTCGGATATCTACACAAACAAATTGGCCGTTGGTGGCCAATCACTGCCGGCCCTAACCACAGCCCGGCACCGGTAGAGTTCGCGTCCCATGGTGGGCTCGACTTTTTATAAAAAAAGGCCATTGGAGGCCAATCACTGCCGGTTTTGAATAAGCGCCGGCAGTGATATGAGACTCCTTATTGGGGGGCGTGCTCCCTCTGATCAGCACAACAGGAGCACTACTCCCACCTACCACGGCAGGGGGTCTATAAAATGGCCGTCCCAAAGATAGAGCCTCCACCATGGTTTGCGTATCATTCTCCTTATTTCTCCAGTTCATTCTTTCTTCCTAATATTTCAAATACATGGCTTTCTGTGGGATCCAGCCCTCCACATTCAAATATCTTTAGGCATCATAATAGTCCACCAAAATGGTGCACACATTTGGTGCTAGAAGAATTCTACTGAAGATCAGCTGAGCCGAATGTTGGGGGTACCCGGCGACTGCACAAGCAAGTTCTACGAATGCGCAAGCAATTCCTACGACTGTGCTTGCAAGTCCATGGAGTTTTCGCCGTCGTCACAAATCACCGAGGTCATGCAAATCAACTTTTGCATAACCTCCTTTATAATCTCAACAGGCGCAGCTCATAACCACCTCCACTGCAGGATGCAACAAGAATTGTACTGAGGTGGTTAAATTACAATGTGTTGATACACATGGATGTAATTTTAGTAAAAGGTCTTTGTTATCATATATTTAACATGTATTTTATGATTTTTTTGTCTTCTATCTTTGTACTCATTCTAAATAAATATTTCACTATTTACTATTAAAAGACCTCTTTCCCATGGTATTGTTTTTGCACACATATCTATGTTGGTCTAAAATTAAATAAAAATATATTTCCCCTACCTATCTATCCCTGGACACTATTAAAAATCCATGCATCGATTGCAGCATCCATGCATGCATCGATTGCAAGCATCCATGCATCCATCGATTGCGGCTCGCGAGCATGTCAATTCGACATGGCGGGGGTATCCTTTGCCGGTTCTAGGAAGGCGCCGGCAGTAATGTAGTATCACCGCCGGTTGTAACCACGGCCCGGCTGCGAATGTTACATATCACGGCCGGTTGTTGTTCCGAGCCGGCGGTGATAACTAAGTTCCATCTATAAAATGCGGAGCTGGCCACATGCATACTCCGCCAACGCAAACTCTGAGTTCACTTCCACTCTCACTTCTTGCCAAATCAACATCGACGTAATTTTGCAATGGCCCCAGGATATTACTATGGTACATATATAATTTCTATATAGTTCGATTATTTTTGCATTCGATTATTTTTTTAGCTAGTTCGTTTTAATTACTCAAGTTTTATTTATGATATATTTTTGTTTCTATATTTATTGTTGAATTTATCGATCGGGTCTTCGCACAATGTACCACCTTCGCTACCGCCACCACCGCCACCGGGTTTCCACGCCGGCCGAGCCATTTGCTCGATGTGCCCGTTAGGCCATTCCCTAGGCCAGCTATTGTATAAATCGCTTTCTAATATCTCATATTTTTTTTGCGCTCATAAATAGATATATTTAGTTAAATATATGATTGTTGAATTATTGCATTTTATTTTATGTCGCAGTTCATAGACCCATTAGAATGGCTACATGAAGCACTTACCCCTTCTCTATTGATAACTGGAACGTGGTCACGACACCTGCTGACACCAATCCTCAGCTCTGGCAGTGTGAAATTAGTTTTACCATCCCTTCAAGGCGCCCAAATGGTACCGAGAACAATATCCGGCGAAGGGGGGCACTGGGCTTCTCCCAGAGGAGTGCCCAAGAAGGTGCCGTCAACCTCTGCATACATGCACTTCAACATGTTGGATTCAATATCCCTGATTTCTCGTACTACAAGGAGATGGCTTTGCGCTACCAAGGTTACACTGCTATATCACTTAGCGAATGGACCGCGGGAAGCAACACTTTTGATGTGGTACAATCAACATATATATATTGATATAATTAGATCATGCACATAATTTGTTGTTTAATTATTAAGTAGTAATATTATTATCTTTTTTTGCACCACTTGCAGATTGTGTCCCATGATGTTACATATTCTTCATGTGGTTTGATGGCCATTCTAAACCAAGCTACTGATTATTTCGGGTACGATTGGGATTGGGTTGACACACCAATGGCTTGGACACGAATAAGGCAAACAATTCGGAATAAGGTTCACTAAGCAGCACACCGATGAAGTTTCGTAGGTGATGCCTACGGTCGACCATTCGTTGTGTCTCACGTGGCACGGGAGAGTCCACTCATAAGGGCACGCACTATATCGATGCGAGAGAGGATACATGATCGGAGACATCAAGCGGCACATGTGGTTACTACGGTGGGTCAATGTGAATGGTCCAATCCCCTAGGTAGAAATTGAATCGATAATAGTTGGTTTGCAAGGTTGTAATTTTATTTTGTTTTAGTTATAATTTGTTTGCTCTAGTGTTTAATTGGTCTCAACACTTTGTCGATGCAAACATATGTCCTATGTATGAAATGTAGACCTTGTTGAGCGGAACAATCTTGGTATTCATGAGTTCTCGAGTTGAGGCCATCTAAGGTTTCGAAAACTGGCATGTAGGACCTGATCACTTCGACAATCTTTGTAGCTCAGGCCATCTAGGGTTCGGTCAAATTGTATTTTGTAAAACAAACAAGGTTGACCTGGTCAAACTTGGTCAAATGAGGTACTAAATGATCTCAAATGAAAAACTTTTGAATACAAAAGTGTTAGAACTCATCAAGATCTAAATTTGATACATAGGACATTTTTTCATTTGAGAAACTAGAAAAACTACACAAAAAATACTGTTTAAAAATCCAATTTACTAAAAGTAATGCGCAGAACAATCACACGCGGCCTCAGTTAAGAGCCGGCAGTATTCAGGATCATTACTGCCGGCTGTATCTCCAAGCCGGCAGGGATAACAAGCATTGCTGCCGGTTTGTAGTTGGAGCCGGCAGTGATGACCGTAATTTCTGCCGGTTTGTGGTTGGCGCCGGCAGTGATGGTGTCTGGTATATAAACGAACGGGCGGGGAAAATAAAAATTTCATTTCCCCCTCATTTCCCCGCCCGTTCTCCCTCTTCTTCCCCACGCTCCGCCCAACGCCGCAACGACGAGGACCGCCACCACCCCATGCCGCCGCCGCCCGCGTCGAGGAGCAGGTCCACCGTCGCCCGTGCCGACGAGGACCGCCACCACCCCGCTCCGCCGCCGCCCGCATCAGCAGCCCTAGCGTGCCAAGTCGAGCACGCCGTGCGTGCCTCGCGCCGGTGCTCCGCGCGGCGAGCGCCAACGCCGCTGCCTACTCCACCGGCCGCATGCACCTCCGGCTTCTTCTTCTTGCAGGTCAAAACATTTGGAGCGCGCGGTCGCAGGGCTTCTCTCGTCACGAGGTAGGTACCCTCCACCCGCCCCTTACATGTTCGACGAAATGTTTCTGAGCGCCGCCGCCTTCACAGACACCGAACTCCAGCGCCACACCCCCTCGCCGACGAGCACCGTCGCCCGCCGTGTGGAGGAGTATCACCGCAGGCCCCTCCTCAAACCCCAAAGCACCCTCGCGCCGACGAGCACCGCCGCCGCCGTGTGGAGGAGCACCTCCGGCGGCCGCTTCCTCCATCCCCGCTTCTCCGCGCCTTTGACAACCACCGCCGGGCCCTTCCTCCCCGCGCCACCGCCAACACTCCGACGAGCACCACCACGCCCCCTTCGGCTAGCGCCACCGTGCTTCATGCGGTTAGCCATCGATCCCTCCTCGCTCTTAGATGATAAGCTCTAAATGTTATGCTAAATGATATGCTAATTGATATGCTAAATGTTATGCTAATTGATATGCTAAATGACATGCTAAATGATGTTAAGCTCAAAAATGTTATGCTCTAAAATGATGATATGCTATACAATTAATGATGATATGCTCTAAATGATGCTCTAAAATGATGATATGCTAGATGATATGCTCTAAATGATGCTCTAAAATTATGATATGTAGTCAACCATGGCAGCATACTATGTGGTTCATGTTGGTCGTACTCCGGAATCTATCGAACTTGGGAGGATTGCAACACTCAAATACATTGCTACCCCGGTAATTTGCACAAGTACTACACGTAAGCCGACGTATTTGTGAGGGCCTACAATGAGTGGAGGCTTGCGAACCCTCGCCGGAGCGAGCATTGGAGATTGAAGAGCATGCGCCACCGGTGATTTTAGAGCCGCCTGCACTAGTGATCGAAGAGAAGCCACCCGTCTTAGATGGGAAGACTAGGACTAGGACGATCTTTGCTCCTTATTCTTGGAAAGATGCCATGCTTGTGCTTATGGCTATTGTCATTGCTTTTTTTATTGGAAAGTCGATGTAGAGTAGTTTGTCAACTTAGTAGCATGTGTTCAATGAAACAATGAGTAGTTTGGCACTTAATATTACACTATGTAATAAATCTTTGCCCTTTTTTTCATAATAATTGTGCCTAGTAAACACGCGAACTAACCATGATCATGTCACGGCCATGCATCACATTCCCCGTTCCCCGAAAAAACCTTGGGGAGCAAGTCATGGGTCACAATCGCTAACCAAGCAAATCGGGATGTTGATAGCCCGAGTGAATTTCGGACCTAAGCGATTATGACCAAGATAACCAACCTAACCAGGTAAATTAGGTGTGATTTTTTGATGTTGCCATGTCCGTTAATCAATTGATAGAGGGTATTAACTTACTCCTATTTTTAGAAGGAACCTACGCCGGCCAATGCGGATGCCAATGCGGAGGCCAATGCGGAGGCCAATGCGGAGGCCAATGCGGAGCCCAATGCAGAGGCCAATGCAGAGCCCAATGCGCCAGCCCAAGGGCCAGAGGGCTCGGGTCGCACCAGAGTCAGAACCAAGCGTGGCCCGACAAAGCTTCATCAAGACAAGCATTATCGGGTCACAAGATTTGATGAATTCGGGATGCCGGCCTCACCGGAAATTGTTGTGAGAAAATACCCCTCAACCCTCGGCATCCTTGTTAGGGACTTTATCCCCTTGAAGTACTAGAAGTGGAGGGGCAAAGAACCTGAAAATCCAGCAAATCCAGAAAATCCGGAAGATCCAGAAGATCCAGAAGATACGGAAAATTCGGAAGCGGTGGACCCGGGTGTGGTCCCTGCTAGTATCAAGAGAGATATATGGGAGTCACAGATCCCAAAGTATTTCACTTTCCCTCCAGAAGGCCCTTTATTTAACAGAGAGAAGGCCCGAAAGAAAACCTACGATAAAATGGGGTCAATGTTCAAGTATTTCAGAATCAAAATTACAAGAAATATATACTTACACAAAATCGAGATCCGACTTTGCGCATGGAGAATTGGCCAAGCGGCGCCATTCGGGAGGAATTCAAGGAGCACTGCACCTCCGAGGAATTCCAAGCACTTAGCGTGAAGAATCAGGAGAACTCGCAGAAGTTAGACAATCCACATCATTGTGGCTCCCGTGGATATGCCAAGTTGGTGACCGTTATTGAGGTGGAATTTGAGAAGCGGGCTAGACTTATGGAACAAACCATTGAAGTTGAGACTGCAGATTGGGAGGAGAGGGCGATAATGTACTGTATCGGGAGGAATTGCCGTCACGGTGATGATGGGAGCTTCAATGTCTTAAATCATCCAAAGAATACAAAGCGTATAGACGATCCAGTCGTCACCGCCCTCGTCAGGAGGATCTCCCAGGTCCAAGACGAGGTGAGGCAAGGCACTCGCAACTCTAACAGGGAGAACGACGTGCTCACCCAAGCACTTGGGAACAAGTGTTGACGGTTGTTAATGATCAATTTTATATGTCAACCAGAGAGAGAAAGAGGGGTATAATCTGTTCACCACCATAGACTTAGGGTTTAAACCGACGAGATTCCACAAGTTTTGGTGAATATGTGTTTTCGCGGGGATTATCGGGGAAAACATCCAAGGAGGCCCACATGTCATGATTACATAGAGAGAAAGACCCAACGGGTAAAATTGTATATTCTAGAAGACTCCTGAAGGCAAACCTGGAAGCGGGGACCCACCGGCATTGTGGTGGGTCGGCCGACTCCCTCCTTGGGTCGGCCGACTCCCCACCTCCACCAATCGGGTGGAGGCTCGCGGATCCCGCCTCCACCGCCTTTGAGGATGAATAATTATCGTCCGTTTAGGTCGGTTTGATCCGATGGCCGTGGTGAATCCTAGGGGACTATATATTCGAGCCCCGGCCCCCGGCTCAAAGTGCATTTCATTCAAGAATTCATTATTCAGAGGTAGCCATCGAAAAGCTAGGGTTTAGAGAGAGATCTCCACTAGAAAATTAGAATAGATACTCTAGATCTTCAAGTTCTATATAGGTTTAGACTAGATAGAGGAAGAATCGGGCGCTCGTGCTCGGAATTCCGGATCTTCATCATCGAATTGGTATTATCTTGTATCTATTCTTGTGACTTTATTCTAAATATCATTATGTTTCTATTTATTATGTTCCTAGTTTATTCTAGTTCTACATTTGATATGGTTATGATTGGTAATAAGTTTATGTATATGTTTGCAAAGCGCTTAGCTCTCTTTCCGGGGGGGTTAGGTGGTAGATTTCATGTAAGCATGGTGCTTAGATGCTGTTTAACTGCAAATGCACCCTATTGGCCGGGTCGTGTGGTAGATCGCGGAAGTGACGGTTCCGTTGAGTCCTCTCGTATTCCATCCCCGTTGGTAGGTCTAGCAGAACCAAAGTTGCGTAGTAAGTCCTGCTATGTCTTGGCTTGTTATAGCAATGATCCTTATACATAGATGAAAAGTCTTTTGTGCTGTATATGATAGTGTAGAGTTGGAGTAGATGAATGACTTAGTAGATTAGAACCTACATAGGATTTATATTTCTTGCACTAATCGATGTCAACCTACCTTTGTGAGTAGTCTATATCTAATCTCGTGTGATTTATACCCCGAGCTTATTACTTTATATTCCCTTATTTATCATGGTTTACCCCTCGCCAAAGTATGTGACTGTGTAATCAATCACTCATAAGTAGTCGTGTTTAGCAAATTCATCTCGTTGTTTAAGTCCGTAGTTCTTTCCTTTGAGCTAAATATAAATAACGATACTGGAATACTTCCGGTAAAATGCTACGATGGTGTATTATCTCGTTCGCTTGCGGATCCCATATTTTTCTTGATTAGAGGAGCAGCGGTTTCTATACCAACACTTCGGCGCCATGCTAGGGATGACAACTTAGCGTGAGTGGTGTTAGAGGTGTCAACAAGCATTTTTGGCGCCGTTGCCGGGGAACGGAATAAACTTTTAGAGAAAAATTGCTTAAGCGAGATACTTAGAAAATGAGTGATTGTCACTAGTCACCTCTACTTTGGCAGGTTCACCCCCTGTTGTTTTTCTTTGTCTATATTTTATACGGGGTATTAGCGGGATTGAATCTCGATTCATTCAAAACTCTCGATCATCGAGTCGGTTCAATCAAGAAGGAAGCTCGTCACCAATCAAGATGGCCGAGAAGACCCTACCGGAGTTCTCTTCGCTCCAACTATAGAGAACATCCGCACCGGTCCAAGAATACAAAATAATATGGAGTTTGAGCTCAAGCCAAGTCTCATCAACATGGTGCAAGCTATCCAATTCGGTGGAAAGGTACATGAAGATGCAAGTACACATCTACGAGGACTTCATGGAGATTGGGAACACCATCGCCATAGATAGAGTTAAAGAAGACCTCATACTTCTTCGCCTCTTTCCATTCTCGCTAGTGGGAAGAGCGAAGCGTGGTTCTATGCCAATAAAGAAGATATCAATACATGGGCGAAGTGTTCCAAGGCCTTTCTAGCAAAATTCTTCCCAATAGGCAAAACCAATGCCTTAAGAGGAAAGATTACCAATTTCCAACAGCAGAAGATGGAGACCATGTCAGAAGCATGGGAGCGTTTGCAAGGATATATCCAAGATTGTCCCCATCATGGAATGGAAGAATGGTTACTCATGCAAGGTTTCTATCACGGATTAACTCCGAAGACGCGTGAGCACCTAGATGCAACGCGAAGGATCATTTTTATCACTCACTCTTGGGAGAGCTAAAAGACTTATGGAGAAGATAGAGATAATCAAAGCCGGTCCCAAGACAACATTCAAGATTGTCACCGAGTGAAGAAGCAATAGAAGAAGTAAATGCATTATCAACCAAGATGGATACCTTACTCCATTGGCTTGACCGAGAGGGCCAAGTACAAAGAAGATCAAAGAGCAATTGAAGCAACATATAAGCGTAATTCAAGTCCCATCATGAGAAAGGTTCCACATTGGGTGCAACCATCCATTAATCAAGGTACTCGATCAGGTAATTATACAAAGCAACCTACTTTAAGAGAGTTGGTTCTACAACGAGTCCAAGATCAACTCATCTATAGAGGATAGATTTGCTTGCTAATAACAAAATCTTGGAAAATTTAAGCATTAAAATGGATAGTTTTCTCCTCGCCATTAATGATCAACTAGAGTTCAATAAAAAGATAGAAGAAAGGTTAGCAAAATTGGCCATTGCTTTGCTCGTTGCCACTAACCCGAGCGGGTGAGATCTATTACTACAAGAAGAGGGAGTTCCACCGAGATCCTCCCTATCCAAAAGGAGCAAAAAGGCCAACCATGCTACCACCGGTGGCGAGAAGAAGAAGACTTCCAACCCGAGCTAGAAGTATTACCACAAGAATCGTACGAAGCCGCGATTACAAGATCGGAAGCAAGACAACAATTTCGAGATACAAACTACCTACCATTCCCTAGGAGGAAGAGAGGACCACAACAGACAGATGAGCAGTTTGGTAAGTTTGTGGAGGTAATTCAAAAGTTATATGTCAATATACCTCTGCTGGATGCCATACAGGTACCCACTTATGCCAAGTACATAAGAGATATTCTTAACAAGAAGAGACCACTGCCATCCAATGAAGTGATCAAGCTAACCGAAGAATGTAGTGCGGCCATCCTCAACCAACTACCGAGAAAAGAAGAAAGATCCAGGATGTCCCACTATCGATCGCACAATTGGAGATCAACATTTCAATAACGCACTCTGTGATCTTGGAGCAAGTGTCGGTGTGATGCCCAGCTAGCCATCGTTGACATTTCTAACGCCACTCGGTGTTAGGTTGTCATCCCCAACATGGCGCCAAAAATGCTGGTACTAAATAATGCAACTGCTACTAGAAATAAATATGGGATCCGCAAGCGCACGATAATACCGATGTAGCATTTTAACCAGGAGTAATCCAGGTATCGTTATTTATATTTTTACCCTTTGGGAAGGGAATGCTTTGGATAATGAGTGATGAGCAATGCACATCTTTGTAATGGAGAGCTTAACCTTGTCCGTATCGATCATCTCATACGGGGTAAGTGTCACATAAAATATAGGAATGAATGATAAATGACATAAGATAATTGAGAGCATTTAGCCACATAAAATAATAGTAATAAGCCATCTCAACTTAGCACTCTAAGCTTATAACACTAGCATGGACTAGGACGATCTAGGGTATAATCCTATGTTATTCTAACTACAAAGTCAAAGCATACAATGATTAGTGCAAGAACATCTAGCAATCATGGCGGGAAAAGGTTACATCTATGCATAGTGATATTACCAGAGAAGACAAGAGACATAGCAATGACTTCAATGTAATAGGTTGTTCTACTAAGACCTACCAACGGGGATGGAATACAAAGGACTCAACGGGCTGTCACTTCCGCGATCTACCACACGACCGGCCAATAGGGTGTAATCGCGATAAATACGGTCTAAGCACCACGCCTACACAATATTTACCACTCACCCATCGATCTAATGAGTAAGCGCTATACGATCCTATGCATAAACATAATTCTAGTCCAACTATGCTAAACATATAATCAAAGTAAACTAAGAACAATATAATTGAGAATATAATCAAATAGAGCAAAGTCAAGTATGATATAATAGAATAGAATAAAGTACTACTCATAGTATCACGAACAATGATGAATATTACAAGAATGTAGAGGGGAATTACCAAGAACTCCGACAGATCCGGACTCCAGCTAGGCTTGATTCCCTCTAGATCTATTCCTATGTAGCTATGCTACTAAACTATGGAGCTCTAATTGAGATGGTGGCTCGGCTTCTCTCGAATTCCGATGAGAGAATGAACTCTTGAATGACTTCGTGTTTTACCCGGGGGCGGGGGCTCGAATATATAGCCCCCTAGGATTAACCACAGCCCTCGGATCAAACCGACCTAAATGGACGATAATTATTCATCCTCAAAGGCGGTGGAGGCGGGATCCACGAGACTCCACCCGATTGGTGGAGGTGGGGAGTCGGCCGACTCCCCGGGTCGGCCGACCGCCACCCCCGCAGTGGGCCCGGCTTCCGGGGTTTGCCTTTCGGAGTCTTCTAGATTATACAATTTTACCCGTTCGGTCTTTATCTCTATGTAATCATGACATGTGGGCCTCCTTTGGTTCTCTTTCGATAACCCCCCCGAGAAATAGACAATCACCAAAACTCGTGGAATTACGTCGGTGTAACCCCTATATCTAACGGGTGAACTCATATTAATCCTTTCTCTTGCTGCGTTGACGGCATAAAATTGATACTTAAGGACCGTCAACAAACTCCCCCAAGCTTACCTTTTGCTCGTCCCCGAGCAAAGATAGACTCGTGATGGATCGGAGTTGCTACAATACTTTCACTCCTCACAAGTACACATGCGTTCAAACAAGAACTCTCCTCCGGATTAGAGTGAACTATTCGACTCAAAACTCACTCATATTACCTTTCACCATGGGGCTTGTAACCGTCACTTGGGTCTTGAGTAGTTGAAAGACGTAACGGTCAAGTCAAGCGCCATGTTTCTCGCTCTTTGATCAACTATTATCCCGGAGTTTTTTTGCAAGGTTTTGAAATAAAACTCGAGTTCCTTGTATGAACCTTTCAAGTCTCTCATTTGTGGTATTTCGGATCCTCTCTAAGGCATGAGTAGTGTATGCCTTCTCTCTTCTCTCGAATATGTGGTATTTATGGAACTAAGGCATAGTGGAAAGTGCCTTCTCTCTCTCACCCTACTTTCTAATAGGCTTATGTGGAGCTCATAGGTGGGGAGACACTCAAACTCACTTGCATATATTGCATAGTTAAGACATGGATCCAATAGGAACTATAATAATAATAAAGTCATATGTGCATGTGAATGAGGAAATGGAATGGATGAAAAGATGATAGGATGATGGTGATAAGGAAACGATTATGAGGGGTACTCAACTGGTGAACATCTACTTCTACACTTGCTCCTTCGAGGATAACATGACTCCCTTTATTCGGAAACCTTGAAACTTCTTGAATGGAAGGACTTGGCTACTCTTTCTTTTTCTTTCTTTCTACTCTCTTTTTTTTTTTTTTTTTTTTAGAGCAACCAATCCTCTGGAAACAAAACTTTAGCAATGGGGATTCATATAACTTGCAATGATAATAACTGGAGCTTTTATGTAGGCAAATAGAACGGCGATGATTATGTCTAGATGTTCACTCCTAGGATAGGAATAGTACCTTTTCTGGATGATGTGAAATGAATGGCGTATGTATATGTGGATGGATGAATGGATGGATGCGTACTCCCAGTGTAGGAGCAGCATAGGTGCGTGCCTCCAGGGTAGAGACAGCACAGTAAGTGGAGAATGCGTACTCCTAGGGTAGGAGCAGCATAAGTGCGTATCTCCAGGGTAGAGATAGCACAATATGTGGTGGATATGGATCTATATGTGGGTGGTACTTCAAGGAACAGAAGTAGCACAGAATGAATGTAGTATTTATAAAATGGGTGCGTGCTTCTGAGGACAGAAGTAGCATAGATCAATGGATGGAGAGCACATAGTATTGACTTTAACTGCGTGACTAATTCCTTATGGGTCCACAGCATAACCACACTCAATGCCTAATAAGTCTACACTCAAACCTACAATATGATCTATATAAACAGATGGGTTTTCCTAATCTAGTAAGCATGAATATATGGCTGTGGTAGGAATTTGAACTCTCATCATAAAGGAACTCATCATGCAGGAATTTAATATTTTCAAAGATAAATTCTCCAGAACTCTAGTATCTCTAGGAACAAGATAAATAGCAGCTCAAAACCTTCCCTTATCATACCCGTCAACCACCTAGACTTAGATCAAGTGTTTGCTACCCACAAGTTTCGGGTTCGAGCAAATCTCAAATCTAAACGGTTGTGTCCAAGACTCGGGAGAGTGCAAGGTTGAAAACTAGGTACTTGAAAGGAATTACGGCAGAGCAACTATTCATCATCTCCATGTAGAGTTTATTCTAGGGATCACTTTTAAAGACAGATCGCAAGAGCTCTCCAAAAGTAGAAAAGATAAATAAGGAAATCTTTCTCGGGTTTCTATGGTTATGCATCTTTTTTAGTTGTTTTAATCAAAGCACACTCTAATAAAGCATAAATAGATAAGTTGGAAACACTTAGCTTGGTACACGGGGATGCTCTCCCCCAAGCCGGATGTTGGCATAGTCCGGGCCGATGTTGCCGATGTGCATCGAAGACGTTCTAGTCCTCCGGGAGTGTCGTAGATAGTTGCCGTTGGAGACAAGCATTCAATTTTCGCGGCAAAGCACTCCGACGGGGACTTGGATGTCCTTTCGCTCGTTAGCTCTTCATGATCCTTGATGTTCTGTGGAAGCTTAAATAGACAACAAAGCTTGTGGAACCGATTAAGCGTTAGTGATAAAACCTCTAGGCCTTGGTTGTCTAGAACTTTCCTAACTTAAACTTATTCTAACGGGATCTCAAGAAATATTTTTATCTTTTTATTATTTAAGAAATGCGAGACGGGGAAAGATAAATATGCCGAGAAATTATTTTTGTGCCACCACAAGTGGATGATTATCCACATGGGGCTTAACGATTTTACGAATGCAAATGCACAACATCTTTATTTTCTTTTCTAATGCGAGATGGTAAAGATGCAACTAAGGTGCAAGTAGGGAAATAAATATACTAAGGTAAAAATGCAATGCTTTGGAAAGTAATTATCGATAAATACCAAGTTACCTCTTGGCGTGGCGTTCGGTGGTTTTAAGTCCTCCGAACAGGACATGTCATGTTTGCTCATTTTTCAAGGGGCGCATTGGCCGGCGCCCGATGACGTCGCCTCGTGTGTAGGAATTGATTCGATTTTGCTTTTACCTTCCACACCTTCTTCGTTGGAGAGGGTGACCTTGAGGAGGAAGCTTCTTGGGGCACTTGGTTCTCTTCGGTGACAAGCACCTTCTCGGGTTCTTCTACAATGTTCTTTTCTTCGGGTACCGATCTTCATATCTCGAATACTTCTCCTCATAGTCGGCCCATCCATCTTTAGTGATGTTCTTCTTGTTCTCGACGGGTGCGCTGCCTTCTCCTTGTTGTTCTTCTTGGGCTCCTCGGTGATTATATAATTATTATTGAAGTAGCGGCGTACCTTCTCGGTGGGAAAGTGGAAGTGGATCTCTCGTCCCGATATAGATGATAGCTCTATTGGTGTTTAGGAATGGTCTTCCTAGGATGATTGGAGGATCGTAGTCATCTCCCATATCAATGACTAGGAAGTCTGTAGGGACATAATGGTCATCTATCTGGATGAGGACATCCTTCACTTCTCCTTCGACGAAGCGGAATGTCTGATCTGCCATTTGCAGATGCGCATAGGTAGGCTCCAAAGGCATAGTGCCATATAGATACTCATAAGTTACTTTGGCCATAATGTTAACGCCCGATCCGGTGTCATGCATGCTTTATTGAAAGAGCTTCGTTGATGGAGCATTGAATGGTTGGGACACTGGGTCATCCTTCTTGATCGACGTGGGGACTGAGTAAGTGGTCATGCTCCTTGTGGACTGCGGTGACCATCCTTCCGTCTCTGTCTTCTTGGTCTTCTTATTCTTGTTCTTGCTCTTCTTAGCTGGACTCTTCTTCTTCTCACTGTTCGTTGATGAGGGTGTCTTTGAGGCAAAGACTCTGTTCTTGAAGAAGAAGGTTTCTTGCTTGCCCTTGATGTTGAAGATGATCTTGGCGGTGTTGGCATACATGATGGCTCCAAGCGGTGTTCAAGAATGGTCGTCCCAAAATGATAGGGGACCTTTCATCACCGCTCTGTATCCACTATCACGAAGTCTCTTTGGAACATATGAGTTGCCCACTCGTAAACATATATCTTCTAGTACTCCCAAAGGAACACGGAGTGACCGATCTCGCAAGCTGCAAGCACATGGTTGTGTATGCTAAGGGGCATCTCGAATAGCTTCTCATATATCACTCTTGGCATGATGTTGATGCTTGCACCGAAGTCACAGATTGCCTCATTAAAGTTAGTACTTCCAATGGAGATCGGAATGACCGGTCTCCCTGGATCGCCCTTCTTGATTGGCGAGTTGAGTCAATCCATGACCCCTTCGGTGGATCACTTCGGCTATCTTCTACATTGAATATATCAACAAGATTTGCAGTCTCGAGCTCTTCGGGTTGTCCCGCGGTTTACCTTGACCAGTGGAGGGAGCAAGGTTGACAAGCTGTTGTACCTGCGACTCAAGTATCTTGGTGAAGCCGAGTTTGACTCTTGATGGCATTGGAAAAGCCATCCATTCTGTTGCCGAGTGTCTCTAGGACCTTGTCATTTGATGTCGCTTCTTGGACAGATTGTCCATCATCTTGCCTTGATTCAGCACTAACTCTCTCAAAGGCGGCTGGTTGTAATTATTGTAGGAGGAGTTGTTACCTTGATAGTTGCCTCGAATAATTGCACGAGTAGTTAGGCCCTCTGCTGCTGATTCCAACCTTGATTCTGCGAGGACGATAGTAATTGTTGTTGTTGTTGTTGAGGTAGTTCATGTCCTCCTTCAGCTACGGGCGCGTTAGCACCTGTGTGCCCAGTCTCTCCACACTCTTCACATGTCATGCGAGCATCATGTATATGCATGACTTCTTTCTTCTCTGTGGCTCTCTCATCGAGCCTCTTCATTAGCAGATCCATTTTGGCAGACAGCATGTCTACCTCCTTCAGCTGATGCATTCCTCCACCTCTCTTGCGGGTCTGCGTCCTTTCTTCACTCCAACCTTGATTGGATGCCATCTTCTCCACAAGAGCTGTGGCTTGAGGAATAGTGAGTGATAAGAATGCACCTCCAGCAGCAGCATCCATCGTCTCACGTGTACTGTTGCTGAGCCCATGGTAGAATGTCTGCATGAGCAGCCAATTCTCCATGCCATGATGAGGACAATCGAGGATGTAATCTTGAAAGCGCTCCCAAGCTTTCGGGACAGTCTCATCATGATGTTGCCGAAAGCTTGATATCTTCCCACGAAGAGCATTTGTCTTGCCCATTGGGAAGAACTTCGCCAAGAAATTGGTGGAACATAGTGCCCACGTAGGATTCTTCTCCTTATTGGCGTAGAACCATCGCTTCGCTCTCCCCAAGAGTGAGAATGGGAAGAGGCGAAGTAGTATAGCATCTCTCGGGGGACATCCTTGATAGTGAATGTGCTACAAATCTCCGTAAAGTGTTGGAGATGAGCACTAGCATCTTCATGGGCCTTCCCACGTAACCGGCTTGCTTGCACCATGTTGATTAGCGCAGCTTGAGCTCAAAAGCTCCTTCGATGTCCGGTGGTCCGGTGCGAATGTTATCCGTAGTGGGAGCCGAGAACTCGCGGAGTGACTTGTTCGCCATGGCTTCAAACGCTGGTGTCAAGTCTCGCACGAAAGGTTGACTTTCTCGCTTCGACAAACTTCCAAGTTGAGTTGATGATGATGATGATTGATTGGTCTTCTTCAACCCGCTTTCCCGGCTTTCCCGAATAAAGCTTCGGATCGTCAATATAATTATCGGGAAGAATTGTCTTTTTCATACATTACCCTGCATAAGATATAAAATAGACGAAAGACAAGGGTAAGGCTGTATGAGTAGAGAATGGTGACAGTGCTCAATCTCATTATGTAGTGCAATGCTGCTCATTATCCATTTAAATTAGTTTACCTTCATTTAAATTTCTGCATTGTTTATAATTTTTATCATAGCATTTAGTGCATGGTGGGTCCCTCACCATGGGTCCCACATGTCATAGACTACACCTCACATACATCAAATCACATAATTTCATCCACTTCCACCGACCTCCACTATCCTCTCTTTTCCACCGCCAAAACCACTCAACCGACCAAAATTTCGGATGGAGGAAAGATCACGCAATATCATGTGAAGTGGCAGCCACATTGGCCAATATGGTGGGTCGGCCGACCCCACCATTGAGTCGGCCGACTCTCCCCTTCCCCCTCTATAAATAGGCCTCCTCCCATGGCTTCCTTACACCACCCACACTCCGAATTTTAGCCAAACCACCCGCTCTCAACTTCGAGTTTCTGGAGAGAGTTAGAGAGAAGAGGAGGAGAGTAGGAAGAGAGAAGAAGTGAGAAGAGTGAGCAAGAGTTTGTAGCAAGTAAAGGGAAGGGATAGTGCTGAGTAGATCATCACAAAATTAGTGGATATGCTGTCCAATTAGGATAAAGAAAATCTAAAATCTAGGGGAGGTTCTCAAAATCAAGACACGAAGTTTAGAGTTTTTTTGTCATGAAGAACGACTAACCTCGGACCGCGACTACGGACGGCTAACCACTAACCTTGTGCTAATCCTTCTCTCCACTAGTGTTTGTTTTTGTTTCTTTTGAGCAACTTGCGGGATGAAGAGCGTCTTCAAGGGGATCTCGGGAACCATCCGAACATCGGGACAAGAAGTGCCTCGCCGAGCTCGGTGGCTGGTTCCGACATGAGTGTCGACCCACCACCGAAGCACCGAAGTACCTGCAGCAAAGACACCGCACCACCACCAAGCATCTCGGGAGAGTTCTCATGAGAACATCGATCTTGCCCGAGAACTACTCGGGAGAAGGATGTATACAAGAAGCTCAAGAACAAGCGTTTCATCCACACGCCGTCATCGATCCGACACTTCGCTAGCGACGGGTATGGCTCAAGAATTCGATACAATTTTTCCACTAGTTGGTTGGACTTCCTTTGCAAACCTCACCGAGAAGGGGATTAGGCTTTTGACCATAGAATTCCTTAGCACCCTTCGATACACGGACAATGGAGTTTATTTTAGAATGTTTGCTCGAATATTAAATCTCTTGGAGAAACCTTAGTGACCTCCTAGGTTTCCCTCAAGATACCCTCATAGATTTAAATGCAGCACTAGGTGATTTTGATGCACATAGGTTTTGGAGCAAAGCATTTCTAGAGTACCGTACCACTTAGCGCAACGCACCGCAGCCATAGAGCATCCTACGCTTAGATTTTTGCACCGTTGGATAGGAGCCACCTTTTTCCCACGATTTGATGAAAGCAAGATCGAGTAGCCGACTTGCGGTTGCTATACGCGGCTGTCAAGAAACAGAAAGTGTCTCCTGTCCATCTCCTAGTGAACCATTGGATGAGTGTCCCTGGTTACAAAGTAGGAAGTGTGGCCATTTGCTCGCTTATCACCCGCATTGCCTCAAGCTTGAAGTTATTAGAGGGAGCTACTTTTGAGTACATTGAACATCATAGAGAATTTTATGACCTCTATACTTTTGGCCAAGGTCACTTATTGAAGAAAGTGAATGATGTTTATTATGCAAAATATGGTGATGCTGCGATCCGGTTAACCCTAACCGGCTTTATATCATGTGCAAAACTATCATATTGAGTTGCAAAAAAGAACGGTGAATGAGAGAGCACCTCGAAGAGTTAGCTCGGAGAGAGTAACGAGGAAATTGTGAACCAGTTTGGCGTGGTGCCGAAACCGCCCGAGAAGAACCAAGCGCATGCCGTTTCAATGAGTGGAATGTACCTCAAGCACCACTCACTAAACTCATGGGTGTACCCACCACAAAGCCAACCACATCAACCATTCTATGGTTACTACCCATCGAGCCAGGACCATCCGAGCCGGGACCCTCACTCGCCAAGATACTCTTATGACCCCTTTGGTACCACCGATGAAGAAGAAGAAGAACCCCACCATGACTTTGAGCCACGTCGCCACTCCGATGCCACCGGTTTCATTTTCACCTTGCAGCACTATGATGAACAAGTAGCCTTCCAAAGACAACACCACCGCCACTCGAATCGCCATGATCGAGGTGGAATGACCCGGCGAGTGGAACGCAACACCACCCGCACACTTGGGCACCATTCAAGAGAGCCGGGAAGAAGCCGCTCCATGTTACATGGCTTGGTGGACCCGTTGCACATCCACTATCCACCACCACCGCCGCAAGGCTAGCTTGGGGAGGACCCCCATTATCAAGATAAGTATTTCTTTCCTTTTTGTTTCAGTTAGTTTGTTTTCAATTCAGTTTGCTATAAATAAAAAAAATGTGTAGACTTGAGGATTGCATAATGGAAATGATGAATAGTTGCTCTGCTCTAATTCTTTACAAGTACCTAGCTTTAAATTTGAGTTCTCCCAAGATTTGGATACACTGTTTTGATAACTGGATTTACTCTACACCTGAAACCTGTGGGAGCATATGCTTAAACTAAGTCTAGGTAGTTGACGGGCATGATATGATAATAGTCCGATTTCTTTGTTCATTGTGTTCTAAAGTGCCACTAAATTCCGGAGATTTGTTTGTGAAAATTATAAATGATTCATGATGAGTTCCTTATATAACAGAGTTAAAATTCCTACCACAGCCAAACTTGATCATTAGAATAGGAAGCCTCCTCATTTGTTTAGGGCTCGTCTTTGGCTTTACTGTGTTGTATCCTTATGAACTCATCATACGGCTAAATCCTGGTTTCACACATTCACATGCACCCCCGCTACTTCTACTCTAGAAGTATGCACCACATAAAGCCTATTATCATCCATTGAAATTGTTCTACTCTTACACCGAGAGTGAACACCCAAAAATATTCCCCGTTCATTTTACGCTAGCCACTTATCCAAAATCAAATGCTCCAAGTGTTCCATTTGTTCCCAATGTGAAGTTGTCAAGATTGAGAAGTGTTCCATTCAAGAAATATTTCATTCCTTTTTGGGCTGCAAGAATTGTAAAAAAAAAAAAAAAAAAGAGAAAAGAAAGAAAAATTTATGAGCTCAGTCTTTGTCAAGTTTCCAAGTTCAAGTTTCAAGAAGATTCAAGTGTTGAAGAAGTTCCAAGTTTCATCCAAATAAAAGGAGCATTGATAATTCCTTTGTGCACCCCTTCTCCTCCCACAAATATTTCTCTCTATTTTATATATCATCCACATATAAAACCACACATGCACACACCGATTGGTTGTATGTTGAGTTCCTTCGGATCCATGGTTCGATCATGCCAATGCATTAGTTCTCCACACCTATGAGCTCCATATAAGCCTTTATTAGAGTAGGGTGAAAGAGAGAGAGAGTGAAGGCTCATCTATAAATGCCTTGAACCATAAATACTATATATTCTCAGAGTAAGAGAGAAGGCATATCTCCTTTCAATGCCTTAGAGAGGATCCAAAAATACCACATATTGAGAGACTTGAAAGGGTTGTATTAAGGAACTCTGAGTTTTATTGAAAATCTTGTGAAAAACTCCAGAACAGAGGTGGAACAACAGAGCATGAGACAACAGTGCTTGACTTAATTGTTCTGTCTTTCAACTACTCAAGACCCAAGTGCGGGTAAAAGCCCCATGGTTGAAAGAAACATGAGTAAGTTTGGGAGTTATGATAGTTCACTCTAGTCTCGGGGATGAATTCTTGTTTAGAGCATGTGTGTTTGTAAAGTATGACAAAGATTGCAGCAACTCCCGATCCATCTTCTCGTAGCTATTTGCTCGGGACGAGCAAAGGGTAAGCTTGGGGGAGTTTGTTGACGGTTGTTAATGATCAATTTTATATGTCAACCGAGAGAGAGAAAGAGGGGTATAATCTGTTCACCACCATAGACTTAGGTTTAAAGCGACTTGGATTCCACAAGTTTTGGTGAATATGTGTTTTCGCAGTAGGGATTATCGGAAAACATCCAAGGGAGGCCCACATGTCATGATTACATAGAGAGAAAGACCGAACGGGTAAAATTGTATATTCTAGAAGACTCCGTAAGGCAAACGCTGGAAGCGGGGACCCACCCGGCATTGTGGTGGGTCGGCCGACTCCCCACCTCCACCAATCAGGTGGAGGCTCGTGATCCCGCTCCACCGCCTTTGAGGATGAATAATTATCGTCCGTTTAGGTCGGTTTGATCCGATGGCTGTGGTGAATCCTAGGGGACTATATATTCAGAGCCCCTGGCCCCTGGCTCAGGCAGATTTCATTCAAGAATTCATTATTCAGAGGTAGCCATCAAAAAAGCTAGGGTTTAGAGAGAGATCTCCACGTAAAATTAGAATAGATACTCTAGATCTTCAAGTTCTATATAGGTTTAGACTAGATAGAGGAAGAATCGGGCGCCCGTGCTCGGAATTCCGGATCTTCATCATCAATTGGTATTATCTTGTATCTATTCTTGTGACTTTATTCTAAATATCATTATGTTTCTATTTATTATGTTCCTAGTTTATTCTAGTTCTACATTTGATATGGTTATGATTGGTAATAAGTTTATGTATATGTTTGCAAAGCGCTTAGCTCTTCCCGGGGTTAGGTGGTAGATTTCATGTAAGCATGGTGCTTAGATGCCGTTTACTCCGCAAATGCACCCTATTGGCCGGGTCGTGTGGTAGATCGCGGAAGTGACAAGTTCCGTTGAGTCCTCGTATTCCATCCCCGTTGGTAGGTCTAGCGTAACCAAAGTTGCGTAGTAAGTCCCATATGTCTTGGCTTGTTATAGCAATGATCCTTATACATAGATGAAAAGTCTTTTGTGTCTGTATATGATAGTGTAGAGTTGGAGTAGATGAATGACTTAGTAGATTAGAACCTACATAGGATTTATATTTCTTGCACTAATCGATGTCAACCTACCTTTGTGAGTAGTCTATATCTAATCTCTCGTGTGATTTATACCCCGAGCTTATTACTTTATATTCCCTTATTTATCATGGTTTACCCTCTCGCCAAAGTATGTGACCGTGTAATCAATCACTCATAAGTAGTCGTGTTTAGCAAATTCATCTCGTTGTTTAAGTCCGTAGTTCTTTCCTTTGAGCTAAATATAAATAACGATACCTGGAATACTTCCTGGTAAAATGCTACGATGGTGTATTATCTGTTCGCTTTACATCCCATATTTTTCTTGATTAGAGGAGCAGTTTCTATACCAACACTTCGGCGCCATGCTAGGGATGACAATTTAGCGTGAGTGGTGTTAGAGGTGTCAACAACAAGGAGCACCCGGTCGCACTGGGGAACCGGTGTGGTTAATTGGTTCGAAGGATTCCTCGGACGAGGCCAATACTTACCGGAGCCGCGACCGGGGAAAACGGAAACGAGTGGAAGAGACAAGGAGGATGATTCGGGAGCCGGATGAAAATGGGAATCCAGGGTTGCAGCTATCATTGAGGTGAAAGTCGGCGAAGTCCCGGCCTCCCGTCAAACGGAGGGTCTAGCACCGGACCTTACGCTGCGCCAGAACCTTACACTACATCAAAACCGAAGGTCAAGCCGTGGCTCGACCCTATTGTAAGGGAATTAGACCCGAATGCGCCTCATCCGTTGGACAACATCGTGAAAATGTCAATGTCGCTGTACATCCAACGGTCATGGACAAAGGACAAGGTAGCGATTGGCCGAGCCGGCCTCGCGGGAGATGGCACCATTAATGGCACCCCAATTCCACCGGGTATGCCCGTGTGACCATCGACATGGTACTTGAGAAGAAGTACAACAAGATATCGATCGAGCACCCCGCATCGCGGTCCATGCCGAAACTTGGCCGAACAAGGGATGCCATGTGGCCCGGCGTAAGCGCCTCATTAAGCTTGAGCACGAGTTGTCCGGACGAAGAGGATGAGGAAGACGGCCAATGCGACTCCTCGCCCTTACCATCTTCGAGCGGAGGACAAGCCCCGGGATGCAAAGAACCACGGGGACGACCTCTCCTCCTCGCCCACTCTCCTCTTCTAGGTTCACATCCACCTCCACCTCCACCTCCACCTCCACCTCCACCTCCTACTCGACAGAAGACATTGCCATGTCCACCTCCACCTCCACCTCCTACTCGCGAAGACACCGCCATGTCCACCTCCACCTCCTCCCTCCTAAACCTATTGTTGTTCTTTGCTTCTCGTCGCTCTACATCAAGAGGGTCCACACAAAACCCTCCATTTTGGAAAAGCAAAGGTTCCTACCGCTCTACATCGCCTCTCTAAAGGACAGCAGAAACATCCTCCTGCGCCTAAAGCAACAACTAATGCATCGTCGCAGTCGCGCAAAAGATCCTCAGAGGAAGTTGACCAAGTGCAGAAAGAGAAAAACAAGAGGCCATTCAGTGGCAGCATTACAAACATTATGCAGCAAAAAGCCAGTCCCACTGTACCTAAGGATACTTATGTTACATTCCTTAAGCAACTTGGCACCATGACCCGTGACGGTCAAAAGATCGAATTTAAAAAGCATCGATCGAACAAGTACAAGAATGAAATGACCGACGAGGACGATTTCCATATCCATGCACTTAGAATAAATGAATTGCTCGCAAAAGACCCCCACGGACCGCAGAAGAAGTGGAGGAAGTCTATTGGGCCTCAATGGGGACCGCACCTTTGGCAAAGAAGTTTGAGCTTAAAATGGATTTGGTTCTCCCTGAGGAATACGAGGATTGCCCGCCCGCTAAGCGCTTGCATGATTATTACTTGTATCATTCACTCGGTTGAAACCGGATGGTTTGTTTTCATTATCGGTCCTCCCGCTGTTTTCTTTTATCAAGAAGAAGTGAAATACGACGTCGATGGGAGTGCTCGTTCAATCTGTACCGTAGACGCACTCGATGTACAGATTTTGTGCTTGTGGACCATGTAAGTACCCTACACACATGAAATGCTACTAATGCTCTTTCTAGACATAAATTATTTAATTTTGTGCACTTTACATGATCTTTTATGCAGGCTAGTTGCAAAATATTGCTTCTTAAGGCCGCGCCAACTCGGCCACATAGGCTTCTTAGACCCTATCAAAGGTCAATCAAAAAGCCTCGCCTCGGCCAACTTGGTAATTCCTCCGGCGTGGATAACATGATAGAGATATTGGTGCCGATTTTTGAAGCGTTTTTGACAAAAAGAGAACCCACATACTTCTACCCTACAACTTCAAGTATGTGTTCATGACCAGGGGTGTTTACACTAATTTTTTCCGGACTATTCGTTACTTATAGTATTTCGATTGCAAATAACATTACGCCCTCGTTTGTGTTAATCTTATAAAAAATGAGATCGAGGTGGGACTCCAAGAAAAAGCCATTGGAGGATATGCGGCCACGTTCGACGTGCCGAATGCGTAAGCGATGCTAGCAACACCATAGTCCTATGATCACAATATGCCTTTTCTATTTATTCCTTTTAAATATTCTTCCTAATTTTGCATAGTGTGCGGAAGAAGCATAGAGGTGGGACGCAAACAGATTTCAATGTCGTTGAAATGACCAAGATCCCGTACCTCAAATGTACCGTATGCCAACAATGAGTGTGGCTTCTATGTCATGTGGGCGATGTACCGCTATATTGGACAGCCTACAAATATGCCAGATGAATTTGTGAGTATAACTGTCGGTTTTCATTTATTTCTATCAATGCAAAAAATCATATATACCGTACTGATTTTTATACTTGCCTCTTTTGGAACCGTGAGAAATTTAATCATCAAAGGCTGCTAGATTATGAGATAGAGACACTTCATCCGAGGTGGCAAAATTCATGTCGGGCGGATGTGTTTTCAACAGGTGGCTTATATACAATTGCAACGGCAAAGAAGTATAAGGATCATTATACAAAAGAGGACATCGCCCGTCTGGCTAGATTCTTATGCATAATTTCTTATTTTATTGTTGTCGAAAAAAAACATTTGTGTAACGAATATACAAGTGCATGTTCGATGGAAACTAGTAGCATAATAAATTTTATATAATGATAGTTCTATATTTATTATTCATAAAGATTCGTTATATAATTACGGTCCAATATTATTATTGTAATTATATAATTATTATAATTACAAATAAAAAAGAATGGAAAAACAAAATCACCGCCGGGATCAGCCTAAACCGGCAGTGTTGGCCCGACAACACTGCCGGCTTAACACTCAAGCCGGCGTGTTCTCCGACAACACCGTCGGCTCCAGGAATGAACCGGCAAGTGTTCGTCCGGCAACACTGTCGGTTTTAGGAATGAACCGCGGTGTTCGTGACTGAAACACAGCCGGTTTTAGGAATGAACCGGCGGTGTTCATCCCTGAAACACAATCGTTTTAGGAATGAACCGCGGTGTTCCCCGGCAACACAATCGGTTGTTGGAACAAGCCGGCGGTGTTGGTCTCGGACAACACAGCCGGTGTAACGCTCTAAACGCAGGTGTTGTGTGCTCATCACAGCCGGGGTGAAAAAACCGGCCGTGATGCACCACCACAACACCGCCGCTTGCACACCGCCGGTTCACTTTCCGGTTGTGATGAGGGTTACGAACCGGCTGTGATATGAAAATCTGTAGTAGTGTTTACACCCTAGAGTTGATTTGGTTGATATTAGTGAGGCCTCATTTAAAATCCTTCCAACCCTTCTTCGCTAATGTTTGTAATTTGTATGGTGATAAACACATTCACTTTGTGGAATCTTCTGTATATTCATTATTTTGATATAATGTACATGGTAAGTGCAAGCAGGCTTTTTGTTGATAAACACATTTTTGAATGATGTCCACAACTGCGTGCCCCATCTTACTAACGTGAACGCCACCGGTGCTAACAGGGCCACACTGACCGGGACTAGGGGGCTCCATATGTTTCAGTAAATTGAATACTCAAAGTTAGATTCCTGATACATATATGGCTTTAGGGCATGATTTCGGGGAAAAAAAAAACAAAAACTAGTTTCAAAACATTGCGAGGTAATATTTTTTTGTCAATTTTTAAAGATTTTAGGATTTTTTAGTTTTTGCACGGTCGAGGACAGTTCCCCCACCCACAAATTCTCAGCACCAGTGTGGTAGGCAAGACGGAGCTCGAGAAAATGTGTGCAAAAATAAGACTTTACCATTTACGATCCGGTAATGCTAATTACCGCACGTTCTAACATAACAAGCCCATTGGGCTGCGCCCCTTGGGCTAGCTAGCTGCCTTGCGCGTGTGTGGCACGACGATGCGCGTGTGTAGTGTGGCACGACGACGACGACGGCATGCTGTCGTTCCGTCCGTCTGAGACTCAGAGACGACGGTCCCTCGTCGATCTCAAGTGCGTGTCGAAACTTAAAAAATCTACCTATTGATGCCGTGTTGGCTCATCATCGTGCAACCGCATGCAGCCGCAACAGCGTCTGTTGGCGCTTCCGATCTGCGCCCCGCGCCGGCCTTGCTTTGCTTGGACTTTGTCTATGGCTAGCTAGCTAGGTGACTATGTGTTATTTTTTTTTTTGACAACGGCGTATATGTGGATAGTGTATGATGCATACAACATGTCTTTTTTATGAGTACATATACACACATCCTCCTACTATTGACCTACTCCTATTTTATATGTATAAATAGGCATTTCTAGGTTGTTTCAATACCTATTTATAGATTTGTTTCAACATAGGTTTTGTGGATTTTTTTAAAATGTATTTCTATGTTTTGTTTTAATATATGTTTACGGCTTGTTTTCAACTTTTATGTTTAT